>OX336389.2:1475633021-1476137021 GCA_946902985.2 Meconema thalassinum
AGTTGATGCTTAACATGTTTGACATTTTGTCAAAATTAATTTTGATAATAATAATACATTGTTTCATTATAAAATATTCTGAATCATATGTCAAATTTCCTAATTAATATTTTCAAGGGATAATTAATTAATTTATTGATTGAATCCATGTGGAATGGAATTTACATTTTTGATAATTATATTATTGGTTGAGTCAAATTTTTGAATAGACTTTGGATTGAGATCTATGATTAAATAGATATTTTCTGTTCTTCGAATCTAAAAATGCTCAAAGTCCAAGTAAATTATATTGTATTCTATTTATTATGAACAACTTTATATTTAAACCAACCCTGATATTACTGCATCCTGAAAGTGTTAGTCAAAAATTGCTACGATATTTTTGAGAAAAGAACAGTGAAAAGTGATAAATTTTTCAACAAGTGATAATTTTTCTTATTGATCTTCAACGTGTGAATGCTAAATGATTTAGGGATCAGTATAGACGATTGACTTTGCGCTGATAAAACCCTATCCCTGTATATAATTATGTTGAACGAAGTCAACAGGACTGATATTTTGGCCTCTCGTCTCAACTATTTTAGTGTTCATGTGTTGGCGACATTGTATTTTGTGTATATAAACTATGCTTCTCCAGTCATCTTTTGTGCCATTTTTGGGCATATTTTTCTTGTCATTTTATATTTTTTAAATAAAATGAGATAATTTTATGGTATGCAAACCCGTGTCATAAATCTCCTTCTATCCTTATTGTTGCATCGAGCCGAAAATCAGTTAAGCATTTTTTTTGTTGGGTCTTTGTATTCGACTTTAACCCATCTGGCGCCCCGGGATATTTTGATTCTCGTGCTGACTGATTTTTGGTGAATTGCATATGTGGTCGTCCGGACTTCGGTCTAAACGGGCACAGTACTGAAGGAAAATATTGAGAAATGGGAAATGAAAACCAGTGTAGAGAAAAGTAAGACAATGGTAATGACAAGAGGAAAGAAAGAAGGAAATTGTTCCTCTTGAATTTGATTTTCAACCTTTCTTCCCATTCGTTCCTTAAGTACTTTTTCCATGTTCTTTGCAGCTTGAGAGACTATAGTAATTCCTCGGTAGATTCCACACACCTTCATGTCTCCTTTCTTGAATTGGAGATGTAGATCTGGAAGTAGTAGAGCACTTCAAATATTTAGGAAGTGAATTGATAGAAAATGCAAGATTGGAAATGGAGTGATGCTAACCTCATTGGAGGATTTGTGCGCAGCAACTTCCCCTCGGCCACTGAAGAAACATAAAATTAAAAAATATATGTACAGTATACAGTATTTTAAATTCCCTTGCTTAAATTAGGGTGTGACGACTATTTGTTGGAGGGTTATATTGGCATATATGTGGTAATAATACTCCTCTCAGTGTATAGAAATTAGGAGCCGATGCCCTAGATGTTTTGCTCCCTAAAATAACAACCACCACCACTACGACCAGTGTGTAGAAACATCTGTGAATCAAATATTAAGTACGTAAAATTTCTCAAACAGAGAATTACCACACCTTTGTTAACTGATTAGACCAGGGGTCTTCAATTGCCTCCTACTCAACGGGCATATTTAAACTTGAGAATACATTGCAAGCCGTATCCCGTATTCGTGATTTGTAAAGTTTAACCATTTTTTTAAAACATACATACAGTAGAGCGTCGTTTATCCGGACTAATTGGGACCGAAAGTGTTCCGGATAACGATTTTTCCGGATAATCAAACAAGCGTTTATTTTATAGGAAAAACCATGCACAGTACATTATTGTAATAACCACCAAGCTTCTCATTTAGCTGTAACGCTTTCTCACATAACAAAGGTCCAGAAATGGGATCTCCCTTACTTCTTGTCTGAATAAACCATAAGTACACCGCTTCTTCCAATTGTTAACCCTAGCTGATCTCATGGTTCTACTCCTTTTAGACTCTTCTTCCCTATCTGACTTCGATCCATAATTCAGAATTTCACATTTCCTTTCTTCAAATCAGGGGCAGATGACCTTGTAGTTCCACCCTTTAAAACAACAATAACTAACATAACTAACTTCTTCAAATCATAAACTGTGGAATTTCCAATACTAAGTTTTCATTAGACATTGCACACTCTCACCTTTATCCACTTTATTAATGATCTCCACCTTCTTCTCAATGGATAAAACTTTGCGATTTAGTTTCTCCTTTTTGTCACTCGTAGAAGCCATTTTCACAACGTAATACAGTACAGTACAGTATACACACTCACATATTGTAACACATTATAGAGTAAACAAACGGAAGGAGACAACAGAGACAACAATTGAAAACGAGAACAGACTCACTACTGTAGAGTGCGCGCGCTGCTCCGTCTTTTTTTTTTTTTTTTTTTTGCTTGTCCGGATAATTGACGTTCCGGTTGTTTGACGTCCAGATAAACGACTTTCTACTGTATCTTGTATTTCCATTCTCATTAACGCTTACAGCAAGGGACTTCTCCATTTTATTTATGCAAGTCATCATTAGGGCTCGGATGTTAAGGAAAAGTCATATTTTCTTTGCCTCTATTTTCATGCCCTATTGGCTTCTGGTGGAAATCAAGTGATTACGTCACAATACAGTGGTTTTCATTTGTCATATAAATGCTTATTTCAAACATTTTTTACCATTGGGTCATATTTTGAGCATTTTTTTTTTGTAAGAATGGCATATTTTGGTAGTTTGACGGCAGCTGTTGGTGTGCAATCATCCTCAACTTACCGAACAGGAACTAGTCATCATCATCATCATCATCATCATCATCATCATCATCATTCCCCTTATCCAGCTCCTGCCGGGTCGGGGTATTTATGGCACTTCTCCACTTTCCTCTTTCCTTCCACCATTATTCTTCCACGATCTTGTCCCAGTCCAGATTTATTTTTCTTACGCTGTTCTTCACTGAATCAATCCACCTTGTTCTAGGTCTTCCTCTTGCTCTCTTACCCTTGCACTTTGCCTCCAGCATCTGTCTTGGTATTCTATTTTCCTCCATTCTCTTTACATGTCCAAACCACCTTAGTTTATTCTCCTCAATTCTCTCATTTAGTTTTGCCATCCCAACTTCCTTCCTAACATCTTCATTCCTCACTCTGTCTTTCCTTGTCTTTCCTATCATACTTATTTGGAATTTCATTTCACTGGCTTGGATTCTACTCTCTTGCCTGCTTGTCAGGGTCCAAGTCTCAGCTGCATAAGTTAATATGGGAACATAGTACACTTGATACATTACCTCCTTGCTTTTCCTTGGTACTTCCTTATCCGAAACAAGTTTTCTTACACTTTGATAGAATGCATTGCTCTGCTGTACTCTCCTGCCAATCTCCATGTCCAACCTACCAGTTTGCATCAATTCACTTCCTAGGTACTTGAACGTGTCCACAATTTCCAAACTCTCACTTCCAATTTTCACAGTGCCCTTTCCTTGTCTTTCCCCTCTTGTCATCACCATGGTCTTGGTTTTCTCTATACTGATTTTCAGGCCGTACTTCTGAATATTTTCGTTCAGTGCATCTAGTTGTTTTTGCACTTCTTCGGTGTTCCTTCCCCAGACCACAATATCATCCGCAAATAACAGTAACTTCATTTCTTTATGTCCATATGCTTCCTTTGTTTCCTTTACAATTTCATCCATCACCATTATGAACAAGAGAGGTGACAGCACACTCCCCTGTCTTAGTCCAGTCTTGTTCGTAAACCAATCTGTCTTTCCAACTGGGGTCAGTACCCTGCTAACACAGTTGTTGTACATTGCTTGCACCATTTCCAACATTTCTCTTCCCAGTCTCTTCTTAACCATGGTTTCCCATACCTTCTCTCTGGGGACACTAGTGTTTACAGAAATTGTGTCTGGATGTCACAACAGCAGTTAATGCAAGTGGAATACTTTTGTATGGGATGAAGGTCATACACCTCACTGCACCCCTTGCGCCACCACTCTGTACTTGGCAGGAGGGTTGCACTGGTAGAGGCAGAAATAATCTAGAAAAACCCATCCCAGCAGTTGGCTAATTACATCTCCTTCTTTTACTTCCACAAGCGTAAGTTTACCGTGGATCGCACTACAGTTCGCATTCCATTATGCCTAAGGAAAAGACTTCTGCTAGTGTTAAATTACGAAGCATTGTTAACCCAAGAAGTGCCAAGGATCGCTAAGTGGCTCACTGCGCCTTCCTGTGGTGCCAGGATCGCTTTTTGAGATCCTTAGTAAAAGTGTGTTTTCTTGACTGTTATGCCATCTGTTGGTGAAACATTGGTACTACATCAACTTGAATGTCTATAGTTCACGCATATCATCACTATTGTCGCTTTTGGTAGTATTTGTTGGAGTTTTATGTCTACAAAAATCTAGTATCTAGTACTGGTCATGTGACTGTAATAAACAAACATGGCAGTGCGGAAGTCTAAAACATTGCTAATTGAACTGGATATTTCACAAGCTTTTGATGAGGGTAGTGACTTTGAAAATATTGAAATTGACAGTGAAAATGATTCTCATGTCAATGAAAATGCAGATGAGGCTGGAGGAAGTTAGGAAAATTTGCCAGATGATGATACACCATTGCAGTCCAGACTTGGTCATGCTCAAGTAAGTAGGCCCCTATTGTGAAAAAAAAGTGTTCTAAGAGTGCTAATTATGTACTTATTTTCTTAAAACCTTCAGTGTTATTTCGGTATTGTATGAGGAACATTTTGTATATTTCAGTTTTGTTTGTTAAGATATTATTATATATATATATTTTTTTTTTTTTTTGCAATTTCACTTTGAGTTTTCAGGATAACAAAAATTAAAACCATCAAAAAGTTTCCTTTCTATAAAGGACCTTTAGTTCTTATATTTTCTTTCTTTATATGTCTTTTTATTATGAAACAATTCTTTCTGATCAAAATGGTGCTTATATTGTTGATTTCTGATAATATTGACCGATTTTTTAAAACATTTTCTAAACCACTACAATTTCAGCATTAACGCCTGGCACTACAGAATATAGCATTGGCACTTGTAGGGTTAAGGAATTTGGAGAAGAATATTTTTGTGCAGATGGTTCAGTTGTGTTTTGCAAGTTGTTTGAAGTTAAAGTGGTAACTCAAAAATTGGTTTAATGTGCAGCAGCATTGTAACATGGCAAATCACAGCAGCAATGCCAGTCAACAACATGAATATAGTGGACATGTTTTATAGGTCTGTATTCTCAGGTGTTGGATAAGTGAGTCAAGGAAAATAGACTGTAAATAACCACTTATACATAGGTACATTGGAGGCTGGATTTAAACAGCTCCTTAACCCGGTCCATGAGGCAATTATAATTGGCTACATGGATAATTCTTGCCAGGCGCTTCCACGTCGCGGGGGTGGGCAACGGTACTGTAATATACCATGGAACTACAGTACCGGCTAAGTTCTGGTGAGGACCCAGTCCTATGGGGTATAACATAGGCCCCGTGCACAGGGTCACGTGCGAAGACCTCAACGGAATCTGCAGCGGAGAAGATGGACTTCGGAACGGTGGAGATTGCGGAAGAGGCATCCCAGTACTCAGGGAATAGTATGAGTACAGCATCAATCGGCAGCGTCTGTTTCCCAGGTTAGGGGCGGATGCAAGGGCGTCTGTTTCCCATGTTAGGGGCGGCCTGTATAATAGCTGGCAGTAGCTTCATAAAATGCCTTTGGGAGTGGCGACCCCATCGTAATAATAGCCTAAAATGGAAATGGCACTTCAAATGATTCAGAGAAGGTTAGGGCGTACCCTGCAGGCGACGCGCAGTTCTTTTGGTACTGGGGGAACTGTGAGAAATGGGCGACCAGTAACCGAAATGAAAGTGGGAATCATGAATGTCATGACCCTGACATGCAAGGTGGAGGAGGTGGTAGACTTCATGGAGAGGGAGAATGTTGGATTGATGGGGCTGAGTGAAGTGAAATGGAAAGGTAAAGGAAGGAAGAAATTGAGGAAAGGATATACATTATACTGGAGTGGTGGCCAAGAGGCAAAAAATGGCGTGGAACTGATAACCTCGAAACAACTGGAGGAGTATGTTGAAGTGGTCGAGTATGTGAGTGACAGAATAATGAAAATTAGAATGAAGATGAAAAATGATGTGATGGACTTCATACAAGTGTATGCACCACAGACTGGAAACAGAGAAGAAGATATTGAAGTATTCCTGGAGGATGTAGAAAGAGCAATTTCAGATGTAGAAGTGGTGATCATGGGAGATATGAATGCACAAGTCGGAAACGAGAGACAAGGAAATGAAGAAGTCATTGGACCATATGGATATGGGGAAAAGAACCCGGAAGGAGAGGAACTTGTAAACTTTTGTGAAAGGAATGGACTGATAGTGGGTAATTCATGGTTTCGGAAGAAAAACAGCAGGAAAATTACGAGATATGGTTGGGGTGATAGAAGAACAAAATCAGTAATTGACTACTTTCTGGTGGAAAGGACTAATCGCAGAAAGCTGATAGATGTGACAGCTTTACCAGGAGAAGCATTTGATGGGGACCATAGAGCTGTGGTGGCAAAATTTAGATGGGAAAAATTGGAAAACCTAAAGGAGATCAGAGAAAGTAAAATAAAAGTATGGAAATTGAAAGACAAAACTGTACAGGAAGATTTTCAGGAAAGATTGAAGCGACAAATCCCAGTTACTGAAGTGGAAAACATAGAAGAGGAATGGTCCCACTTTAAAAAGGCATTTGTTGGTGAAGCAGAGAGTGCTTGTGGTAGGACGTCAACAAGAGTGAAAGAGAAGGAGACACCGTGGTGGAATGAGGAAGTGAGGAAAGCAGTGAAAGAAAAGAAGTCTGCATGGAAAGAATGGAACCGAGATCAAACAGAAGAAAGCAAAAGGAAGTATCACGACAGCAAACGGAGGTGTAATAAAGTGGTAGGAGAAGAAAAGAAGAAAAGTTGGGAAGAATTTACACGAAGAATGGAAACAGATGTAAGTGGCAGTAAAAAGATGCTGTATGGGCTTCTAAGAAGTAAGAGGAAAGAAAGAGTTACCACAAAGCTGGTGAAAAAGGAAGATGGAGAGTTGTTAACACACCCAGATGAGATAAACCGACGATGGAAGGAGTATTTCGATAAGCTATTGAATGTGAGCAATTGTACTGGTGAGATGGAAGTGACACAACCTGACGACTCTATAACAGAAGATGATATAACAATGCTGGAGGTGGAATTAGCAGTACAGAAAATGAAGATGGGAAAAGCAACAGGGGTGGATGAAATCAGTGTAGAAATGATAAAGGCTGCTGGACCTGTTGGTATGCAATGGTTGTATCGACTGCTAAAGTGTGTGTGGAAACGGAAATGTGTACCAGAAGACTGGGAGAAAGGGCTAATAATACCAGTGTTTAAGAAGGGGGACAAGAAGGTGTGTGATAACTATAGAGGGATCACCCTCTTATCACAGATAGTAAAAATACTGGAAAGGATATTAGAAAGAAGAAGGAGAAGAAAGGTGGAAGGAGAGTTGCAAGAGGAACAGTATGGCTTCAGGAGTGGAAGATCCACAGTGGATCCAATCTTTAGCTTGAGGCAGGTGATGGAAAAGAACTGGGAATATGGAGAGGATTTGATCATGACTTTAATAGATCTAGAAAAGGCATATGATAGTGTCCCCAGAGAGAAGGTATGGGAAACCATGGTTAAGAAGAGACTGGGAAGAGAAATGTTGGAAATGGTGCAAGCAATGTACAACAACTGTGTTAGCAGGGTACTGACCCCAGTTGGAAAGACAGATTGGTTTAGGAACAAGACTGGACTAAGACAGGGGAGTGTGCTGTCACCTCTCTTGTTCATAATGGTGATGGATGAAATTGTAAAGGAAACAAAGGAAGCATATGGACATAAAGAAATGAAGTTACTGTTATTTGCAGATGATATTGTGGTCTGGGGAAGGAACACCGAAGAAGTGCAAAAACAACTAGATGCACTGAACGATAATATTCAGAAGTACGGCCTGAAAATCAGTATAGAGAAAAGCAAGACCATGGTGATGACAAGAGGGGAAAGACGAGGAAAGGGCACTGTGAAAATTGGAAGTCAAGAGTTTGGAAATTGTGGACACGTTCAAATACCTAGGAAGTGAATTGATGCAAACTGGTAGGTTGGACATGGAGATTGGCAGGAGGGTACAGCAGAGCAATGCATTCTATCAAAGTGTAACAAAACTTGTTTGGGATAAGGAAGTACCAAGGAAAAGCAAGGAGTTATGTATAAAGTGTACTATGTTCCCATATTAACTTATGCAGCTGAGACTTGGACCCTGACAAGCAGGCAAGAGAGTAGAATCCAAGCCAGTGAAATGAAATTCCTAAGAAGTATGATAGGAAAGACAAGGAAGGACAGAGTGAGGAATGAAGATATTAGGAAGGAAGTTGGGATGGGAAAACTAAATGAGAGAATTGAGAAGAATAAACTAAGGTGGTTTGGACATGTAAAGAGGATGGAGGAAAATAGAATACCAAGACAGATGCTGGAGGCGAAGTGCAAGGGTAAGAGAGCAAGAGGAAGACCTAGAACAAGGTGGATTGATTCAGTGAAGAACAGCATAAGAAAAAGAAATCTGGACTGTGACAAGATCGTGGAAGAAGAATGGTGGAAGGAAAGAGGAAAGTGGAGAAGTGCTATAAATACCCCGACCCGGCAGGAGCTGGATAAGGGGAAATGATGATGATGATGATTGTAAGGTCGTGGTACTGTCTACAGAATCCTGTGGCCATAGTTTAAGGAAATGCTGATAGTTTCAATGTGAGAATGATAGTGGTTGTGATAGGGTGCGTGTGTTAAAGCGGAGTTCTTATTATCAAAGTAATGGGTCCACCTAGCTAATCCGTATTTGCTCGCATATATCTCGCCCCCGCGTATATCTGGCACCCCATTTTTAAAATTGAAATTGCAGGAAAAAGTACTCCTCGCATATATCTCGCATTAATTCCTGACGCCGTCATAAAGATGATCGTAGCAATTTTAAAACACGTCTTGCCCGCGATGTTAATGTTCATTTTTGCGGCGGTGCTTTCCTTTCTTTCACGGTGTTTGTTGTCCGTCTGTTGCATTGTCGACGAGTGGACCTACCAGTATTGTCTACACGTTCCATTTTTGTTTCTCAGTTAAGTGTGATTGATTTCTTATGGAAATCGATCCTTTAGTTATGTAAAAACGCAGAAGTTGTACGGCTGGATTTAAACACAAAGTGTTCAAATACACAGACGACGATAGTAATAGAGCTGCAGGTCGAGAATTCATTCTGAATGAATTTGATATTCACTACTGGCGTCAACAGAAAGATATGCTAGAAACCAATAACCAACACACATACGGTTTTTTCGAATGTGGCGACGCAGTAAAACAGCAATACGGGGTGTGATCGTCAGCTGTTTTGTTGGTGCTCCACACGCTAATAATAAGTAATTGTTAGGTTAGAACACGTCGAGATCTGGTATTACTAGTCACGATAAGCTGACGACGGAAGACAAAATAAAGAAGGCCCTCAGTTGGAGGTAGGGGTATGGGTTATGGTGTTGACAGACGTTATTAAGAGCTTCTTGGAGACTGGCATCGGAAATGCATTGGACGGAAGTTAGGATGATGCACCCGAGAGTAGCTCAGAGATGGGCAGCAGCGACGGCAGTTGACAATTCCAGTCATCTTGTTTCAATAATGCAAATTTTATGTTTTTTCGGGAATTAGGTATTTCCCTCACAAATCCCCGCATATATCTCGCACCGAAGATTTTCACACTTATTTTCGATCAGAAAAGTGTGAGTTATATGCGAGCAAATACGGTAATAAAATATTATGTTTTAATAAATCAATTTTAATAAAATATTATGTATTGAGTAGGTGAAACCATCACTTATACCGGTGGTACAATAGGACTCAATGACCACTTTTCTCTACAATCAAAATCAAGATAAGTGAGCCCCAAATGAACTTGACTCTGAATTTGAAAAACTCCTCCTTTTTAGACGAACAGTTATCGACATTGAAAAATTGTTAACATTTAAATTTGCAATATTTGGTGCAATAAGACTGAGACGCGAAATATAAATATTTAAATGGACGTATCTCGCGATTTAACCATCCGAGCGCAGTGAAACTCGGTACGGTAAATGCTTATAAAAATTTTAATCTTATTTATTTCAATTGCTTTCATAACCACAAGATGGCAGCTGTGCGAAATTTTAAAATCTCGTTTTTAATTCTTGTGTCCTAATCATGCGATTTAAGTTTGAATACTACACCTACACAATAATCTTCATGTAATAGTACATAACTCTTAAGACCTCAGGGTGTCGAGCGATGACCTTTTTCAAATTCCCGTATAATTCCCATATTTCCCGTATGAAAATCCACCAAATTCCCGTATATTTTAGAACGCTCTAAGACTAACGTTCGCATACCGAATGGCTGAAAAATGAATCTTAAAGCGCGAATCAAGATTTTCTGGTGTAAGTGTAACTGCATTTTTGGAGATACTTCCGCAACCCACGGGTGATGGCGAGATTTAGGCCTAATCCGTAGCGTGAGCAAAGCGCGCACGTGCGAGTGAACTCTCTCGCAGATAGGATGAAATGCTACGAACACCAATAAAATACCGTTCACCTGAGGAGAGCTGATATAACTGTTTTACTGAGGAGGGTTGGGAGAGTAGAGAATATGAGTGTCACATAAATGTTTACGGGAAGTGACTTAATTGTATGGTACCATAACCACGGGTTCAAATGGCACCAAAGCTTATGCATAGCAAACTTCCGGTCCGCGAATCTTCATTTGATTTTCATTGGCAGTGAATCGTTCGTGATTATCTTCCTTATTATTTCGGATTGAGGTTTTGTTTTTAGGCGTTCAACTTATGAAATAAGAACTAGAGGGTTGGCCTTTCATGAATATTCCAAAGACAAGTGTCTCCTAAAAGAGTAATTAGTAAAACTTCGCATCAGAGATGACCATAACAAACAGCTTGCCTACAAAGTGTGTGATTTGCACATTTCAAACGGCAGTGATCTATCATATCTTAGACTACAATAATTACGTTGGTGCAAATTAATATGTTATATGTGAGAACATTATTATAATTTGCTATCCGGTTGTTAGTATATTACGCATTAACGTGACCAGTTTAAATGCCAAATTATGACGAAAGCTATGAGTTATAGGCTATTCGCCGTACCGGTAGGCCTAATATTTACTAACAACGCATCGTTTCTTCTTTAATATTTATTTAATCATTATAATTATAATAGCCTATCTATTAACACTTATTTAACCAATAATCATTTTATAATTCTATACATATTCCAGGCATTGCCAGAAAGCGATATTTGATAGCACATGCGGTTCCACCTTAAAATCCAACCGTGCCTAGTTGTCAGTACCTATGGAAAATATTACCGTAAGTTAATAAACCAAAACAACTGGCGACAATTTTATTTTTAAATGCTCATTTACATCTTCACCCTAGTCTACGTAAAGTACCATACGGCACCGGTAATCACGTAAAGTACCATACGGCACCGGTAATCACGTAAAGTACCATACGGCACCGGTAATCACGTAAAGTACCATACGGCACCGGTAATCACGTAAAGTACCATACGGCACCGGTAATCACGTAAAGTACCATACGGCACCGGTAATCACGTAAAGTACCATACGGCACCGGTAATCACGGAAAGTACCATACGGCACCGGTAATCACGTAAAGTACCATACGGCACCGGTAATCACGGAAAGTACCATACGGCACCGGTAATCACGGAAAGTACCATACGGCACCGGTAATCACGTAAAGTACCATACGGCACCGGTAATCACGTAAAGTACCATACGGCACCGGTAATCACGTAAAGTACCATACGGCACCGGTAATCACGTAAAGTACCATACGGCACCGGTAATCACGTAAAGTACCATACGGCACCGGTAATCACGTAAAGTACCATACGGCACCGGTAATCACGTAAAGTACCATACGGCACCGGTAATCACGTAAAGTACCATACGGCACCGGTAATCACGGAAAGTACCATACGGCACCGGTAATCACGGAAAGTACCATACGGCACCGGTAATCACGGAAAGTACCATACGGCACCGGTAATCACGGAAAGTACCATACGGCACCGGTAATCACGGAAAGTACCATACGGCACCGGTAATCACGGAAAGTACCATACGGCACCGGTAATCACGTAAAGTACCATACGGCACCGGTAATCACGTAAAGTACCATACGGCACCGGTAATCACGTAAAGTACCATACGGCACCGGTAATCACGTAAAGTACCATACGGCACCGGTAATCACGTAAAGTACCATACGGCACCGGTAATCACGGAAAGTACCATACGGCACCGGTAATCACGGAAAGTACCATACGGCACCGGTAATCACGGAAAGTACCATACGGCACCGGTAATCACGTAAAGTACCATACGGCACCGGTAATCACGTAAAGTACCATACGGCACCGGTAATCACGGAAAGTACCATACGGCACCGGTAATCACGGAAAGTACCATACGGCACCGGTAATCACTGAAAGGGTAGGGGGGATATGACCTCAATTTCACAAATGAACGAACCTAATTTTGCATGAATTATGGAACCCGAATCCTAATGTAGGTATGGATTGTCTGCATTTAGAAATATGTTAGTCAATAATTTAAAACAAGATGCCAGAAAACTAAATACAAAAGGCTGCGTGCCTACTATGGTGCAAAGATGCTCCGTGAGAAAAAAAATATATACACTTCGCCAAGATTATACGACGTGCATACAGTTAAATACACTCATCCAATTGGAGAAACATTTTCTTTGCCACGATCTTATAAGCAATTCAAACATAAACTGCGCGGCTTCGGTGGCGTAGTCGGTAGCATGCTGAGCTTCTATGCCCAAGATAGAGGGGTTCAAACCTGGCTGAAGCCGTCGGATTTTTTAAGAGCGTTAAAAATCCCTCAGTATGCCTTCCTTCGGAGGGGAAGTAAAGCCGGCGGTCCCATGTCATAGATTTATGGCATGTTAAAGAACCTTCCACTAATTGCACCTGTGTGAAGCTAAATTGGATAGGTTAAGAATGTAAACAACGCTCTTTGGTTTCTATGTTCGTTGCCAAGAGCCGACTGCGGTGGCGTCTAGGAGTTAAGTTCTGAACTTGGCCTAGTAGTCGTTGACGGTGGAGCTTGGCTGCAAAAGTAGGAACTATTTGAAAAATTCTAAGTTGCAGTACTTAAATTAAAAAAAAGATAACACACACTAATACAGTCACCACAATTAACACCGGTTATCATACAGATTGTACACACACCCAAAGTACACGGGGCTACATGACCGCGTTGTCGCAGCCCCTAAACTTAAGAACCAACCAACCAAACATAAACTGCTGTAATTTACGGGAAAATATGCAACATTTAGAGACTACGAGTGTTGTATGTGGCACAACGTTAGCTGACATTTCGCATCATTAATACATTATATGGAATGAACGCATGCACAGCTTTCTCACTGCACACAGCTGAAGATCATATCATTCTTGGTGCATTTTATGTTCTCTTAACAACAATAATTTGCTTAGTTACATGCAAGGAAAATTGTAGTACACAGTTCCCATTGCTTCCATTACCTGACTCCTAAACCAGAAGCTGGTAATGCATAACCATACTCCAGTGGCGCGTCCTATGGCAAATGAAAGATCGCAAGAAAATGCAAGCTCTACAGGAGCCCGGAACTAGGCGATACAATTTTCTACACTACTCAAAATACCCTTTGTAATAATGAATAATAATTTTGGGGGTCATGTAGTAATAGATGTTACCCACCCACTATCCCTTTTTAGATCACGACTTTAATAGTAAAATTGGAGGTGTGTCCGCTATTACACTCGTAAATTATGGGACAAATACAGTATTGCTAACCCTGAGCAATCGGTAATGACAGCCTTCCTGTCACTTTGCCCCGCTTTTCCTCCCCGCAACTACGGTCGCCGCATAACAAGACCCTACGTCCAACCGCCACACGGCAAGAATTCTGAGCATGGTTCTCACCTACACCCTGCGTTTCAAAGGAAACAATGCGAAGGATATGTCGGGAGCTTGGAACAGCTGAGCTGCGTTGTTAAGATTTTAGTGTTGTAAATCAACTGATTCGAATAATACACAGCGCTACACTTCAGACATTTCTGTACTATTGTACGTAATATATTTTAAAAACGATCCTGAGTCAACGCCGAGGACATTCAAACAGAGAGAAATACGATACTTTTAGATGAATAAATAAATTACACACCGAAGCTATGATACCTTTATCATCGGTATTCAATTCAATAAATACGACAAAGAGGGCAAACACTCTACAGCTAATGAATATAAAACACTCACTTATCCTTCAACATGAAACAAGAGTCTGAGAGGAGGTAGTTCACAGCTTACTACAATAGTTGACAGATAACACCATGCACACTCACTGAATCGCGACTCTCTACGGTTAATATTAGCTTTCGTGATAACACAAAAGTAAAGTTAAGGTAGAGACATATTTAGCACTGAGCACTCAAACAAGCCGCTCTGCGGCGATATTATTGCCGTGGTTTTATATTGTTGAGTTGTAGGCTATTGAATGACAGACGGTATTTTGAACACTATGACGGGAAACAATAGCATTTGCTCCATTATCGATTGACGCAAGCGAACTGACACCAATAAATAAATTATAGTCAGTCACTTGGCAAGGGTTTTGCAAAGCCTCCGTGGCTTAGGCGGCAGCATGCTGGCCTCTCACCGCTGGGTCCGTGGTTCAAATCCCGGTCACTCCATGTGAGATCTGTGCTGGACAAAATGGAGGCAGACAGGTTTTTCTCCGGGTACTCCGGTTTTCCCTGTCAAAATTTAATTCCAGCAACACTCTCCATTATCATTTCATTTCATCTGTCATTCATTCAATCATTGCCCCAGAGGAGTGCGTCAGGCCTCGGCAGCCGGCACAGTTCATATCCTCGCCGCTAGATGGGGGCTTCAATCATTCCATTCCTGACCCGGTCGGAGACTGGAAGCAGGCTGTGGATTTTCATTTTCACTTGGCAAGGGTTTCTTTAATACCCTCCATCCCTTCACTGTCCCTATCATCATCACCACCATCATTGTCTTCGTCAGAGCTTGATGAATTGCCAAGGTTAATAATCATTTCATCCACCACGATATCCAGACCAGTATTTCTTTCTGTACATGCTGTACGGGATGTGTCCAGTCCTTGGGTCGAACTTCGGCGAAGTAAAAGTAACGAAACAACGACAATGAAAGGAAATCCGACACAGAAAGTGGTTAACAAGCGACTGAAACAATGCCTGCCCATACGAGAAGAATTCTGTCACTTGTGTGGTGTATTTTGTAATGTATGCATGTATGACGCATTTGCATGAGTGTTTGCACGGACTTTAAAACAATTTGGTATGTGCATCTCCCCTGCGAAAGAACACCATGGAAAGGCTAAAAACAGTAAAATTCCGCACGTGACACGCCAGGAATACTTTTTAATTTAGATTTATTTTATCGAAGTAGATAATAGAAAATAAAATAATGCAAAACGAAATTAAATAAGTCACTCTGACAAATACAAGATTGTTACTAGGAACTTCAGTTATACACAGCACAAAATCGAGTTCTTTTGACAGTACGAATTTCTGAATAGGAACTGTAGGCTAGTCATACACAAAATAAAATAAGTCACTTTGTTAATACTAGATTGTGGTTAGGAACTTTAGTCACACAAAATAAGATAAAACAAACAATATTCAAGGATCTATTAATTTAAAGCTTCACTAGGGAACTCATCTTCTCTTCAATTTTCTCTGCTTCAGAACGGGCGTTGTTCAATATCTTTTTTTTTTTCCAATTCCTGGAGATCTTTCGTGGCTTTTCTTTCGACTGCCACCTTAGCCGTCGCTTCGCACCTGTTTTGCTTCCTTGAATACGGCGTAGGAGTTTCGTGCAGTATGGACTCATGCTCACAGTTATCTTTTCTACTCCACCAGCTGCCATCACAGCGTCCTGAACAGTATGCATGCCAATCAGACTTGCTTCTTTGTGATTGACGATCATGCACTCCTTGTTCAGTGAGAAACCTCTGTCTAGAGCTGCATTGTTGTGATACAAAATCAGTATCATTTTAATGAAGCTTGTGAGATCGTTTTTGGCAGGAACTGAGGAAGGTGCTAAAGCCACTAATTCAGACCACAGCACGTCGAGCCGTGGCTCTTTTCCGTCGAACTGCTTCAAACGCAAAGTGACGGAGGGTGGTCTCAGAAGTGCGGAGTAGCAGCTGTTGTTGCGGTCAGCCATTGCGCCACAAAGCAAATTCTTCGGATTACAAAGAATTTTCAGGGCAATGACGATCCTAACTTCTGCCAACTTAGGAGTCTCAGCGACCCTTATAGGTTCCAGGCAGGAAATAGCACGGGTCATCTTGAGAGCAAGAGGTGACCTATCTTTGATTTTTTCAGCCATAGGATACGAATGTACAATTTTCGGCAGTTGGTGCGAAATTGCAGCACATCCGCTGTTAGCTTTATTAAGGGCTGCTCTTGTCGAGAAACCCAGGTTTGCGGACTGATTCCTGTATGTCACTGTCAGCAACGAGTGCAGCGCGCGTAGCCCCGCGCGGAGAGGGTACGGCCGGCGGTCGGCCAGGCAAAGCATGCATTCGACGTTGGCTGGGTTCTCACCCTACCTAGCGCTCTATCGGTGGCAAAAATTGCGGGTGGCAGCGCGGTCTGCAGGCGAAATAGAAGACTGAGCGGGAGGACTCTACCGAGCGTTCGGGGACTAAGAAGTTAGGCATTATGAGACTTTTCAAGATTTCAAGTATCAAGTGCGAATTTCCCGTATAATTCCCGTATTTTTCCCGGGTCACTAAAATTCCCGTATTTCACGTAGAATTGTCATTTCCCGTATCTCTCGACACCCTGGACCTACATATATAAAAATCCAACATGGCAACCATCTGAAATATTTAGACGGTTCTCAATATCTAAGAATCTATTACAGCAATAAAACTGATATTTTGTATGTTGATAAGAGGCAATTAACATAAGTAGGATATATGAAAATAGGCTGTATAGTTCTTCACAGAACTACTTGTTATTTCATACCAGCATACTCCATTCCATGTATGTTTGAATAACATTATTTGTGTTCCTAAACAAATAAACCTTCTCAAATCGACTTATTAAAACACCTTCATCTTTATAGGAATATATTATTGCCTATTAATGTAAAGGTGAGCATTGCACTCACTAGCGAGTAACGGTGAATGGAAAGACCTAGCAAATAATGCCGGTTCCTTTCAGATCCAGAAGTCACTGTTTCCTCTCATCAACCTCAGGATTAGGTGAGTATTTCAACTTTATGACTGGTGAATATTTTGAAAAAGATACCTTCTTAATCGATTTAAATATTATATTTTCACCATTGATCATACTCGGTCAGCTTTGGTAGGATATTCTGTTGAAATGAGGGTTACAACTAATTGCTTACTAATGGCCTGCTCGACATTTGCCATGAGTGGGGTTACATCTCCATGGTTACTTTTTATTTTCATATTGAAGGAAGTTGTTGAGGGTTATGCCAATTTGCCAGTTTGTGTGCTGCCGTGCTAACTATTTCATTCAAACCTTAACTCCATTTGGGAATTTGAGGAGGTTACGCCAATTGGCCAGGACACTATCGATTATATTACATTCTATTTGAGTGTCAAAAAAGTGGAAGCGAATAGCAAGACGGATCCGTGCACCGAACATTGCCTAGCATTCACCAATCAGCCGAGCACTAAATTAACAATCATTCTGAACTACTACTTTTACCTACTACATTCCTTAGGTTTCCAAACACAATATTTAAACCCTGTGGTTTCCAATAGATTTAATAAAACTATAGTGCTTCTCGAGTATTATTTTCCCAATAAGAAAACCACAACGTTGTCAATACTAAAATTCATCACATTAGCATCGTAAAGCATATGAATTCCTACTGACTATTCATGAAGGAATGTATGTACAAACTTTCGTGAAGTATAAAAGTATCACCTTTTCACCATTGGGGAGTTTTCTCATGAAGACTTCTGACCACAGCAGGATACCAGTTGTATCTCTTTCCGAGCCACCTCGCCATGAAAAGCCATCCAGTGGGGTATCGTCTGGACCCATCCATTCAGAATTTCCCTGAAAAAAAAAACACAATATGGGTGAATATAGAAGGCAGACTATCATGTCAAGTAAGAAAAACTGAGATCAGGAAAGAACTACATCCCAAAAGTTGCTGTTGCACAGCAATCAACAAGGAAGGGTTTTGGGCATCTCACTCACTCATAGATGGTCATTTGTTAGAGCTTGAAAGACCCAGGCTTTGTTTATAGTTGCCATTCTGCATTGTGAAACCTTTGTTTTCATTATTCAATTGTTTTCTTATTTCAGTTTAGAGTTCGATTGTTGCGAATAAGAACTTTTATGTTGTTAACAGCTCGGTTTGGTAACTTTTAAGGCTAATCAGTATGAGTGTCCAAGTGAGGAAAATGACCAGTTCCGACACATTTTACCCTCCAAGTTTAATCGAGGATCTAGTGCTGCAAAGCCGTGAGAAGAATTTTTGTGTGTATGGGAGGGAAACATTCGCTGAGAGAACGGCACGCAAATGATTTTCGCATTTCCCAGAAGGAAAATTTGACTTGTGTGATAACCCACGTTCTGGAAGACTTTCCTATTTTATGAAAACCGCCTAAAATCAGTTGGTTCACAATAATCCTCACCAAACAACGTGAGAATTGGCACAAATTATGGAATGCGTTCACACAACCTTTGTGCAGCATTTGCATTCATTGGCTAAGGTGCAAAAATTGGATACAGGGGTACCACATGTGTTAAGCGACACGAACTTTCGTCTGTGTTGGCCTGTTACCGTTTGGCTTGTCGTAGACACAAACCATTCCTTGGGAACATTGTTACTGGTGACGAGAAATGGTGCCTGAATGTACCTAGGTAGACTTAATGAAGAGGGAAAAATGGCTCAGTATATCAAAAAAGCAACAACCCGTCTAAAGGATGGTGCACAGTCTCAAAAAATCATGTTGTGCACTGGGTGGAAGCGAACTGGCTTCTCCACCATGAATTGCTACCAAGAAATGAAACGATAAATGCTGCAGTGTATAATGAACAGCTAAGACAACTCACTGTTGCTATTAGAACGCAAACACCTGGTAAACCTGTGTTGTTACTCCACGATAATGCACGCTCGCACGCGGACAGAATCACCACAGATGCGATTGCTGAACTTGGTTCGGAACCACTTCCCCACCCCGCATATCCACCAGAGTTACCCCCTTCCAATTATCATCTTTTCTGGTCTCTCTCTCTCTCTCTAACAACATTCAGGGAAAGTGTTTTGTGATTAAGCTGCTCTTAGTGACTGGCTAACAGATTTCTTCAACTCGAAACAACAACAGTTCTACAGGAGAGGCATAGAACTCCTTCCTGAATGGTGGCAGGCGGTCATTGACAAAGATGGTAACGCATTTAACTGAATGATTGATTGATTCATTTATTTATTTATGACATTGTTATTGTAATGTAATGTACTGTATTTTATTCTAAGAATGGCACAAACTTATGCACCAACCCAATAAATATCCTATGAAACTTGGAATGGCATTGATCATGCCACTCTGTATTTTTAATGACGCATTACAACTTCTCATGAGGAGAACACACTAATAAGAAACTACAAGAAAATCAAGAGAAATTACTTTATTTCAAAATTAACTTCAAGCTGTTCAAGAGGTGAATATCAACTAATGATTTTTGAACATAGAGTGGGGCAGCTTACACTACTATCACCAGCTAGGAAGATAGAAGAAAGGAAATGCCTTCAACATGAATAATGGTCTTAGAACCTGAAAGGGAGACTAAGTACTAAAAAAGAAGAGAAGTACAAAAAGGAAGAAAAAAAATCCTTAGCAGTGAGGGGAGAAGTGGTAGTAAAAAGGAATTGGAATAGATTACTGTAATTAATTAATTAATTAATTAATTAATTAATAGAAAAATACTTTACTAAAAAAGAATTGGGGAACAATCATGATTACTTATGCATCAGCCACCCAATATTTCCAGTTCCTAATACTGTCAACTACAGACCAGGCAATTTGGAATAAAAATTCTAAATCAGTAAAACTAAACAATGCTCACTCTAAATACGAGGGTTGGGGCAAAAGTCATGGCAACTATTTTTTGTCTTGTAGATATGTAAACGGATCACAAACTTTTATGTGTCGTGTGGAAGGTCTGCAGGCATAGTGTGTATGCAGAACAAAAAGGGAAGCTTGTAGTTTAACATGACTGTAAATCTCACGATCATGAGCCACGGGACCTCCTTTTTACGTGGAATCCGAACCACAGGCCATGGCATTTCACTTAGAAAATCTCACATGCTTTGACCGGGAATAGAAACCCGGTCCGCCTTGGTGAGAGGCATATAGCTTGACCGCTGCGCCACCACGCCCCACGTATGCAGAACAACAGATGGCTCTGTGATAGCTGATAGCTGATAGCAGCGCAGCGAGGGCTGTGAAATCAGTCAGTTGGTGAGTGTCGTGCGAGATGGAAGTATCCCGCGTTGAGCAGCACGCTTACATCAAAATAGCCGTTCTCCGAGGGAGAAATGCGATGGAATGTCACAGTGAATTAGTAGAAGCCCTTGGGAATAATGCACTACCATACCGTACAGTAGCACGGTGGGTAGGAAAGTTTCAGCAAGGACATGTGTCAACCAGTGATAAGCAACGTTCGGGACGACCTGTCAGTGTGCGGACCGACGTGGCAGTGCCGTCATCGAGCAGCTCCTGGATGAAGACCGACGATGGACGCTACAGGAGTTAGAGAGGGCAAGTGGCATCGAGAAATGCACCGTCCACAGGACATTGCGTTATGAGCTGCAACGAAAGCAAAATCGCATCGCGGTGGGTACCGCATGCACTGACGGAAGTTCAAAGGTGGGTGCTCTATGCAAAATGCTCCGACCACCTTGCATGCTGGCAACAGGACGGTGATCAATTCTTGTCACGAATAACCGCCATCAATGAATTTTGGGCTATGGCATGCGAACCAGAACTGAAACGTCAGTCTGCGGAGTGGCGACATGCTGGATCACCAAGGAGGCAGAAGTTCCGTCAGAATCCTTCCCCAGTCAAATTGATGGTGATCGTCGCGTATGATGTCAGGGGTGTCATTGTTTGCCACTTTGTTCCATAAGGCAGAACAGTGACCGCACAGTACTACAGGGACTTCCTGTTGCAACAGGTACGACGTGGCGTTCGGGAGAAACGTCCGGATCTTGTGGACAGTGCAATCATCCTGCACGACCACATAAAGCGGGGTGTGTAGGGCAGCTACTGCGACGTTGGGGATGGGAAGAATTGGAGGACCCACCGTACTCACCCGACATTTCACCCTATGACTTTGATCTCATTCGAAAGATTAAGGAACCACTACGGTTTGTAACACGAGAGGACATTGCTAATGCTGTGCGCCAACAGGTGACCCGATTCACACAGGGTGCGGCAGATGGTATTCAGCGTGTGGTGACAGTAGCAGTGGAATACTTCGAGGGTCTTCAGGCCCAGGTTTGTCATGTCAACTGTATGTGTACTGTGTTGTCATTCTTTTGCACCGTGAAGGCCATATTGCCCTGTATACTACCGTAATAAATTAAATTAGTGTGTTACGATATTTCAGTGCTATTCATTGTCCACACATATAGGTAACCCCTTGTCATTTCGTCTGTATGTCACATTTTCCGACCGGACTGGTATCTTCATGAAAAAGAATAAAAATTAATAGTTGCCATGACTTTTGCCCCAACCCTCGTACTTTTGAAAGATATGCAACAGTTCACAATAGGTTGAAAATAAGAATCCACTTGGTGGGAAAATATCACGCAAATTGGCTGCCTGTACAGAATTTCACATTGCCGGTTCTAGGGTTAAGTGGTGAGTCACTATGTATTTGATTATATTCACCTCTAATCTAAGCAGACACATTCACACTAACACCAGAGATTACACAGCAATTCCTTGGTTACCAGTATTGAAGTACAGTATTAGAAGCCATTTCTCAGTGTTGCCTGGGAAGTAATTTACTAACATAGTTGAATCTCAGTCGGTCAACACGCTTGAGCCCAATTAGTGGGTGGGGAGTAACAAATATTTCATCACCCTAACCTGAACCTAAACTTGTGTAACGTTCTTTTTTACATTTTCGTTTCTCCAGTTTGGTGTTAAGTTTTCTTGGCAACAACTGTAACTGACTAACCGTCAATAGCTATCTATTGAGTCTCCATTTCCATGTCTGTTATACTGAATTCAAAGATTCTTACAGAGCAAAACTTTATTATTATTATTATTACCGGTATTATTATTGTGCAAGATTTGGGAGACTATGAATTTAAAATCTGCCCCCACATCTGTCATCCAACAGTGTCACTTCCTTTTTCCTTTTTAATTTCTGTATTTGTTTTGTTCTTAAATGTTTTGTGTTCCCCTCTCATAGGCAGTGTCCTAGGCCATGTCCTAGTTGGCCTATTGGTAAAGCTGGCTTTTGTGAACACTACTGACAATGAATATTACGACTACATATACAAACAAGGAATTGTATTTACTTACTTGAGCATTTAGATATCGAAGAAAGAAGTCCAGGAGGAAAGATTTCCCTTTTCGGAAAGCGCCAGCGACAGACACTACTACCACATGCGTATCTCTGATGTTGTTTTGTAACAAGACCGATTCTAGAGCCTTCTCATCCAACTCGAACGTATGGTCATCTCGCGACACCACGATGGGAACTGGACGACCACCCATTCTGCTTCCTCTCCTTTGCTTCCCTGAGGATAACATTCTTAATTACAAATTGAACAGCTGTAATGGTGGTGGTACTTGCTGTTTTAAAGGGCAGAACTAAGAGGTCATCAGCTTCATGGATATAATGGTGATAATGCCAATTAAGAAATTATGAATAACGAGTAGGGATGTGATTTAATTACGTATATTTCCCCTCTGATATTGGTGTTTATTTTGGATACATTGCTGAATATTTTATTGGAAAAGTTCACTTTATTTTGTATATTAATGAAACTATGGTGTTGAATATACATACTATCATGACATACATACATTTTCATTTGAGACTGTTTTGCCCTTCAGCGTCCTGTCTAGTTTGCAAGCCTCTAATTGTGAACCAAGTCACCTCCACGAACCCCTATTAGCAGTTAGCACTGCAGTCTCCTCTGCTTCTACAACTCTCACTTTGACATAGACATTCAATCTAACCATCACCATCTAGGCCGTAAAACAATGAATGTACCTCATTCATCACGAATGACACAGTTCATAGAACATCACATTGTCATCGGATTAAATGGATTATAACTTAAGTTAGTCTACATGAAAAACTTCACGAGAACAAAACAACGTAAGTTATAGGCTATAAGAGGGCGAGAAAGAACCGCAAGTGTCACTAGTACGCACAAATTCCATTGCAAGACATATTATCGGTACTTGCTGGAGCATCTCGGATGTTTCCGTCCGCGCCTCGGCTCCCTTGTTGCAATCAGCGGGCAATGACCAACAGACTTAACTGTTGGGATAGGGGTTACTCGGTCTAGCATCTCTGCCATACCCTTCACTATTGAGATCTGGTCGGTGCTTGGGCCTGGCAACGACCGAACGGACGAGCGCTCCTAGACAGTCGGCGCGCTTCGCGTTCTCAGACAGTTCACAGTAACTTACTATAAGATTTTCGAATTATTAAAGAACAAAATTATGAATTCCTATACATCTATATATATAAAGCACAAAGTTTGTCTGTCTGTCTGTCTGTCATGTATACAAATCTACACCGTTTCACCGATCTGAACCAAAATTTGTATACTTACCCTTTGGAACCCTGCGGGTAACCCCGTCAACATTAAATTTCGGACAGACGACCCCATGCCCTGCATTTAGGCCCTTTTGCACAAATCTACACCGTTTCACCGATCTGAACCAAAAGTTGTATATTTAACCTCTGGAACCCTGCGAGTAACACTGTCCATTTGAAATTTCGGACAGACCACCCCATTCCCTGCATTTAGGCCCTTTGGTCCAAATCCACACCGTTTCACCGATCTCAACCAAAATTTGTATATTTACCCTTTGGAACCCTGCGAGTACCACTGACCACTTAAAATTTCGGACAGACCACCCCATTCCCTGCATTTAGGCCCTTTGGTCCAAATCTACACCGTTTCACCGATCTGAACCAAACTTTGTATACTTACCCTTTGGAACCCTGCGAGTAACACTGTCTGCTTGAAATTGCGGACAGACCACGCCATTCCCTGCATTTAGGCCCTTTTTGCACAAATCTACACCGTTTCACCGATCTGAACCAAAATGTGTATACTTAACCTTTGGAACCCTGCGAGTAACACTGTCTGCTTGAAATTGCGGACAGACCACTCCATTCCCTGCATTTAGGCCCTTTGGCCCAAATCTACACCGTTCCACCGATCTCAACCAAAATTTGTATATTTACCCTTTGGAACACTGCGACTAACACTGTCTGCTTGAAATTGCGGGGAGGCTACTCCATCTCATGCATTTAGGCCCTTTGGCACAAATCTACACCGTTTCACCGATCTGAACCAAACTTTGTATACTTACCCTTTGGAACCCTGCGAGTAACACTGTCCACTTAAAATTTCGGACAGACCACCCCATTCCCTGCATTTAGGCACTTTGGCACAAATCTACACCGTTTCACCGATCAGAACCAATATTCGTAAACTTACCCTTTGGTACCCAGCGAGTAACACTGTCTGCTTGAAATTGCGGACAGACCACTCCATTCCCTGCATTTAGGCCCTTTGTCCCAAATCTACACCGTTTCACCGATCTCAACCAAAATTTGTATAATTACCCTTTGGAACACTGCGACTAACACTGTCTGCTTGAAATTGCGGCGAGGCCACTCCATCCCTTGCATTTAGGCTGTTTGGCACAAATCTACACCGTTTCACCGATCTGAACCAAACTTTGTATACTTACCCTTTGGAACCCTGCGAGTAACACTGTCCACTTAAAATTTCGGACAGACCACCCCATTCCCTGCATTTAGGCACTTTGGCACAAATCTACACCGTTTCACCGATCAGAACCAATATTCGTAAACTTACCCTTTGGTACCCAGCGAGTAACACTGTCTGCTTGAAATTGCGGACAGACCACTCCATTCCCTGCATTTAGGCCCTTTGTCCCAAATCTACACCGTTTCACCGATCTCAACCAAAATTTGTATATTTACCCTTTGGAACACTGCGACTAACACTGTCTGCTTGAAATTGCGGCGAGGCCACTCCATCCCTTGCATTTAGGCTGTTTGGCACAAATCTACACCGTTTCACCGATCTGACCCCAATTTTATATACTTACCCGTAGAACCCGACAAGTAACACTGTTCACTTTAAATTTCGGACAGACCACGCTACTCCCTGCTTTTTGGCCCTTTGGCAGAAAACTACACCGTTTCACCGATCTCAACCAGATTTTACATAATTACCCTTTGTAACTCGACGAGTAACACTGTCCACTCGAAATTTCGGACATACCACTCCATTCCACGCATTTAGGCCCTTTGGCACAAATCTACATCGTTCACCGATCGAAAACAAAATGTGTATACTTACCCTTTGGAACCCGATGAGTAACACTGTCCACTTTAAAATTTGGACAGGCCACTCCATTCCCTGCATTTTGGCCCTTGGCACAAAACTACACCGTTTCACCGATCTCAACCAGATTTTACATAATTACCGTTTGGAACTCGACGAGTAACACTGTCCACTCGAAATTTCGGACAGACCACTCCATTTCCCGCATTAAGGCCCTTTGGTACAAATCTACATCGTTCACCGATCGAAAACAAAGTGTGTATACTTACCCTTTGGAACTCGATGCGTAACACTGTCCACTTGAAATTTCTGACATACCACTCCATTCCCTGCATGTAGCTCAGGAATTCCTCGGGGTTGCCAGCTTCCTAACTCACCAGTCATGAGCCCTTGAGGGTGTACCAGAAGTGGTGGGTCTACACACACCCTGCCTCTTTGAGGGCCTTGAGCAGAAGACAGGAGATATTATGAAAAGGAAAAGAAGGCAGACCCCTCGAAGAATGAGGGTATCAGGAAAGATGAGACAAAGCCAATTAAGGCGGGAAATTGAAAGACTCCCTAGCCCTCGGATACCCTAATACAGTCTGGGTCGGAAGAGAACAAGAGTTGACCAAGGGAGGCCGACAGGAAAGAGAACTGAAATGAGCCTGGCACCAGGAAGTAGAAGCGATGCCAGACTCAGCTGGGGTTCCGTGGTCGCCAACCCACGTCCCACAAGTTGTGAGACCCTGGGGGGGTCAGTTGTGAGAATAGCTTGCTGATTCATCGTGAGGTGACTTGAGAGTAATTTCCAGAGCCCGCCGTGTTATCTCCTGCTGTCTATGCTGATGCCAGCACAGGGCCGTTGCGAAACAGTGAATGATTCCCGGTCAATCTGTATAGGACGGGGAACCCCGAACGTGTGTCATCATATTTCGTCATCATCTGCGATCATCTCAAGTTCGTGCTGCTTGGACCTATATTCTTTGTCTTTGCCGAGCAGTACGCTCTTTCACTAGACGCATCCAGTACAGGCCTAAGCCAGAAAATAAGGTTGGGACTTTGGAAGACATCGAAGCTAGACACCTGAATTACCTATATCAGTTTTAAAATAACACCATGTTCGTTTAGTAGTCATTTTTTCATTACCTTATTATTATCATCATAAGTGCAAATGACCTAGATGTTACGCGCAGCATACCAATAATCACCGCCGCATAAAGTCTTTCTCGACTGTGATTTTTAAAATATTTATTTTTGGTTGGTTGGTTGGTTGGTTCTTAAGTTTAGGGGCTGCGACAACGCGGTCATGTAGCCCCGTGTACTTTCGGTGTGTGTAGAATCTGTCTGATAACCGGTGTTAATTGTGATGACTGTATTAGTGTGTGTTATCTGTTTTTTAGTTTAAGTACAAACTGCAACTTAGAATTCTTCAAATAGTTCGTACTTTTGCCGCCAAGCGCCACCGTCAACGACTACTAGGCCAAGTTCGGAACTTAGCTACTAGACGCCACTGCAGTCGGCTCTTGGCAACGGACGTAGACATCTATGAGCGTTGTTTACCTATCCAATTTAGCTTCACACAGGTGTAATTAGTGGAAGGTTCAATAACATGCCATAAATCTGACATGGGACCGCCGGCTTTACTTCCCCTCCGAAGAAAGGCATACTGATTGATTTTAACGCTCTTAAAATATCCGACGGCTTCGGCCGGGTTTGAACCCGCTATCTTGGGCATAGAAGCTCAGCATGCTACCAAATACACCACCGAAGCCGCCATATAGTTATTTTTATTACAGTACATTGTGTACATTATACGTTGAAGTGTCAATTCAATACCGGTAGTAGTTTCCCTTATCATCCTCATCATAAGAGCAAATGTCCTACAGTAGATGTTACGCCCATTACACCATTAATCACCACACACAGTAAGTCTTCCTCGCCTGTGAATTTTGAAATATGTATTTCTATTACGGTAGTTTGTAAGTTTGACGTGTCAATTCAACAGTAGTTTTTATTATCATCCATATCAAAAGGGCAAATGACCTAGATATTACTCCCTCATTGTCTTTGGGGGCAAATGACTTAGATTTTAAGTCCATTATATTTCTAAGGAGACCTTAAAACATTATCATCATTCCACCGGGCGAAGCCGGGTACTACTGCTAGTATAAAATGAAACATACAGATAAAAATATTATTACGGTATTTATTATTTTTCTTAAAGGAATCTAGTCGTTGTGCAACACTGCAACCGTATTGCTGGCCGCCACTCCATTCAGATGAGAGATTATTGAGCATTAATGTATAGCCCAAATATTTCCCTCAGTGGTTATCACGTGTTCAGTTCACTGAAGAAGTTCCTGGCAGGCCAGAGGCTCATTTTGGTCAATGTGAAGACTAATGGTTCCGTGCTCAATTGCCCAATTTTTTTTAAGCAGTATCTCCCAACTAGTGCTGCGATGGGACAAATGATTGAACAGCGGTGGTGACTATGTGGAGCATACAATTGCCACAGGTTCTTTGAACATTGCCTGTATTTTGATATCGCTGAATATTTATTATTGTGGCTGGGAGGGAAATAAACTATTTCGAAGACTTGGGGATTTGCCTTCGTATTTATAGTAAAGTCATCGTTACTTCAGACTTGATGTTTCAGAGCTATGCTAGAGCCATCTAGTGGTGAGAAGTCGAATCACTTTAACTAACCAATCACCAGAGGCAGCAATTCAAACCTCACTTCGTTCGCTAAATCGCCAACAAAACTCGATTTGTAGTGATATATTGATTTGAATGGCTGCCCTAACTTATGGGTTGGAACTAAGGTATTATGGAATTACCTAACTCGATCCAACCTCATAGTTGTAGAAAATGCCAAGGTGAGATTCTTAAAAAGAACTAGCTAGAGAAACTTTTCTTATTGAAGGCTATACAGTAGTTTAAGTGACTCCACTTCTGACCACTAGATACCTCTAGGGTAGCACTGAAACGTCCTGTCGGAAGTAACGATGGCTTGACTATTATAGTCTGATATTTTGACTCCAATAATGACAATAACACTGAGTAGATATATATCTATGATATAGACCATATTTTGAAACACTCACCAAGCAAAGAATGCAAAGATGAAGGGTTCAGATCTGGGAACAAGTAGCGTAAACGAACAAAGTTATGATAAAGCAAAATTGACTCATTGCTGTATGGTCGTGGATTATATGGAGCTGCCACTGACTATTGGAACCTGTTATAAATTGGTCCAGGCATCACTGCGAGCTAGTGGCAAGAAAAGCCAGTATACCACCAGTATTAGTGTGGCACAGAGCAATAAGTAGATTAATATGCTGCAGCTTTTAGAGTTGTTAGGCCGTGTTGTATGCTTCATGATATCTGATGTTTCTGCAACAAGTGTTGAAAAATATTATGTGTATTACTTAATATCCTAAATTATTGTCGTCCCCCCCTCCAGAAAGGTAGCCTACATGGCAGCTATCAGAAACATATATGTCACCGATCCCACTTGTCTCTAAGAACAGCAATGACGCTATTCTACATATATGTTCTTCCAGCCCTAACTTATGGGTTGGAACTAAGGTATTATGGAATTACCTAACCCGATCCAACCTCATAGTTGTAGAAAATGCCAAGGTGAGATTCTTAAAAAGAACTAGCTGGAGAGACTTTTCTTATTGAAGACTTAAGAATTAGATTACAATAATTGCCTTCTATGAGACAAGAACAGGAATTCCTAAGGATGAGACAAAGAAAGCAAGAAGAAATCAACCTGCAATTCTATGGGACTGATGCCATGTCTAATAAAAATTGGACCGAACCTACCAATGAAATGAGGAATGCTCTGAATAGACTTGCTGTACACGGCTTCCATCATAAGCTGTGCAAGAGACATGGCTTTCATGAACCTTCTGTACAGTGTGTGCTAAACGGTGTGGTCGATACCATTTTAGTGAATGCTCTAAGAGAACACTTTCATTATTGGATTACTCCAAAAAACAATGCACATTTATGCACCGTTCCTTTATTATTATTATTATTATTACTATTACTAAATTGCCCCTTAGTTCGTTTTTTGTTGCTTTAAGGGGCGGAACAGCAAGGTCAGTTAGTTAATGTTGTTTTAAGTGGCGGAACTACGAGGTCATCTGCCCCTAACAACAAGCTATATCCGCATGGCGAAAAATATTGCGGATATCCACGGATCCTCATCCGCGCAGCGCTTTAGTTATAGGCTATAAGAGGGCGAGAAAGAACCGCGAGTGTTGCAAGTGCGCACAAATTCCATTGCAAGACATAGTATCGGTAGTTGACGGAACATCTTGGATGTTTCCGTCCGCGCCTCGGCTCCCTTGTTGCAATCAGGGCAATCAGGGGGCAACGACCAGCCGAGTTAACTGTTGGGATAGGGCTTACTCAGTCTAGCATCTCTGCCATACCCTTCACTATTGAGATCTGGTCGGTGCTCGGAGCTGGCAACGACCAAACGGACGAGCGCTCATAGACAGCACGCTTCGCTTTCTCAGACAGTCCACAGTAACTTACTAATAAGATTTCCTAAACTACTCTTGACAGCGAGGAAGTGAGAAGCATACAGGGGACTGCCTGTGTTTTCGTAAGTAACTGTAATTTGTGTACATAGAGGAGAGTTGCATGTAGTTCTGTCAAGGCCACCAGACTCATTAGCGAGAAGATTAACTGTTGACAAGTGAAAGAGGGCAAGGGCTCTCCATAAGCAAGAGACTTGAGGAAACTGGAGTAAGGTTCCAATTGCTTGTATTTGCTTATGAGTAGTGTATCTTCCTGTAAGCAATAAAGCTAACTTCTCTTTAAAGCAGTAATTGGTGTTGTGCTTTCTACCCACCGTAATCCAGTTAACAAAAGTGCCACTAGGGGGGGGTGGCACGTAACAACTGGTGTCAGAAACCGGATTTCGAACTCAAGCACAAGCACAACACCCGGTCCTGGTTTCAAAACCCGAGCAGGTCATTTTTTTTTAATTTTCCTGTGAGCGCATGCCCCTTACAAGACAAACATCTAAAATGGAAGAGCAATTCGCAGCATTGCTAGAAAAGTTAAATGGCATGGAAACCAAGATGGAAGACGGTCAGATGAATTTAACCAAGGACCTAACTGCCAAACTAGAAGACGGCCAGAAGAAGTTAGCCGAGGACCTAACTGCTAAATTAGAAGATGGCCAAAAGAATTTAACCAAGAAGATAGAGGACGGCCAGAAGAAGATGGAAGACGGGCAGAATAAGTTAGCACAGGACCTGAAGAAATTAGAACTGGGTCTGCGTGAGGAAGTCACGGCAGTGGAAAAGAAGTTCGACGCCTTAAAAGAAGAAGTTGCAGAGCTACGCCGACGCCCGCTGACGGGGTTGGAAGAGAGATTCAACGCTCTACAAAAGGAATTTGCTGAGCTGCGCCGACACCCGCCGACAGGGATGGAAGATAGATTCAAAGCCCTACAAGAGGAAGTCGCCGAGCTGCGCCGACGCCCGCCGACCGGGGTGGATGAGAGAGTCAAAGCCCTACAAGAGGAAGTTGCCGAACTGCGCCAACGCCCACTCACGGGGGTGGAAGAGAAATTCAACGCTCTTCAAGAGGAAGTTGCCGAGCTGCGCAGACGCCCGCCCACAGGTACACCGAGGACATCAGGAGCGGGACAGAGCAGAGTGACGCCCCCAACCTTCGACGGAAAGGTCCCGTGGAGCACCTATTTACGTCAGTTCGAGGCAGCCTGTTCCATAAACAACTGGAACAGCACGGAAAAGGCTACAGCTCTCATTGTAGCGCTGAGAGGGGACGCCCTTAACGTCCTTCAGGCCATCCCGACTGGATCCCAGGACTACGCTTCACTGATCGCCCATATGGAGTCCCGATATGGGGATAGCCATCTTCAGCAGGCCTACCAGATGCAGCTCCGGACCCGGGTACAAAAGAACGCGGAAACCCTGCAGGAGTTCGAGATGGACATCGCACGCCTCGTAAGGCTCGCCTACCCAACAGCGCCAACCGACTTTCTGGAACAGATTGCGACGCAGACCTTCACCGACGGGCTACGGGACTCGGACACTCAACAGGCGCTGCGACTCACGCGCAATAAGACCCTGGCAGATGCGCTGAGCCACGCACTTGAGTTCGAGACGGCGAAACGGGCATCTAGAATGCACGCGCGGGTGCGTCAAGTGGACGTCGACGAACCAGCAACAACCAACGAGACCAAGCCCCTGGCCGACGAATTGATGGAGGCGCTAAGCCGTTTCTCCGATAGTCGCGGCACTACCAGCAACGACACAGCCGGAAGACAACCGGAGAGGCGGCCCGGAAGAGGACTACCGACCTGCTGGACCTGCGGTAAGAAAGGCCACCTGAGCAAGGACTGCGGTGATCGCCGCCGCCGAGGGTATCCGACGGGAAGTCAGTCGTCTGAAAACCGCGCGGCCCAGGGAAACGAGTATTAGCCAGCCTTGGGGGGCAAAGGTTGGCTTGTGACAGTCGTCAAGCCCCGGCAGTCCAAGTCCGTGTGACGAAGTTACGGACGGACAATAGCAGCCTGATGGTCGACGGAGTCATCAACGGAGTGAGCTGGCCCATGCTAATCGACACGGGAGCATCTAGGACCATCGTCAGCCCCACCGTGATCCCGAAGTGGAGAGTGCAACCCACACAAAGGAACCTCCAGCTAATAACCGCGACCGGTGAGACCGCACCGGTACATGGCGAAGCATCACTGGAGTTCGTCATTGGTCGACGGGCGATAAAGCATCCAGTGCTTGTGGCTGACGTATCAAATGAAGTGATCATCGGACTGGACTTCCTGGACCAGAACAACATCATCTTGGATCTGAGTACCAACACTCTGCACTTCGGAAGGGAGGAACTTGCTTTGCGACCAGCACACGAGGCCGTCGCCACACGACGAGTAAGGCTGAGAGAGGACGTCATCGTTCCCGCCAGGACGGAAGTCAGCGCTGCCGTAATTGTCGACGGAACAGCTGAGGGAGTGGCGGCTGTCATCGAGCCAAAATATGAGGACATCCAGACAAAAGGATTGCTAGTTGCCAAGACCCTCATCAACACGACGTCTCGGCCGTACGTCCGCCTGTCCAACCTGAACGACTACGACATTACGGTTCACCGGGACACCAACCTAGGAGTCTGCGAGCCCGTTACCTGGATTGCCCGCATCACAGACACGACGGACGGACACGTGCAGACGCACAACCGAAGAAGACGCGCCCTGCCAGAAGAACTACATTAGCTGTACCAAGGATCCCAGGACCATTTAGACGAGGAGCAATCACGCCAACTTCAGGACCTGCTACGCGAATTCCAGGATGTCTTCTCCGTGGGGAGCAAAGACTTCGGTAGGACAAGCTTGGTCCAGCACAGAATCGACGTTGGGGGCAGCGCACCGATTAGGGCCCCATTCCGAAGTGTCCCGCTCGCCAAGCAAGCTGAAGTCGACCGGATGGTAGAAGAGATGAAGGAGCAAGGGGTGATCGAGCCATCACATAGTCCTTGGAGTTCTCCGGTCGTGCTAGTGAAGAAGGACGGTTCCACCAGGTTCTGCGTGGATTACAAGCGGGTGAATGACGTCACGAAAAAGGACAGCTACCCTCTACCCCGGATCGACGACACCCTGGACACCATATCAGGGTCAAGATGGTTCTCCACCTTGGATTTGAAGAGTGGCTACTGGCAGGTGGAGGTCCACCCTAAGGACCGCGAGAAAACTGCGTTCTCTGTGGGCAGTGGGCTCTGGCAGTTCACCATCATGCCATTCGGTCTGTGCAACGCCCCTGCGACCTTCGAAAGGCTAATGGAGTCCATTCTGAGGGGATTACACTGGAAGACCTGTCTGGTCTACCTAGACGACGTCATCGTTCTGGGAAGAAGCTTCGAAGAGCACTACAGCAACCTGAAGGAGATCTTGATGAAGCTACGGGCTGCCCAGCTGAAGTTGAGCCCCAAGAAGTGTCAGCTCTTCCAGAAGCGGGTCCAGTACCTTGGGCATATCGTCTCCGAGGAAGGGGTGCGCACCGACCCAGAGAAGACCGCAGCTGTGAGGGAGTGGCCAGTTCCGAAGGACAAGTCCCAACTACGAAGCTTCCTGGGACTCTGCACTTATTACCGTCGCATCGTGAGAGGATTCGCCGACATCGCCAAACCACAGCATCGACTGACTGAGAAGGACCAACTCTTCACGTGGACAGCAGAATGCCACAGTGCCTTCGAACTCAAGCAGGCTCTGTGCACCGCACCTATTCTGGCCTACCCCAGACCTGGAACAAGGTTCATCGTCGATACCGATGCCAGCGACTTTGGTATAGGGGGAATCCTGTCGCAAATAGTGGACGGCGAGGAGAGAGTAGTGGCCTACTTCAGCAAAGCCTTGTCAAAGCCAGAGAGGAACTACTGCGTCACCAGGAAGGAACTGCTCGCCATCGTGAAGACCATCGAACACTTCCACAAGTACCTGTACGGGCAAGAATTTCTCATCAGGACCGACCATGCATCCTTGCGGTGGCTCCTGAACTTCAAACAGCCCGAGGGTCAACTCGCGCGATGGTTAGAGAGGCTTCAACAGTACAACTTTGAGATTCAGCACAGGAAAGGCCAACTGCATTCTAACGCCGACGCCCTGTCACGAAGACCGTGCCCCGAAGACTGCACCTTCTGTGTCCGAAGGGAGGAGAACACCGGGATACAGTGCCGAAGGACTACCGTGGAACTTCAAGGGAGCTGGAGCCGCGAATCTTTCATGCGGGCACAAGCAGAAGATGATGACCTGGGACTGATAGCCGAATGGAAGAGGGCCTGTGTCCCCAGACCCGGGTGGAACATTGTGAGTGACTGCAGCCCAAAGTTTAAGTCCTACTGGGCGCAGTGGGACTCGCTGGTTGTGAGGGATGGCCTCATATGCCGTACCTGGGAGAGCACCGACGGGAAGACATCTCGGGAACAAGTCGTCGTTCAAAGGCTATGACGGAGGAAGTCCTGAAGGAAGTCCATGGAGGATCATCTGGCGGACACCTAGGGATAAAGAAGACCCTGGAGAAGCTGAGAGAGCGGTTCTACTGGATCGGATGCCGAACTGACGTAGAGAACCACTGCACGAGGTGCCACGATTGCGCAGCCAGCAAGGGCCCGGGACGAAGACGACGGGGTCCACTGAAGACCTACAACGCGGGCGGCCCCATGGAGAGAGTGGCCATCGATGTTGCTGGGCCATTCCCGTTAAGCGAAGCAGGGAACCGCTACATATTGGTCGTCAGCGACTACTTTACCAAATGGCCGGAGGCGTATGCGCTCCCTAACCAAGAAGCCGCGACGATTGCAGAGACCCTGGTGAAGGAATTCGTCAGCCGGTACGGGGTACCCCTGGAGCTGCACTCCGACCAAGGGAGGAACTTCGAGTCGCAGGTGTTCCAGAACCTATGCCACCTGCTGGGAATCCGGAAGACAAGGACAACGCCGCTACACCCTCAGTCCGACGGGATGGTAGAGCGATTCAATCGCACCATCGAGAACCATCTCCGAATAGTCGTCAGCGAGCACCAGAGGGATTGGGACAAACATCTTCCACTATTTCTCCTGGCCTACCGCGCCGCCGTGCATGAAGCCACCGGGTGCACACCAGCCCGGGCCATGTTTGGGAGGGAGCTCCGTCTACCTGTCGATCTTGCCTTCGGCCGACCTGGGAATGATCCGGTCCCGGTAAGCCAGTATTGTCAAGAACTGGTCGAGCAACTGGAGGACGTGCACGCGTTCGCGAGGAGGAAACTGCGGATCGAGACCGACCGAATGAAGACCCGATACGACCAGCAGACGGATGCCGGCGGATTCCACGAGGACGACCTGGTCTGGCTCTTCAACCCATTACGGAAGAAAGGCCTGTCACCCAAACTGCAGAAGTCCTGGGAGGGCCCGTACCGAGTCGTGAAACGGATCAACGATGTCGTCTACAGGATCCAGCGGAGCCCGAGGGCGAAGATGAAGATCGTGCATCGAGATCGCCTGGCAGCCTACGGAGGGACACAGACGGACCAATGTTTGATCGGGACGATCAGCCTTTTAGGAAGGGGGTGGTGTTACGGCTGTGAGTTTGTTCCATCGCTCGCCGCATGAGTCACAACTGCCCCAGGGCTGGGCTGCTCGGCCTCAGTGTATTGCGTGCGCCTTATGCAACAGGACTGCTAGGACAAAGGGGTGGTCCAGAATATTCGTGACTGAGCCAGCGATGGAAACCTCGAGAAGCCGTGAACCCAGGATGGGTCTAGAAGCATTTATTGAGTCACCGGCCTGCTATATAAGAGCGACCTGTCAAGCAGCAGTGGTTGTGTTTTACGAGCTAATGCGAGCGTTTATCGTGAGCGACAGAAGTGTGGTGACTTGCGAAACCCCTAGTGAAGCCGTTTCTCTTGACAGCGAGGAAGTGAGAAGCATACAGGGGACTGCCTGTGTTTTCGTAAGTAACTGTAATTTGTGTACATAGAGGAGAGTTGCATGTAGTTCTCTCAAGGCCACCAGACTCATTAGCGAGAAGATTAACTGTTGACAAGTGAAAGAGGGCAAGGGCTCTCCATAAGCAAGAGACTTGAGGAAACTGGAGTAAGGTTCCAATTGCTTGTATTTGCTGATGAGTAGTGTATCTTCCTGCAAGCAATAAAGCTAACTTATCTTTAAAGCAGTAATTGGTGTTGTGCTTTCTACCCACTGTAATCCAGTTAACAAAAGTGCCACTAGGGGGGTGGCACGTAACAATACTGTACCGGTAGATCACAACTGAGAACTCACTGCATTGGCTTTTCTATACATCCGACTCTATTTCCTTACACAAACCAGTGTGTGTCAAATATGTACTCACACCTCCTAGGGACCTGGGTGGGAGATGTGCTTGGAGTCCCACTTTCAGAAGTGGCATGTAGGTGTTACTGGATTTCCCAAGGTATCATTTGTGTGTTCGCCACATTACAATAGGCTACTAGTTTAAATAGGAACGGTTGATTTAGAACATAATTAACAAAATTGTGTAGACATTATTCCTGAATTTAGTCACAATAATAATTCAATAGAACACAGGTTTTTACGAACTTACGTATTCTGAACATTGTATATATATTTGTGCATAAGTGTAATTCATAAATATCGTACATTAATTAAGCCTAAGTGAGCAGGATCTGAAGATGATCGCTTGACGACTGAAACATGTCATCCAATTTTTGTACAGAAAAGAGTGTTATTTTGTGATAAATATGTAATGTAACATTTTTCAGGTTAGCGCATATAAATACTTGTTTTCCCGCCTAATGTAATAGGACACAATTTGTGTTGACCGACTGGAAATCATTATTTAATAAATGGTTTTCTAGTGTGCTTTACAATGAACACCACTGGTATACATGGTCCCTTCATTACAGATATTAGGTAACAGCATTTCTCTAGAAAGGTACTATTTTCTTTTATTATTTTCCATGCAAATCATTTGTGTAATATATAGTTTACCAAATTAACATGACAACTGAATTACCAAGTGAAAATTATTGTTGTAATGTTACCATTAGATCCGATTAACTATTGCAATACATCTGCGTTCGGATTGAAAAGCTTATATCCTGCATTATACAGTAGTATGTTTCCAAGGAGTCCCCGAGATGTGATTCCGAGGCTTGCTCAGTCATGACATTTTAAAAATGCTTAAGAAGTACAAGTGAAACAGGTTGCTAGCCTCACTTACACAGAGCCCCCGAGTTTCACCTCGGGGAACAAACAAGTAAGTTGGGTAGTCCTAGCCGCCTGAGCACATGGAGGGCCACGACTCAGAATATGTTCAAGATGCCAACTCCTATTCCATAGTAACTGGACCACTTACTTGGCCACTCAGCCGTTGCCCACGGTTCTCGACCTAGGAAGTGACTACACCATGAACCAGGTAGGGGGGTACTAAATTGGAGCAGGTGGAACATTTTGAGTACTTAGGCTGTGCATTCTCTCAGAATGGTCGTAGGGGGAAGGAAATAGAGTCGAGGCGTGGACAAGACAATGCAGTGAGTTCTCAGTTGTGATGTACAGTATTCTCTAAGAAAGAAGTCAGTGTAGCGACGTAACTCTCCCTACATTGCGCAGTGTTTAGACCGACCTTGCTGTATGGAAGTGAGAGCTGGGTAGATTCAGGATATCAGGTACATAAGCTCAGGGCAACGTGTAGGGCATGAGCAGGCGTATACTCACAGACACTCTGAAAGGGAAAAAGAGAGGGAAACAGCCAACGAGGGGGGTAGAGGAAGCAGCATGTCATGCTAGAAATGAGAATGTGTTCAGCACAACATGAAATAAGACTATCTACTGCAGTGAATCCCAGGTGTATATACATTCCGTCTTTTGATGGCCATAGGACAATTTTATTGAAATATTTTGGTTTTGCTGGTAGCTACATGCATTGGTAGCTAGATCTCTCTTACTGTCAATGTTAGAAACCAAAAAACTACAGAAGTTGGAAATATTTGTCAGTTCAATTTAATTCTGGTCAGGCTGTGTCATTTTAACTCACTGTTTAACACATACTGTATGTATGGCTTGTACAGTACGTCATATACATAGGCTACCTGTTTGAGAAATTTGCAACACTATGAAGGAATCATGTCAACGGAAGGCGAATGACATTATTAACGGCATACACGACTGATTCAAATTCTGACCAAAAATGCAACAATAGTAAAATTCAAACATCAGCATGTTGTGGATTCTCCACTAGCAGCAATAAGAGCAGCTATATGTTTTGTCATTGACCTTAAATCCAAACCTTATCGCAGCTTTTCCTTCACTTAAGAGCATGGTCGATCACCATTGGATTTTGAGCCATGTCTGTGATTGTTTCCATTTGCCTACATCCAGCAGTGTGTGTATACTTGCGGTAGCTCAGATGGAAAGAGCATTGGGCTGGAAATGTGAAGAACCCTCCTGGTTCAAGTCCTGGCTGAGTCAGATATTTTAACTCTCTGTTTGACACATTGATGGATTGAACTTAATGTACACAAAATGACCTAATAGCTAAAAAATCGTATTCAGTATTCAAATGGTTGGGAAAAATTCAAATTCGAGTCAACCATACAGCTTTTCTATTCAGTTTATTTCTTAATATGCACATAATGTACATTCCCACAATTTCCATGCAACTGTAATGTGGTGAGTATGGGTGTTGAAACACCAGAGGAAAGGAAAAACCATTTCTATTTCCTAAGTTGTGACCTTGACTGGATATCGGTGCAATTAAAACACTGCCATACCAAACAGTTTCTAATTCCGAAAATTTCAGATGGATTTATCTGAAAATTAATGTACTGATAGATCACATAAAAGTTAATAACACGATCTTCAAAACTAAGGTAACAGCCCTCACACAGAGAAAATTTTATTTTACGTGCAAATACTGTATAAGAATACACAGTAGTTGGGAAATGATATGCATTATTATTCAAAATAGTAACCATTCTCGTCCTAGCACTTATTCCAACAGTATAGCAAGGCATTAATACCGGCATGGAAGAAATCTGTGTCTGGTCCCTGAAGTTCCGTTAAAGAAGCACCTGGGTGGAAAGTGTGTCACATTAACTAGCAACATTCATTGTCGCATCTCTGGTAAGGAAATCAACCACGTACGTAGAGATGAAACTATTAACTCGGGAAAGGGAGGCATGGAGAATGCATCAAACCAGTCAAAAGACAGAAGTCTCTAACAACACAACACGGGAAACTCATTACAGATGCCAAGGAAACACTGGGAAGATGACAGGATTACTTTGAAAAGTTGCTGAATATAAATGGAGACTTATCTGGTTAAGTGGCAGCTTTTGAGATTGTGCATGAGGAGAATGAGGACGGAAACAGGATCACGGTCGAGGAAGTAGAGAGAGTGGTAAATAAGTACTACGTAGGCTACGTCACAAAGCGGCAAGGGTACATGAAATTCGGCCAGAAATGGTAAAGTATAGTAGTGGGAATGGTTGCATAGGATAATCAAATTGGCATGGGATTTAGGAAAGATGCCCTCTGACTGGACAAAAACAGTAATCTCACCAACTTATAAGATAAAGTTAGAAATGAACGCGCTAGATGAAGCTTTTCGTATGAGCCGACTCAGATGGAGGGGCCATGTGAAGAGAATGGGAGAGGAGGGATTAACTAAGAAGTTAATGAGTTCGGCTGTGGAGGGTAAGAGAAGTAGAGGTAGACCTAGGAGGCAGGTTAAATTCAGTATTGAACGATTTCAAAGTGAGAGTTACAGAAGCATAGGAGGTCACAGTGCTTACTGCTAATAGGGGCTCATGGAGGCGACTTGTTCGTAAACAGAAGCTTGCAGACCAGACTGAACGCTGAACGGCAAAAACAGTATCGAAAAGTATGTATGTAAGAAATAAGTCACCCGTAAGAGCTTTTGTAACCTTTTGTTGTTGAAGCTACCTTTAACTTCGAATTCGTACTCGTTTTGACAATGTCACTGGTTAGAACCTTGTCGAATGAAGACAGCGCTAGTCTCTCTACTGCTCGGGTCCAAGTTCTGTGAACTTGCGGGGTGAGGTGAGGCGGGACGAGGAGGGCCTGTCAATAGCCCGCTGTGTTATCTGGAATTCATGTCTATTCCAATACTGCTAACATACGGCCGTTGCTCAAATCACTGTGGTGTTGCGAATCTGTGAGTGAGTCACCGACCAATATATTTGGTTCTGTTACTACGCACGGACCGGGAACCCTCATCACTTATCACCATCACTCCTCATAGTCCGCGATCCACATTCCTCTCAGGTTCACGGAGCTTGGACCCGAGCAGTACGTCTAACCGAGTTTGGAGTTCGAGTTAAGCATGAAGCAGCTGACGTTTACTTTCATTAGACCACACAACACTCGCAGTTGTCACCGATTCACAGCAGAGCAGCCCTTAGCTTCACGGGTCTCAACTAACTCCATAACAATTACATCTTACCTGGGAATTGATGTTTGTACGAGTGGAGCAGTAGCAATTTCGGAGAAGTGTTTTATTAAGTGTATAAATAATTCATGCAATTTTGTGAAGTTTGAAGCCATTTTTCAGTGTTGCCTAAGTAAACAAAAGCACCAAACTTTTGTTCATGTAATTTATTTCAGTCACTAGGGAATTAACTGTAATTCCCCATACATGCTCCGACTGAAGAGCTTCTAATAATAAGAGAAACAACGGGTATGATATCACGTATCAAGGCCGTGGCGACGTCCGGTAGGCTTCAAGAAATCACGACGTCCTGCACCGGCAAGCACTTATAAGAACAATGGGAAGAAAGTGAATATTATTAAATCATGATAGGCTATATCAATTCAAAAATATTTAAACTACTTTCGTGAAAACAATGGTTAGCGCACACACAAGTTTGTTGTAGTTTCATACTAGGAGCTTGGAATATCGTGGTCATCAACTACGTGTACTTGTGTGCGTAATTGTCATCACGCCAGGAGATGGTAGTTCAACACGCTACGACGGGGTAAGGGAGGGGGGGTCCTTGCAGTACGCATGCGCGGCCCACCTATTCCAAACCTAAATATATCGGCTGCCAAACAGTTGCTGCTACTTCCGGCATGATAATTTGTTATCGGGCTTCACGCAGTTGTGTATTGTTACCTTCCTTTCCACTGTTGATATTCTTACAAGCCTTTGTGTTTACTTTTGACAGTATCAGGAACAGTAATGGAAACAGTGACCAACTCAATGTTTTTGGAATGCGCGATACGCAGTGAGGTGGCCGTTGTCAGCACCAAGATTCGAACCACGGATCTTCGGACGCCGGCTATCAAGTATAACGTGGAGCGTACCTCAGACCGTTCGGATACGCACAAAATAACACAGGTTATCGGACAAATTCTACACACACCCAACTACACGGATCTACATGATCACGATGTCGCAAAGACACCAATTAGGACAGAAAAGCATTGCTAAGGAGCTCATGCTTAGCCCTACTGGTTTCGTGCTTGTCCTTGCCTGCTCAAATCACATGCTGCCTGATTCAGCCCCAACAATTGAAATACTTATGATGATTCTGAATAGACCGACAGTAGTGGCTACGCTGGCTAAAGCGCAGCATTAGGTCATGGGGCCAAGCTCTCTGCTGACTCGGTAGACGCGTGGGTTCGAGCCCCACCGTCGGCCGTCCTTGAAATGGTTTTCCGTGGTTTCCCATTTTCAACACCAGGCAAATGCTGGGACGGTACCTTCTGACAGGCCACGGCCGCTTCCTTCCACATCCTTGCCCAGTTTCATTCACCATTATTCATTTCATCTCTCATTAACTCCTCTCATGAGGTTGGCGTCAGGAAGGGCATCCGGCCGTAAAAACCATCGCCACAATGACTTCCATCGCATCTCATCCCCGACCCCGTTGGAAAACGGGAATAATAAGGGGTAGACATACATGATGATTCTGAATAGATTTTGCTGAGCTGGAGTTAAATCGTAATTGAGATCATGTGATTACCTCCGACGAGACTTCTTTCAATTCGGCGGAAGTCGGGCCGGTTTATGTTTACAGGCAACGGGGAGCCCGATACCACCCAAGACCTACAGCAGAATGTTCACGCAGTGGCAGAGTTCAGGGTGGATAGGGTTGGATAGATGGGCATCGAACTAATATTTGCACATTCTGCAGAATATTATACAGTAATTCCGAGCGTGAGTGCACAATCCAGACGTAATAGCCTACTAATCCGTGCAAGATAACTCCCCAGTCCACCACGAGCGTTAGTTTTCAGGGCTGGTTTTCCGAGCAGGACTTCAATGAACTGCAGTTACAAATTATTCCCTCGAGTTCCAGACTTAAACATGTGCAAGGTGGAAACATTTGCATTATGCTTCGTGAGTGTTATGTTTGACGCATGGGAGGAGATTGTCCTTGGCAAGGAATACTTTAGGAAGCTTTTTGAGTCAATGCCGCATCGGCTCCGTCAACTTGATCAAGCCGATGGATACCTCCGGGGGTACGCGTACTACAGCTTGATAATCGATGCCGTGGGCTAACACTGGTTCACCGTGAAGTACTTTACATCGTGCTTCACTTGACAGGTGTGTTTCTCGCTTCACGCATTTATTTAACCATCCAGCAGTTTCTCGCCCCTAGCATTGTATTCTTCTCTGTTATTCTGCTCTGCGGACAGTTGCACTGAGTACCAACTGTCGCATTTCGTCGACTTGCGAGCGAGGAAATAAAATAATGCCACATATTACGTTATTGTGTAAGTTGTGTAAGTCGGCCAAGAATGGATGTCGCAACATTAACAGTCACAAACTTATTATGGTTGGTTTCTTGAAATCAGGAATAATCGTCAAATTCCATTGTTCAGAATGATTCGCAGAGTCATGTTTTAAGGTAAAAATACAGAATCACCCAATGCAGCAAAGCCGATGGGAAACCTGTAGTAGTGTAGTAGGAATACAGTACTACTGTAGTGCTGTGTCAGATATTAAATGTTCCTCAGATAAAACTGTTCAACAAGCGCATAGCACACTTTCATTAAAGACTGAACTTGTTTTAGTTTCTATTAATTTTAATTTGCTTTTTAATATATTTTTTAAAATTTCTCATTACCTCCGGGATTTAGTGACATGGGCAGAAAACTACTCTGTCCCTCTCTCGAATATGGTAAAACATATTTCACTCCGCATATGCCTTTCAAACGCATGCTTTGATGGCTTATTTTTAATTTTAATTATAATGCAGCGTCGCTATGTTCGAAATTATTCGCTAGATTTATTTATATTTCTCTGTGTATTTTTTCAGGCCTGTGCATTGTTTTGCTATCACAACTACACTCCTTTTCATTCGAAGTTATTTTAGTAAATTTATGGTTTTACCAGAAAATAAATATGATTATGATAATTGCCGTTTAAAGGGGCCTAACATCTAGGTTATCGGCCCTTAATGGTCTGGGTGATAACGAAAATGACAATGAAATGGGAACCAGAACGAAAAAGTGAGACTGAAAATACTTACAAAATGGAACTCAGATTGAAACGACTCACAAAATGGAGAGCGGTAATAGTTACAAAAGGGAATTTAGAAGGAAAATACACACAAAAGGAATAGATTGAAAAATACGCACAAAATGCTATGTAGAGTCGAAATACTTACAAAATGCATTTGAAATTCAAAATACTTACAAAATGCAAATGAGATTGAAAATACGTACTGTACAAAATGCAATTGAGGTTCAAAATACTTACAAAATCCAATGGGAATTGAAGATACACAATGCAATTTAGATTGAAAAACGCCCATTTCAGATCCACAATACTCAAAAGTGCAATTGAATATGCTTACAAAATGTATGGTAGATTCAAACTACTCATTTGGATGGACAATACTTACAAAATGCAATTTAGATTGAAAACACGTACAAAATGTAATTTAGATTCAAAATACCCACAAAATGCAATTGAGAATCAAAAGACTTGCAAAATGCCCCCTCTTACAAAATGCAATTTAGATTGAAAATACTTACACTAGTCCCAGCCCCTATATTGAAAGACTTAATAAAAAGCAATTTAGATTGCCAATCCTTGAAAAATGCAATTGAGGTTGAAAATACTCGCAAAATGCAATTTAGAACCAAAAAACTTACAAAATGCAACGTAGCCTAGATTAAAAATACCTACAAAGTAGAGTATAGATGCTAAAGGGAATTCAGATACACGGGGAGCCAATTAACATAAACAGTGTGGGAAACATAAAGAGAAAAGGAAATATAATGAAAAGAAAAGAGGTCTGACCCCTCGAAAAAGGAGGGGTCAGGAAAGATGAGACTAGGGCCAATGAAGGCGGGAAAGTGAAAGACTCCCTAGGCCTCCGATACCCTAATACCGTCGGGGTCGGATAAGAACAAGAGTTGACCAAGGGAGGTCGACAGGAAAGAAGACGGTGAAGAGACCGGCACAAGTGGAAGCAATGCCGGACTCAGCTGGGGTCCCGTGGACGCCAACCCACGTCCCACTAGATGTGAGACCCTGGGGGGGGGGGAGAAAATAAATAATGTCATGTGTCCTCCTAGGAGCTGACGCCTGTGGGTGACCTGCGCGTCCTAATCAGGATGACATGATGAAGACGTCACATACACCCAGGCCCCACGCCAGAGGAATTAACCCCAGGAGATTAAACGCATGGACCTGCCGGGAATCAAACCCGGGACCCTTCGGGCCAAAACCTAGCACGCTTACCAATTCGCCACAGGGCCGGACTATCAGAAAATGATTATATTCATATTAATCTTGTTCCTTACCTTTTCAGGTTTGCAGTGTCAGCAGCGGCAATGAGGGATCGAGTACCTGCGTTCGCAAGGTACAAGCTTGAATGTCTGCTGAACTATAGGGGCGTTTAATTTCTATTTAAGTCGACGGCACATCACAGAATTTTCGTTCATTCCTAGGCATTAACGCACAGTTCATCGACAATGGAAAATTCGCTGTCCAACGGCAGATGACATCAAAAGTGAGATTTTGAGCATACCACTGGTTGTGTGAAGTGCGCTGCCTACACTCTGTAGCTTGCAGTGGAAGACGTTCTTAAAAACACCAAGGGGACGAAAGCAATTGTGGACGCCGGGCAGAAGGAGGTCCAAAATCTTCGCACACCCGGACATTAACCCGACGGTTGAGGAAGAAGGGTTCACCTAATTCCACCCTTAGACGTCAACACACGTTGGGGGTCAACGTATGGCATGCTCCAGTCCGTCCTAAAAATGAAACCCACCCTCTATACAGAGACTTTGGAGGAGGACGAAGACGAGGACCACTTTGGAGGAGGGAAGTTCCGAAAGCAAGTTTCGACATTTTATTGCACGACCAGATGGTACACCACGTGACAAACAATCGCCATAAGAATCCACACCCGTGGCATGTTCAATGATGGAAGGAGCGTCAGTGGAGGTGGGATGACGCATGCGTAGAGCGCCGTCGAAGAGAGAGGAGCAGCAGATCGGCGTGACTGATATCATTCGAGTACAACTCACGATGGCAGACAGAAAAAAGGGGTCAAGATTGCTTCAGTGTATGCTCCTAGTGAGGGGGCGGATCAGGTCGAAGTAGACAGAGGCACTGAGTGATGTGGTAGTGAGAATTAACAATAAGTGTAGTACTGATGGAGAATTTCAATGCTAGGATACGAAATAGGACTGAGGGGGCATGAGAAGGTAATGGGTAAGTGGAGTGGGAATAGGGACGTGAACACCAATGGGAAATGTTTACTGGACTTCTGTGCGAGCATGGGGTTATCTTTTGCGAACTCATTCCCGAAGCATAACGAGATTCAGAGATACACATGGGAGGGTGGAGGAACCACGTCATTACTGACTTTACATTTAGGAAATTGATCAGGAATTGCAAGAGCCTCCGTGGCTTAGGCGGCAGCACGCCGGCCTCTCACCGCTGAGTCCGTGGTTCAAATCCCGGTCACTCCATGTGAGATCTGTGCTGGACAGAACGGAGGCAGACAGGTTTTTCTCCGGGTACTCCGGTTTTCCCTGTCAAAATTTCATTCCAGCAACACTCTCCACTATCATTTCATTTCATCTATCATTCATTTGATCATTGCCCCAGAGGAGTGCGTCAGGCCTCGGCAGCCGGCACAGTTCATATCCTCGCCGCTAGATAGGGGCTTCATTCATTCCATTCCTGACCCGGTCGGAGACTGGAAGCAGGCTGTGGATTTTCATTTTTTTTTCATCAGGAATTGCAGGGGTTTCAGGAATTTTATTTTGACAAAACAGACCAGAATTTGTTGTGAATTGAGCATAGACCTAAAGTGCAGAAAGTAAGGGCTGTTTGCAGACGGACGGATTAGGGTTGAAAATCGCCAGGGTAAGGAACTTAGGCAGAAATACATGGAAATGATTGATAAGAATTTTGGACGTGAAAATGGTGAAACATTGCAGGATAAAGAGACGGAGTGATCAGGATACAGGGATATAGTATTAGAAGTAGCAAAGGCATGCATTGGGACAACAGGGTTTAAAGACAGGAAAAAGCGCAAATCCTGGTGGAATGAAATAGTGAAGTCTGCTTGTAAAAGTAAAAGGAAGGCTTACAAAAAAATCGCTCGAAACAAGCAATCTGGCCGACAGAGAGTTATATGTAGTGGAAAGGAACAAAACCAAACAAATAATAGTAGATACCAAAAGGAAATCAAGGGAGGAATAATGCAGAAATGGCAAACATTGACCTTAGTTCTGAGTCAGTTAAAATATAGCATACAATAAGCCAAAATGCAGAATCACCAAAAATTTAGTAAAATATCTGCATAATTTTCTTAAAATTCTCCAGAATGTGATTGAAAACTTCAGTATTTAAAAATCAGTGCCGTATTTCAAGCAGGCTATAGGATGGAGCTTCGAGCAAACCCTATTTTACCCTATCAATGCCCTACATTCAATGGTTGAGGAATTTATGAAACCATTTATGACAGAAATACGTAATACAATAATTATTTGTAAAGCAAAAGTAACAACTGCATTTACAAGGAAGGTACCAGTATAATAGAGAGAGAGCGAATACTATCAAACGTAGTCCGATACAACGCTTGTTATCAGGAACACTATCATACATCAAAATGTCCACAGACTGAAGGCTACTGAGATAGCAACTGTATTCTATTTGATCAGGAGCTTAGGTGCAGTATGACCATCGCGTAGTTGACATAACGGCTTCAGTCGCCTGTGTGGGAACAGTGAGTGGGTTGTTGATGGCAGAACATCATCATCATCATCATCTTGTACAGTTTCCAGCCCCAGGCTGGGTCTGTTTGGAACATAAGCCTCCCCACTTGGTCCTTTCTTCCCACCACCTCTCCGCTGTCACTCTGGTCCAGTCCTCGTCTCTTCTTGACACAATCCTCCACTCCTTTCAGCCATCTACCTCTTGGTCTTCCCCTTGGTCGTTTCTTCTGCATCTGCATCTCATGTATCCTCTTGGGAATCTTCTTCTCATCCATTCTCTTTAAGTGTCCATACCACCTCAGTCTTGATGTCTCAATCCTACTTTGCAAGGGCTCCTCTTTCACTATTTCCCTGGCCTTTTCATTCCTCACCCTGTCTCTTCTTGTTACTCCGATCCTACTTCGCAGGAACTTCATTTCACTTGCCTGTATTCTGCTTATGACTCTTTTCTTCATTGTCCACGTTTCTGAAGCATAGGTCAGTATTGGGATATAGTAGCTTCTGTAAAACACTTCCTTGCTTTTTTGTGGGACATCTTTATTCCACACTAAGCTCCTAATGCTTCTCAGAAATGATTCTGCCTGTCTGCCACGTTCCGTAATCTCTTTGTCATTTCTCCCATTTTCCTCCACTATAATTCCCAAGTACTTGAGACTTTCCACCTTCTTCAGCTGTGCACCTCCAAGTGTTATCCCACTCATTGGTCTGTCCTTTTTCCGGGTCGTTAACAGGATCTCACATTTACTGATGTTGAACTTCCATCCGTACTCTCCCACTGTTTCTTCCCAAGCCTTCAGTTGCTCATGAATTTCCTCCTCCTTGTTTCCCCAGACCATGAGATCATCTGCAAACACCATTGCTTTCATCTTATCTTCTCCTATCTTTCCTGCTATCCGTGTCATTACCTCGTCCATAACCACAATAAAGACAAGGGGTGACAGCGCACTACCCTGTTTCAGGCCACTCATTTGTCTGAACCAGTCTGTTCTTTCCCCTCCAACTTTCACACAACTTACACTTCCACAATACATCTCCTTCACTCTGCCTACAGTCCCTTTTTCCACTCCCATGTTTTCCATTGCTTCCCAAACCTTCTCCCTACACACACTATCATAGGCCTTTTCGATGTCCAGGAAGGCAGAACATACAGTTGGTAAAAAATGCATTCACACACCATGTTATTTCTGAATGTTGGTTTAATACATGGCCAGAGTACGTCATGATTGCATTATGTAGAACGAAAAGTACCAGTTATTCATCACCGAAAAACGAAAATCTTTCAAACACAATACGTATTACAATATGAAACAAAAACCATTCCTGGGGTACCAAAAATGTATTCATACACACCACAAATGAGACTTTCTCCAGTATTCAAACGCAATTAATATTTGGAATGCCAACCTTTTGCATTTATAATGGTCTAAAGCCTCCTTGGCATGGATTTAACAAGCTTGTTCATGAAGTCTGGTGTAATTTCAGACCAACATTTCAGCAAATTGTCTACTAGTTGCGTTTTGGAGGAACACTAAGTTTCGGATTTTGTTTTCGAAGTGGGCTCATACATTTTCAATGAGGTTAAAGTCCGGAGAGAACGGTGGCGTGGGAAATACTTTTCGGGCGTTGTACAACAGCCACTCTTGCGTTATTCTTGCTGTGTGCTTTGGGGCGTTGTCATGTTGAAATAAATAGGTGTCTTGTGTGCCTAATTTAACAACACTCCTAGACAAATTACCCCGGAGCACTTGGATGTAGCCCTGAGCATTCATGTTGCTTCAATTACGTCCAGTTCACCAACTCCTGCAGCCCCATACCATGACGTGGCCTCATCCATGCTTCACTGTTGGTAGCACCTTTTTGCTTTCCAGTGTTGTATTTGGTCTTCTCCAAACGAACTGCCGACCAACAGATCCAAACATGTTAAATTTACTTTAATCCGAAAATAAAATAGTCTTCCAGAAGTCTTGGCCCATGTTTATATATTCCATATCGAATGCCAGCCTCTTCCCTCGGTTTATCTCACTTATAAAAGGCTTCTTTCGCGCTGCTCTGCCGTTAATGCCTGTTTCATGGAGCCGATTCCGGTTCGTTTGAGGTAGAACAATCTTCCCGGAACGTGAAGCAAGCTGTTTCCCTAGTTCAGCTGCACAAATTCTAGGTTTCTCTAAGGCTTCACGAACCATTTGGCGAGATTTACGTCACGAAATGACCATTGGTCGTCCCTGCCGCTTTGCATTATCGGTCGACACCGTCTTGAACTTGTTAATACAGTAATATACTGGACAGTCGCTTGAGATGGTTTCACCAGTTTTTCTATCTTCTGATAGCTGAATACTTGTTTATACACTGCTCAAAACAATTAGAGGGACAGGAATTTGATCGCGTGTACCATGTACGTAGTCCGTGATTACGATATATGCTGTTGCCCATATTCTTCCGACATGTTTTAAGAATGCGAGGACACCTCCACATGTCATTGGAAAGCCATGGCTTTGTGGCAGTAGACACATGTATCGTGCTATGCCGCAGAGTGAAATGGACGAGCAATGTCGCACTCTGTCCTCGAGTGCGTGTAAGTGAAGAATACGTTACTATCCACTTGGTGTACGTTGCATTAGTCGAAATGAGGCATCTGAATGAGACAGAATGTGTTCGGGCAGTGGCAATACTGCAGTAAGGTTGGACTATTCGTGGAGTGTCTACAGAGCTTAATGAAAGGAAGATTGTAGTTTTACGTGACCCTGAATCTTGTGATTATGAGCCACGGGACCTCCTTTTTACGTGGAATCCGAACCACAGGACATGGCATTTCACTTCGAAAATCTCACATGCATTGACCGGGAATCGAACCCGGACCGCCTTGGTGAGAGGCATACAGCTAGACCGCTGAGCCACCACGCCCCTAGAGCTTAATGTGGCTTCATCTGTTGTTGGGAGGGTTTGGAAACGATTTTGTGAAACTGCTTCATACACACGAAAGCCAGGGCAAGGGAGAAAACAAAAAAACATCGTCCAGAGACGACCGATATGTGGTGAATTGTTCTCTCCGCTGGCGACCGCCCGGGACCTGCAAAATGATCTAAGAGCAGCAACTGGTAGCAGTGCCAGTGACCAAACAATGCGCAACAGACCCCGAGGCAGGTTTAAAACCAAAACGACCTCGTCAGGTCCCTCGATTAACTGCTCGCCACAAGATAGAGCGACTTCGATTTGCTGAGGACCATAGGGACTGGCAGCTACGTTACTGGCGGAATGTATTGCTTACGGACGAGCCCCGCTTTCGTCTAACACGGTGGGACGGGCGTATACCTGCCTATCGTCGTCGTGGTGAACGTTATTATGGAGCAGCAGTCCAAGAAAGGGACAGATTTGGCAGCGGCTCTGTCATGGTCTGGGGTGGCATCACAATTGACGGCCCGTCGGACCTTCAGATAATCAGAGGATGACTTAATGCTCAGAGGTACATCAACGAGATTGCACTAGGTCATGTTATGCCCATTTCAGTTGTAATGGGTCCCCAGTTTATCCTGAAACTCTACAATGCGAGAACTCATTCAGCAGCAGCCACCATGGAAACTCTAAGAGGACATCGCGATTCCAACATTCGACTGGCCTGCGTTAAGTTCTGACCTCAATCCCATTGAGCATTTATGGGATATGCTCGACAGACAACTTGCAGAGGCCCTTATGAAGGAGTGGAAAAAAATTCCACAAGAAACTGTTCGCAGACTTGTCAGGAACATGTTACGAAGATGTGAGGAGGGTTATACGGGCACATGGAGGGTCTAGCAGATGTTGAACTGTTTCTTTTTGTGCACTTTGTGCATTTATGGAAGGACACTCTACTTTGGTTGACGACATTGTGTTCCGTTTCTGGTCATAGCACCAACATGTGTGCTACGACATGCACAGGATATGTACATTTCCGTTAAATAAAGGTTTCATTTCCCAGATAGCATGGCTGTTTCACTCCACCAATTCCTGGCAAAATAATGCAGGTGTTTCAAATGTTGTCCCTCTAATTTTTTTTGAGCAGTGTATAACGAAACTATGTGGTCTTTGCAGGTGGCACTCAACTCTTGTGATTTCTGACCCATCTTGTGCCACTGTCAGGCGTAAAGTAAACAGTCCCATCTAAGAACACTACGGTGAGTCGACATTCGCTTATCATGCCCTAAGGGGGTAACAGTCCAATGGCTACAAACATTGGACGCGTACGAATATTTCTTTGGCTACGAATATGCCTTTTGTTCCATCAACTAATGTGTTCAAGTTACTAGAATATGTTTGTGTGTAATATACTGCCATAAGGTCCTTATACAAACCTATGGAATACCATAATGCTGGGAGACAAATTATAGACACCAACAGGGTAAACTGTGGTGTATGAATACTTTTTTCCCCCCACTGTACATGTAATGCATCACATAGATTCCGTGAGTCGGAATAAAATATAAGCGATTGGATGTAGGAAACAGGTCACTTACCCGGTGAACCATCTGGAGTCAATTCCTGTACGCGCGACCCTGTAAAAAAAGAAAAAGTGAAGGTCACGTTGATGTAATTTAGCAACAATAAAACACTGTTATCATCATGCTAAAATACAAACAAAAATGAAATTCAAGTCTACGAAGGAGTTGCCCGATTGCGTATTTACTAAACCTCCTAAATTACTGCATTGACACTGTTCCAAGTTCCCTGATTGGTTGAATTCCTGGCAGAAATTGCGTATGAGAATTGTGAGGTATCAAACCAGTTAGCTTTAATCTTTCCGTCAGTAGGGGGACACAGTTATTTATTGCTTACGTACAGTTGGCAAGTTGTGTGGATTAATACTGTATACCAGAAATAAGATAACTTGCTTACTTTTAAATGAAATAGGTCTATGTCTACATTTGAAATGATGTTTCTGCATTCATAGTGCTGTATAGTCGAACATCACTTACATATTACCCATTTATAGTTGATATTTAGCCTACACGTAATATTTTCAAGGCACCAGACTTTCACAAAGAAAATTCAGATAATTTAATATTTTACTAGCCATTTTGGTTTGAATCTTTTATCAAAGATGCTCATACATTTTATAAAAGAAATTTTATAAAACCACCTTTTATATAAGATTTCCCCATTACACTGTCATATTTTATAATCATTGACAAACCTCTTTGATAGTGTAATACCGGCCGTTTATAAAAGATATGACAGTGTATTGGGGAAATCTTTTATAAAAGGTGGTTGTATAAAATTTATTTTATAAAGTGTATGAGCATCATGCTATCTTTGATAAAAGATTCAACCCAAGGCGGATCATAACAGCTAGAATATTACCACAACAAAGAAGCTCATATCAGAGTGTGAAATGCATGAAATGTTACATAATGCATAATATGTTACATAATGAATGGTGTACAATATAAAACATAAATAACAGATAGAAAGTGTAGGTAAAATAGCCGAGGCTCTTAGTGCTGCACATAAAGGACGCGCTTTCCAGGATATAAAGCGAAATTAAATAGTCAAATTTTATGTTATAATATTTGTATTATAATTCGTTAATTTCGCTTATGGTACTACAAGAGTGTGTAAATAACCATTTTTTCTTTATCGGTAGGTAATACATGTAATCAACCGTAATAAGCTAGTGTCTAGTTGGCGGAGTGAGTAGAATGCTCGACACCAGTAAGAGAGGACTAGTGATCGAATCCCACCTAATGCGTTCAATTTTACTTCGTATGTTTGAATTTTCTTTGCTCGGGCAGCGGTTGTTTCGAACGTCACCATCATTCATTTCATCATAATAATAATAATGAAATATTAATGAAATTTTTCAAGTCCTCGTACTGCAGCTCGTTCACCAAGATTTTAGCCGTATAAATATATGGGTGGCCCATGATTTCAGACTCATAGACGTTTAGTTTATCTTTCCGTTTTTTTTATACCGGTATTGCCACCACAGCATTTCAACTACCGTATTACAGTAAAGTGAACAAGGAACTATTCTTCATCCATTTTGCTGAACTATGATAAACTATTTGTTGTAGTGTAAACCATTTTGCTGAGCTAAGATAAAATATTTGATGAAGTGCAATGGTGTGATTATTGCTTTCTATAACTTTTATAAAAGGTCAGATTTATAAAATATTTTATAAAATTTCTTAGACAAATTTCTTTGATAGTGTAATACCGGCCTAACACACACTACAACAGTCATCATAACAGTTTATCAGGCAAGTTCAAAACACCAAAATACACTGAGCAGATGATCATGATGTCCCAAGCTCCTCAAATGAATTAACAACAACAAATAAGGAAACCCAAGCGAGCACCACAGCTAAACTGTTCTTAGTGTGTGCAGGTACTGCGACAAAACAGTCTTGTCCCTGGGCTGTCCCGCGCAGCGGTAGACAGGAACAAAACTGTCCCGCGTCAGAATGTCCCTAGTGTGCACGTGCTCTTGCACAATTGTGCCCATGTGAACTACAATAAATTTATATTCATGTTTCCTGTTTCTTCACAATCTAACCGTCTGAGTGTTATCCCTTGCAGAGCCAAAGAGAGAGATACAGTACATTAGTCAGAATTTTTTGCAGCTGCTTTGATACTCTGCAATACTCTTTTCTTGTTAAATTGTCGGTCGATAAGCATGCCAATGTGGTTCCATTTCATCATAAAGGTGATATATAATCCTCTAGGGCAGCTTTGCGAAAACTTTAAGAGAAGTCCACAGACAACTTTCCTGTTTCTGTCGTCCTTACATTTTTCATTTTGCCCCCATTTTAGCTAAGTTGTGTTTCAGACCCTTCTCGGCCTGGACCTCTCGGAAACAGTGGGCAGACAAAACTTACGACAACATTCCATTTAAGACACCATTTACAGAATTCGAATTCATTGTACCAGTCTGGATTCAATCTACCGTTACCTTCACTTGAAAAAAAAAAAAAGATAATATCTGGCCGAGAAGTATCCAGTGGCCCAGATTGTTTGGACGTTATTTCCTCTTGTTAATATGGATCACGAATTATGATATTAAAGTCTGCTTGCGTGTTATCAATAAAGACTGTCATGTCTCGAAGAGTGTCCGTCACCTCTGACTGACTTGACTGTCGCAGGTGTACATAATTGTATGGATTACTACAATGATCTATATTGTTTGTATATTTTTCTGAAGCTGTTGGTAATTTAATTCCCCTGCTAGAGAATTGGCGTTATGAAATTTATTTATGAAAGTGGCAAATTTACCGATACTCTCCAACTACGCAACTTGCGGTCGATTCTCCTTGTTTTTCTAATCTACTTCTAGCCAAAACCTCGAATGTTTCTCCTCCTTGGTTAAAGCATCACTAAACCATGTGCTCCTCATAAAGTCTCTCACATGGTCGCACGAGGTCGCACGCCTTCAAGAGGTCGTGCACAACAGCGGTGCGTGGTTCTCTTACTGCAGGCTGTTTCAGCCGAGCAGCTCGTCTGTGAGCTGCCGAGTACTCGCCGCCTTCCGTGAGTATACCTGCAACATGAAATACAGCTCTGCTGTGGGGGGTTGCCGCCACTGTGCGGTGAATACATCAAGATTGGCAGGAAGCGCATGGACTTGTAGTATGACCTTCGCCCAGTGATGTATTGGCAATCACCCCCAGTCCCTCCCCAACCGTGCTCCGAGCATTACTGCTGAGTACTCGCGAGTACGCATACTCAAACTCGTGGATTTGGAACAGCCTGTCTTACTGCGAGGACAACCCAAAGGACTTTTTCTTTAGGGTCACGAATAAGCTGTCAATAATGCCATAACACAAAGGAAGTTGTTCAACTCCCCATATACGTAAGTGTAGGAATAAAAATAAACATAAAAATATTTTATCCTGCCAAGATTCAAACTCTCGACGCCACAGGCGAGTGGCAGAGTTCACGATTCAACACGCACGGCTACCGTCTTGATTGACAAGATCCTGCACGTTCGGAGGCTCTTCACAAAACAGTAATATGACCGCCGGACAAAAATCAGTGCATACATTCCAACTCTGTCAATCAAAGCACTTACTCATTCTATTCTGGAGGTTTTGCCTTCGTTTTTCCTGGCAGAGCAGAGAATCGAACCCGGACACTGCGTCGCGAGGCTATAACGACTATTGCTGCTTTCTAAAGAGAGTCAATGAAGAGTAACGATGAATTTGTCTGATAACCTGATTGTCTGATAACTATCCTGGCATTTGTCTAGATAGAAAATACACGGGGAAAAACCACACCCAGAATAGCCGCGGTCAGCGCCAGAATTCGAACCTCCGATCTCTCTGCAACTCCCCATCGCAGTCGTGGTGAGAGATTTAACGCACACGGCTACACCGCGTGGGGAAAGAATGAATTTGTCTGATAACCCGTGTTATTGCGGTGTATGTAGTGGTGTGTATTTGTAATTCAGGTGAGGATTGGGAAGAACGTGGCAGTGGCTTTACGTTAGGAACCATCACGGCATTTGCCTGGTGTAGAAGTAGAAACCACGGAAAACCACTTCCAGGATGGCTGAGATGGGAATCGAATCCACCTCTTCTCAGTATTGCCTCATCAGGCTGAGAGTTGCCCGTTCCAGCCCTTAGACCAGAATTACATTTCCAGGCAGAGCCGGGAATCGAACCCGGCCACTGCACCGCGATGCGAACTGATGATCGACTATTGCTGGTCTCTAAAGCGAGACAATCTTGACGACAAAACCTCCGGGAAGGAGTAGGTATATGATTGACTGAACTTGTAAAGAGTTCGTATGAGAGTAGTAATGTGTGTAAATGTATACTTATACTACATTTCATAATGATGATGATTATGTATGTAAACAACATAATTCAAATACTCTTTTGTTTGTTTTAAAGGATTTGTAGCATGTTCTGCACTTACGTTTCTTAAAATTTACATTAGTGGCTTTCTACTTATTACATTTCTTTTAGCTGGAATTGTCTATCCTTAGAGTACGTGATAGGTAAAATCGAACTACAGATTCATAAACATCCCTGAAGTGAATGAAATCAACCATCGCATTTAAAAGCTTTAATTCAAAAATGAACTTCGCAATCTTGTGTAATGGTTGAGGGTGAAATAATTTTTACCAATCGCAGCCAGGAGTGTAAAAATACATCGAATGATCTCCGATGGCATCAGTAGAATAAACTCAATTAGTGAATACTAACTCCACAAATGGGCTATCTGCCTCCACATAAAGGTTATTCTAATCAGGAACAAGTCGCTTCACCTGGCAGTCAAATCGTGGAAAAGGACGACAGGATAGCAGCTGACACGAAGACCTTTTGATATATTGCCAGATTTTACGTCACGCGCAACCTTGAGAACAGCGCGAAGGGGAAAATGTTTTTTTATTCCGCCCACTCGTCTTCTCAACGTCTGAAGCAAATGACCTATCCAAGGAGTACGATGCCATATTCCCGGTTTGTGATAGGGCTTCAAACTAGCGATCCATTGAATTATTTCTCCACTATCCCAATACTGAACCACTAGACCTAAATATTTCACGATTTGAACAGCATTGTTTCGTAGATACAGTTTACCGATTTCATTTAGCACACTGAATAATTAAGACACGCATTTCTCATGCTCTACGGCTTTAGTGTTTGTTCATCTGAAGACTAGGGCCATATTTAGTCGTCAGCAGGCCCTAGGTTTTCAAGCAAATGCATGAAATATTTAAGAAATAGTCTATTAATGTATCTTCACATTTTTAATAAGAAGAAGTGCATATTAACCTACACATTTTAATTATTTGGGTCAATAATGCGCATGTAAGTGCATTCTTGCAAATATTTTAAAATATTTAACCTTAAATGGAGAATAGTGTATTAACTTGATCGTCTTTACTGTTTACTACGTAGACGTTTACTTACATCATGAGGAAATTGGCTAACTTCTGGTGTAAACCACTGTAAACATGTTTCAGATAATGGGTTAATGTTACGCCTAAGCTTCCTTCCGAGTTATCTGCCACCAACATCAGATAAAAAGCGCCAGAAGTCATTATGTACATAAGCGGTGTGCTAGTGTAGAAGTAATAAGAGATTGTTCATACTCAGAAGCTCCAATGACAAGAGGAAGTTCCACTAGGGGGCATGGACCACCCTGGTCATCAGAACAAGGCACTTGAGTGAGCATGGTATCAGCAGGAAAATCTCTTGTCATTGTATTACCTGTGTTAGTGTGGGTTTTTGTTGCTGCTGTTATATTTGAGGGGCTTGTACATCGTGGTCATTAGGCCAGTGTACTTGGGTGTGTATGATAACCTGTCTTATTAAGGTGTCTCTAGGTGTGTGTTTGTAATTCAAGCGAGGATTTAGAAGGTGGTGTCCGTAGCTTAAAGTTACGAACCATCTCGCATTTACCTGAAGTGGAAGTGAGAAACCACGGAAAACCACTTACAGGATGGCTGAGATAGGAATCAAACCTGTCTCACGAAGCTGAGTGAACCCCGTTCCATCCCTCAGACAAGTTTTTTTTTTTGCAAAACCGAGGATCGAATCAACCTCTGGGGTGACAATCAAGAATGCTATCCACTGCGCCACCAGGTGGTCGTGGGTATTTGTAATTGGGGCTAGGATTGAGAAAGAGGCAGTCTTTCTCTTAAGAAGAGTACCATTTAGAGGTTAAAAAAAAAACAACAACAATCCACCCCACTCAAACGCTCTGAATGGGGATATGTGTATACTAGGGTTGGCCAGGAACTTTGCTTGCGTGCAAAGCTATTTAGCGAGCAGCCCACTTCCCTCACCACATTCGCAGCGAAGTCAGCTCCTCTCCACCTCAGCGGAAAAATATGAAGTTTCATTAGCACTGTGATAATCAGCTCAGTGTACTTGCACATGAGAATAATTCAGTTCGATAAGGACTGTACGTGTGTAGCTGTGTTCATGTCATACTATGGATTTAATGACAAATATTGCGCGGCACTTCAAAAGTTTTAGAGAATAACTAAAATTGGTGAATATATCGGTTTAATATTACTATCAGAACACGATACAAAATAATCTCTCGTATGTAATTGGAAGCGCAGTAACATTACTTACTTTGATGATTAGAAGGCAACATACCGTTTGCTTGGCCTATATCGACCTCGATAAGATAGTGAACAAGAAACATGCAAGCGAGCCACCGTGCTGTGCCAAAGTTCAGAAGCAGGAAGGCACTACAATCGGAGGTAGATGCAGTCATAAGGAAATTAAGTTCAAAGAATAAAATCAAAGCATTTACTTGCATCAAAACGGATCCGACTGCAAGGTGCAGTTAGTTAGGCACTCTCCTCTTGTGCTCAAGGACACGAGATTGAACTCGGGCACAGTTGGTAGGCATTAAGAGAGTTTATATGCAAGCCTCTCACCGCCTGGTTGAGCTCTACTCGTTAACGGACTTTTGCTATATTCAGACTTGGTAGCGAAGAGGTTTTCGAGATGCGTATACATTATTTCTGCCGTGTGTATTGCCGGTCACTTATTATGAACTACGGTGATTTTGGAGTACAATGGTTTCGAACAATGTAATATTTTGTGTGTTTAATTATTCCGGATGAGTGTCATGTTTGAATGTTCTATATGTGTAGAGATTTGAAGCCATTATTTCAGTGTTGCCTACACAAAATTGTCATTTGTGGCTCTTCAGTCCGTCAACACGATTATGCCCAATGAATGGGCGCGGTACAAAATATAAATATAAAAATACTCTATTGAAAAAAAAAATACATGCATTAGTTACCACAATTAATTGGTGCATAATCATGTTGACCGTCTGAGGAGCCACAAATGACAATGTCCTATATGTAGGCCATAGAGTTATAGACCATTAGATGAAGAATATTGCGTAGGTTCATTATTCAATCGTTCACTTCGATCGCACGGTCATGACAAAATAATAATAATAATTTTAAAATTTCAAACGGTCACCATCTTGCTTTTATGAGAACAATTGAATTGAATTAGATGCCAGCACATCAAATCATGCATAAACATATATCGTACCAAGTTTCACTGCGCTCGGTTAATTAAATCTCGAGAAAATGCTATTTAAATATTTTAATTTTGCTTAGCCGCCATGTTGGTGTTGTACACAACCTATTTTCAAGCATCACATAAATGCACTTACCTTAGTGTTGTCTATCACCATACGAAATTTCAGGGTGATATCTGTAATAGTTTTGGAGATAAAAAAAGTTGGTGAAATATTTAGCGCGGCCGCCATGTTGGATTGGTGGAACGTACTAAAATTTGAAGTGCACGGTCGAGGTTGAATCACTCCAGCCATTTAGATTTTATTAGGGGGGGACACACATACACACACACAAGGTGATCTCAAGAGCCTATTTTTTATAGGATGAAAATAGGCTAAAAAGCATCAAACAACGGGTCAAATGCCCATGTTGTCCTTTGCCATAAAAATAAATCTATGGCAATAACCACTTCAACAAAAATCCTAATTTAAAAGAAACAAAAAAAAATGTACACGGTCAAGAATCCTCAGCTTTGAATCCAGTAATATGAAAAATTCTGCCGAAGCTCAAATAGATACGAGACATGAATCTCAAGAGTATTATCTGAGATAAAAAATAAATAATCGGACTGAACCCTACGATCATTTACACCAATTGAGGCAAACAAAATAACCTGTTCCTCTATAGATCATTGAGATTATAAGAAAAATACTAAAAAATTACAGTCAATCTGAAAGACTAGACTTTATATCATTTCAAATGACGCATGCTACAAATGCTACACATGTTAGAAAGGCTCAGGAGGGCTCTTTCAACAGACTCCATTACCCATTAACTTGGGCTTCCCGCGCGGGCACCTCTTTAAGGGTCACCCTATTTTTGAGTCTGACATCTTTTACAACTCTTTAAGGGTCACCCATTATTTGAATCTGATATCTTGCAAACCTCTTTAAGGGTCACCCTGTATTTGAATTGAATCTAACATACCGTACTGTACACCTCGTTAAGTGTCACCCTGTATTTTTCACTGACATCCTGTATTCTTATTTGGCATCTTGTATATCTCTTTAGAAGTCACCCTGTATTCTAGTGAGACATCTTGTACACCTCTTTAGGAGTCACCCTGTATTCTCGTCTGACATCTTGTGCACCTCTTAAGGAGTCACCCTGTATTCTTCTCTGCCATCTTGTACACCTCTTTATGAGTCACCTTGTATTCTTATCTAGCATCTTGTACACCTCTTTATGAGTCACCTTGTATTCTTATCGGGCATCTTGTACATCTCTTTAGGAGTCACCCTGTATTCCTGTCTGACATCATGCACACCTCTTTAGGAGTCACCCTGTTTTCCTGTCTGACGTCACGTACTCGCCGTCTCCCAGGAGTAAACTCAGACTCGGTGCATATGCACTGAACAACATGACGTCATACACGCCGTAACCGTAACGCATAACGTTAGACCCAAGCATAACGACGAAGTCGACAAGATCATTTGAAAATGATAAAATATACAGAATACCGGTATTAGGTAAGGGACGGAAAGGGACACGAAGGGAATAACTGGAGAACATCTTAAGAAACAAATTACGAAATTTCCGTACCGGAATTAACATACCCACCTACAATAACTTCTTGCGAGGTGAAGAGGTGAACTACGCATGAATTGAGACATTGCTGTTTACCACGAGATCTGTTCATTAGATGCATACAATTTTTGAAACACGTGATTTACATTACTGGCGTCTAGTAGGTTAAAAAAAATAGACACGCACACACACGAGCTCAAACATTTTTTAAGACCATTGTTGTTTCATTATAAAGGACTTGGAAAATGTGGTTATCAGCTCTGTATACATGGATATGCATCGAAACTGATAGCCTCTGTTTTCATGGGACTGTTGTAATGTGTGTAGATACAATTGGGGCAAGGATATAGAAGGCGGCTGTAGGTATCATCGCATAATTTGAAAGGTGAGATGGATAACCACGACAAACCACTTTAAGGGTGTGACAGAAAGTGGAATTCGAACTCGACCCTCTCCCCAATTACTCTCACATATCCGCCTCGTTGCGTACTGGCTAGCATTCTTGACTGTCGCCAAGTTCGAACCCCGGCTCTGCCAAGAAATGTTATTCTGGTCTGAGGGCTGGAACGGGGTACACTCAGCCCCGTGAGGCAAAACTGATAAGAGGCCGGTTCGATTTCTACCTCTTCCATCCGGGAAGTGGTTTTCCGTGGTTTCCTACTTCTACTCCAGACGAATGCCATGATTGTACGGTTCCTAACTGAAGGTTACGGCCACTTCCTACCCAAATCCTACCTCAATTACAAAATACACACACTAGTATTAATAAAGGCATCACAGTGACACAGGGTATCAGACAAATTCTACACACACCCAAGTTCACGGGACTACATGACCACGATGTCGTAAGGTCCCTCAAAGAATCAACAACAATATCAATTACTCTCACGAAGTTGAATGCATCCCGTTCACACTTTGATTTAAATTCTACAAGGTATCACTGCACAGCCTAGAATTGAACCCGGGCTGTCGGTTAAGTGGATAGCTACTATTATTAATCCTCAAGTCGCGAAGTTGAATACAAAATTCAAGCGTTACTGCAAGTTTTGTGCTTAAAATATATTAACTAAAATGGAATTTTTGATGGAGAGATAACTTTTCAGTTCTTACATGTGAAGTAAACTGAATTGTGTTCACAAAACTCAGAACTTCTGTACACATACTGCTCCACAAAAACGGAATGGGCATTTGAACGACCCAAGTCCTTGAATCGACTCACAAGACAAACATGCTTTCTACATTGTTATCGGAACGACTTTCCAAATGTCTCTGGGCCATGCTTTCTGTGAATCACTTAATGCGCCACTGAAAATAAGTTTGCACATGGAGCAACGATTGAGAGAAAACAAATCAAGAATCAATGGATACATCTAGAAAATGTGGAATATTTAACCTAAAATATTTTCTTATGCGTAAGGAGTCAGAAAGTGTAGATGACATGTTGCGTATTACAAATTGGCTATATAACTTACAGGTGCAAAAGATAAATCTCTCTTGTATCCTGAAAGGCTTCGCTCTCACTGAACTTCCGTACATATCACGGCGCTACTGCACGCTTGACCCGTCTCTCCCAAAAACATTCCCCAGTCACTAACACAGCAAAGTCGATCTGGAGCCACCTGGCCCTTACACCGCTTGGACAATATTACATTACATTAGGACTAAAAAAAAAAGAGAGCACATTTTCATTCCGTGCACATTTTCCCCTGCCATTAAATGTATCACAACACCCATGCCACAAAGGCCTACTTTAAACAGAGTTCGTTAGATGAAATAGACGGGCATTTTCCACACTGCGACGTTGGTGATATCAATAAATCAGATATAGACATCCACGATTTTTATCTGTGTGAAGAAGCTCTGATTATTTTAACCCTGTCGTAGACTGTTGAGAATGAAAGCAGAGTATATATGAGAAACGTCCTATTGCCTATTAGTCATTTCAGATTGCTTATGTTTCTATTGACACGGCATGAACCCAAAATCAAAGAATACCGTGCCTGCGAAAATTTCTGAAGCCAACTCTGTGAAAGTGTTGTACTGTAATTTTGTTTAACTTAATACGACTTGAAAGATCGGTAAGCGGCATCACACACTAAAACTGTCACAATATTGATGGAGACTGGAAACATGAACTCTTGCACTTCTGCTGTCACATGAAACATATGACGTCGCTCTTTACACATTAAAAAAAATTGTCACTCAAAAGAAACATGACCAGAAAGATACAGTATACCAGTACTGTATTAGGTAAAGGATAAAAAGGAACACGAAGGGGAAACATTGAGAAGCAATGACCACTTCAGGATTCACAAGTAAAACTACTTCCCAGCTGTACGACTTGACCGTTCCTTCATTCACCCAACAACAGAAGTATTCAACGCCATTCCACTCGCAATAGAATGCATATTATGGCCTACTTTGAGTGGACAGTGACGTGGGCATTAACATGACTGTAGGTAACCTCTCTCGCTCTTTCTATGAACTACGCAAATGGCAGGCTTATTTAGCGTGTGAGGCTCGGGAAAAGAGAGGTGCGTCTGCTGCCAGTTCGACACCGCCTAGGGCAGCAGTGGTGGTGGTGGTGGTGGTGGTTTCGTTTTATATTATGTAATGTTAATTCACATGAGGGGCTTGGGGCACCTTGGTCATCAGTCCCGTGTAGTTGGGTGAGTGGGTGCGACTTGAATTTGTCTGATAGCCTGTATTTCTGTGATGACTGTAGTAGTGTGTTTAACTGTATTAGGGGTGGGGTAGGGTAGGGTAGGCGCTCCGGGACTTGAAGTAAGGTACTATCCCAACATTTGCCAGGGAGTGTTAGTGGGAAAACCCGTGGAAAACTACTCAAGATAGCCACTGTCAGCGCCGGGATTCAAGCATGTGATCTCCGAACTTCTGTAGTTGCCCTCGCGGCCATGGTGCACGATTTAACGAGCTCGGCTACGCCACGAGTTACGATTATTGCTTAGCACTCAGAAACGTTTGTTTAGATGCCAGGAAATCCTGTATCAGTTATGATCTAATCCCCAGGTCGAAGGAAAGTGAATAAATAACTATCTGTGTGATGAATAAGTCGCTAGCGTTTTCACAATAACATTTCGATTCAACGGCAATCATTCCAGTGCGCGTGATTGCAATTCAAACTTTTGCAGTGTAATAACCCTTGTATTAATAATAGAAATACTCTCTCTGATCTACTTGGGGAGGTTGTCCAACCCTAAATTCTGTGCAGTCAATAACTACTCGACAGCGTAATTTTTCTTAAATGCTGGAGGTATTGTTTCTCGCATACTTTCGTTACTAGGTCAGAATGTGAAGGTTATCGTACAGAGCGCGAGTTGTATAAGCAAGGTTGTTAAATTTCGCTACATTGTAGTCCGGTGAACACAGATTAGCACACTCGAAACTGAGCACGACAGTTCAGTTTTCCTGCGAAAATTATTAACCGTGTTTCTTTACACACTTCAAAAGCGTTAATGCTTGATAAGAAAGTACGGAGTAAGGCAAAGGCGTTGAAGCTCACACTTGCCTTGTGTATTGCTTTGTGTGGAACTGTAGCCTGGGAAACTTGGACCCTTGATGTGTGTATAATCGTCTTTAATTCCCCAAGTTTTATCATGTTTCGAAATGTTCCTTCCCAGACCGAAATTAAGTGGAATGTAGGCACGTGCATTTACGTCGATTTCATTTGTAGAAGAAGTAAACATGAAGTCTGACGAAAGAAATTCAAACGCATCAGCTCCTACAGATGCATCCTTGGTTGTGTTACTTGCAGGAAACTGCAGTTGAATTTCTTCTCATATTCTTTTTTCTTTAACACATCAGTTGTCGGTCAACACATTCCTTTTATTTTCATTTATTCATCAAGAAGTTTTGTCAGATCATAGCTAGACTTACTGGGTGGCCAGATCTTATGTTTCTGGTGAAATGTACACTTCATACTCCTCAGCAATCATGAAATTGATCCATCAATGCTGAAGATGAACAAACAAAAAAAAACAATCGGGTCAATTAAACTAATATGTGTGAATGTAGGGCCTATGTGTACATACTGTACCTACTCCTTCTGCTGACTTTGCGTCCATCGCCTCCTTTTGTCCACTTCTGTAGCTCGTTTCAGAAAACAGGAAAATTGTACCGTATTTGCGTTGGATTATCTGCTAATTCAACAATTACGTTTATATGGTCTCATTTACATGTGAGTAGCTACACACTCATAACAGGGACTGCTAGTCTGCCTCACCAATGTTTCTTCGTCCGGTCGACAAAGCGTCACGCGTGGTGCCTTTAGTTTCAATGTTTCACTTTCTCCGCTTAACACCGCATTAAAAGACTTGTATGTCCTAATTTTCAGGCAACATTTCAGCACTCACTAATCGCACACCGAGGTAATACGATCTAATAGACCAGCTGATACAGCAAATTACGTGACGCGAACAGCCTGACTTGCGTCACCTTTCCCGAGATCTCACAAATTGTTTTTGTTCCAAATACCCTGCTTTTCTTCGTTTACTATTGACAATTAATGTTAATACTAAAAATTTGATGTTTTTCAGTAGGTCAACACGACTGTACCCAATTGTGATCGGTTATTCCCTAATCCTGAAAAAATTACATGGAATTAATAAATACTCCTGTTCCTTCATGAATAACTCCCATGTAGGTTATTTGGATGTTGGTGTATCAACCAATAGATGTGTGTAATCAGTGCAGGTGTACTGTATACCGATAACAGCAGCAGTGTTCAGTCTGAGGTATGGGACACTGTTTTGATATTGAATGTTGTTATCTCTAGAGAAACTGCCTGTAGCTGTACAACTGATACAATAATCCTATAACATTATTGCTACTCGGAATAGATGTTGGGGAAATAAGAGGGTGAATGGGCGAATTCCTGGGAACTGATGTGTGATGCACCAGTATGTTACTTGGGAACGTTTTTCAGATGTGTTATACCAGTAGCCTATGTGTTTCATATGCCAAACCAATACGCTTTCTTTTGGTACCTAAATAATGCAGGATTTGTACGGAATAGTTCCTCCGCACTCAACCGATGCATTAAATGGACATTGCAATTTTCACTGCAGGGATTACAATCTCCAATGGGCAGTGGAATATAAATGGCAATTCCTGCAAATGTATTGCATTGGTGAGCATAAAGATAACCATGGGTGCATATAATGTGAAAGTTTACAATAACTCAAGAAGTAAACGGATACTGCCATGGCATATTGTTGTCACTACTGACCGCAGTCAATACGAGCAGTATTTTTCAGAAATATCTAGTCTCAAGCATGTTATGAAATTCCAGTGGTCTGCTTGATTCCACCCACCTGTTGACACATAATGATGTATCACTAAGGTAAAGAATCTGTGTGAGCTCCATTTGATCACATCGTTGCTCATGGTGGGAATAGTGGATCAGTTGTAAGCTCTATGGCAGCAGAAGTGTTTTGTGTTCTCTGTCATCTCCTGCTCGTCACTTTCTGCAGCCTGATGTGGCCCAATATGAATCAAATGAAAAATTGACTAGCCAAATCTGTAATGGGTTCTTGACAGTCTAGCTCGAAACAAGACGGCCGCGATTCTGTATATCCGCTGTTCTCAGTGAGTGAATGACAGTTTGTAGTTCAAGGAAGAATGGCTACCATGTTCTCAGTTCCCCTATACCATGTAGACACACAACTCCCTAGTCTTGCCCATTAGATACATGCCTTGACACAATTCTTGTCTGACCACCTCGTGGTGTAGTGGCTAGCATTCTCGGCTGTAGCCCCAGAGGTCTCGGCTCGTTTCCTGGCCCTGCCCATAAATGTAATTCTGCTCTGAGGGCTGAAACGGGGCACACCTGAGACAAGGTGAATTCGATTCCCACCTCGGCCATCTTGGAAGTGGTTTTCCGTGGTTTCCCACGTCTACTGCAGGCAAATGCCGGGATGGTTCCTAACTTAGGGCCACGGCTGCCTCCCTCCCAATCCTCACATGAAGTTCAAAGACACACTAATACAGTCATCATATTACAAGTTGTTATACAAAATCACACACACCCAATTACATGGGTCTGAATGACCATGATGTCCAAGCCCCTCAAATGAAAAAAAAAACAACAAAACAATTTGTTTTATAAGAGGTCGTGCTGCAGTGTTGCAAACTTCTGAACTATAAGTGAACACTAGACAAACTTTCCTGTTCACAAATCTATTTCAGCTTTATCACATTCGGAATTTAAGACCATCTTTAGCTTCATGAAGATAAGGCGTAATAGATGAAACAAGAAGCAGGTGCAAAACCTACACTAGGACTGGGCAGAAGAGCAACTCACGACTGCTGCTCCTGTTCACAGTCCTCGTGCAAAGAAACATTCCCCTACTCTGCCTCGGCTATATTGAAAGGGGGAATGCCGACCGTTTGCATATAGTGTGGTGTTGACTTGCAATAATACTACTGCAGTAATTGAATTTATCTATGTGTAGGCCTACAATGAAATTTATTTTTTGCTACGACTTGTGCTCTGGAAATTTGTAGTTTATCTTCCACATGAGGATGTTCCAGCCTTCCAAAGAGACTTTCTTCGGCTGGAGTTTGCTGTCTGGTGGCTTGTTAACACTGTGCCGTCGACCATCCAAGTAGCCTACTGACCACGTTCAAGACTTCATTGGTCCTGTGTTCTGAATGAGCTTAACCATTGGTCTTCACATTTTTGAAGGTTTTTTACAGCTGCACAGCCAGATGTAAAAGACAACATGTAGAAAGTGGGATGCAAATAATTTAAACATGCCTTTCATGGGAAATAAAAATACATTAACAAAAACAACCCGTGGCACTACAGCCCATGAAGGGCCTAGGCCTACGAAGCGACCACTGCCCAGCCATTTCACCTGCAGATATTGGGGTGACACGTAATCAGCGCATCGGGTCCCCTCGGCCGTTAATCTTAGTTTTCGAAACCGTGGCGCTGCCTCACTGTCAGACAGCTACCCAATTGTCCTCACGAGGCTGAGTGCACCCCGTTCCAGCCCTTACGTCAGTTTCTAAAATCCCTGACGGAGCCGGGAATCGAACCCGGGGCCTCCGGATGAGAGGCAGGCACCCTACCCCAATACCACGGAGCCGGCATACATTAACAAAGCATTTCATTATACACTGAAGAAAATGGAAATTGCAACACCCAGAAGGAGTGGTGTTACATTGCTGCAATTGAACATGCAGGACGAGTGTTCGGTTGTGATTCGATGATTACATTTTCAGGTCCCTCTGACCGCAAGGTTGGACAAAAATCAATACAGGATGTGCCCACCACGAGCTGCAATACATTGATGAATTTGGTGAGGCATGGAGTCAATAAGGCCCTGGATCGCTTCCTGAGGAATTGTGGCCCATGCTTGCTACACTGCACGGGTCAGTTGTTCCAGATTTGTGGGTGGCGGAGGACGGTTGGCCAGTCGTCGACCCATCATGTCCCACACATGCTCAATAGGACTGACGTCCGGGCATCTGGCGGGCCATTCTAAGGTTGTGATGTCGTGGAGAGCTTCTCTGGAGATGCGTGCAGTGTGAACCCGGGCATTGTCCTGCTGAATCATCCCATTAGCAATGTTCGCCATAATAGGGACAACCACTGGATTTAGTACCCTATCAACGTACTGCCGAGCAGTCATAGTGCCCTCAACAAGCACTAATTGTGATTTCACATTAAAGCCAATAGCTCCCCAGACCATAATGCTTGGTGTTAGCCCTGTGTGCCTCTCGACAATAATGTCTGGGCGGCCCCTCTCCCCGGTACGTCGGCGCACACGATTTCGGCGATCACTGCGGGCAAGACAGAAGCGCGATTCATCACTAAAGACGACCCTATGCCATTCGTCGACCCACGTCGATCGTTCTCGACACCAGGCCAGCCTTACACGTCGCTGTTGTGGGGTCAATGGAACACCTTCTGCAGTGACACGGGATCGTAAGTCAGCTGCACGCAGGCGATTACCAACTGTTTGTTGTGTAACGTGGGGTGCCACAGCTGCTCGAATTTGCGCTGCTGTTGCATGGGGTTCCATCCGGGCCATCCGAATGATGCGGCGATCCTATCTCACAGTTGTCTGTCGCGCTGGGCCTGTGACAGGCCTACGAGTGTGGGTACCTTCATTTGACCACTGCTGCCATACACGTTGTACCGTAGATGCCTGTCGGCCAACAAGTGCAGCGACAGTCCTTAGCGATAATCCAGCCTCACACAGCCCAATTATCCGAGCCCTCTCAAACGGCGACAGTTGTTGATAGCGTGTTCTTCTCTGTCATCGAGGCATGTTTGACGGGGAACACTTCACTGCACAGACTGCAAGTCAACTTCGCAACACCTGAATCCGTATACTGGAGTTGATTCCTCCGCGACCAATCACGTGGGGAGACCTGTAGCAACAATCCAATGGGTCTGAAACTTTGATCGTTTACATACCTATATGGTATCGTTCCATATCTTGAAAATCAACACAAACGACCAATGCCTTCATGGTGTTGCAATTTCCATTTTCTTCAGTGTAGTTAAATCACTGTTCAATAAGGGAGCAATGATCGAAAACAGGCTCTCATGCAGTAAGAGCCCCTTTCTTACGAATGTTTTGAGGTTATGTTGCCACAATGAAGCAAACTCGAATAACTCTTGAATATATAGTTTTTACAGCTTTTAGTCATTATTAAGAACATTTATTTTGAATCAAAACCACTGCCAAGCTTTCAAATAGACAAATAAATAGAAAAAAGTTTTCGTAGAATTGTAAGTCTTACCAACATAACACACCAAAACTAACCATTATTATTTCATTTTCGGAACGATATTGCCTCCTGATATGCAATAATTCATGATTTCGATTTAATGCAAGACACTGACAATCAGTTTCGACATAATTAATGTGCGTTCGTAATGATCACAGTCGACTAAATATGCGAGATTGGTAGCAGTTCTAGCCCAAACGATGAGCCAATTCGACCCAATATTAGAGTCTCGTAAATTTGCATTGAGTTTCGTCTCTATTATTATATGCTCCTTGAATGTGAGGTCGGTGAGTCGTGTGTGCGTCCGACGTCACTATGGAGGCTGGGAAGGAGGAACAGCGAGGTGTAGTGCGGGTTTTTACCGCGGAAAGAGTGTCAGGAAGTGAAATCCATGTCCAAATGTCTGCTGTGCCCTGAAGAAAGACATTCGTGGCCGTCTATTTGCTTCGAATGCAGAGTTGCACGCCTAGGAACCATCGAGATTCTGGAAGCAACCGCAAACATTTCTCCAAGAAGGCATTGACCTTCTTGTCCCACAATGGGATAAATGTATATTAACAGTTATGGCGAGTACTTTTGAAATAACACGCAGTGTACTTACTTTATATCCACCTGTCTCGTTTTCATGCATTATCAGTTATGGCGAGTACTTTTGAAGTAACACGCAGTGTACTTACTTGTTTTCCATCTGTCTAGTTTTCATTTGACTGCCCCATATAGAATTAGTACATGATATGCTATTCTGTTATTCACCCTGCAGCACCCCTGATCTTCACGGAAGTTAAAAAGGCACTAACGCACTGGCAAATGACATCGATGCCCCCCCCCCCCCCCCCCCCTCGTTATCATTTAACACGCCAAGAACATTTGTGCCACAAGTCACGTTACTTGGCGAGATGGATCTTGACTCCTGGAATGTACACCTACGCGCTCTTTGATTTCTATTCCACAGTATGCCAGTTACTGTACATAGGAGTCGGGTTTCGAGATACAATATCGACCATCACCCTACCTAACTTAGGGGCTAAGCAATGCCATATATACGCAACGTAGTAAAAAATAATTCTTGCAGTATAGAAACGAATGGGTCAGCCGATCTTCACGAAAACTTCAAGGTAATTTTGCAATTGCACCTTGCACGGGATAATAAAACATATTTGAATGGGCGGAGGGCACACAGGGACCTACAGTTACTTTTTGTGCCACATTTACACATATTTCATAAATTATCAAGGGTACTATACAGAAATATACTTTTGATTTCTCTGGCAATATGGGCGTGTGCAGAAGGGTACAAGGCTGGGGTGCAGTGGTAGGAACCAGGGAGGGAAGTGAGGCGGTATGCGCCGGTATGGAATACCGGCACTGCTTTCAAAGACCCAATGGCATACCGTCACTGCTTTCAATGTCAAATAGCATACCGCCACTGAAAACCAGTGGATCTTAAATTTGTTTGCGCCGTAGGAATTAATATAATTACTTTTCACTATCATCATCCACTGGTACCAAGCTACCTTCGCCGATAAACATTCGCCTGTAGATATCGCCAATATAGAACCGTGCGTTCCTTTTTAAAGCGGATTCGTAAAGCGCTTCAGCATATCGCTGTAGGAAACTAGAGTGGGAAAAAGAACGGCCATGGCCGTCCATGCAGAAAAAACTCATAAAGCGAGATCTCTTCGCCACCGCTGTAGCAGATTGCTTAAAAAACATGGCTGTGACCGGTAACTTGTGATGACCATAATCGCCACCTTAAGAATATACCGCTACATCTGATGTTTTTATACATATTTATCAGTAAGAAAATATAACTTTTACATTGCTTAAATAGATCTTAACTTTTAAAATTTCTTGAAAATATCTACACTCAATCGACAGGACATAATATTCTTGACTTTTGGGCTCCTGCTTGGCGAAAATTGGGCACTGGCTTTGCTCGTGACGTGGATACACATGTTTCAAATACGCCTTGCAATGGCCTTCCCAGTGTGTACTAGACAGTGTCTTGGTGAGGTGTGCTTTAACCAACTGAAGAGCCCAATGGCACACCGGGGCGAAACGCTGTCATTTTGTTGAGTTATGCCGGAACATTTAGCACAATTTGTGTTTAAATATATAATGGCTCAACGGACAATACATATTTTTCTTTTGAAAATCTATAAAGCAAGGTTGCTTACTCGTGGAGGAACTTAATTAAAAAGACCACAGTCTCCCTTCTCGTTGTCGGCTTAAAAACGGGTTGTGGTGTATTGTTAGTACGATTGTGTATCAAGCAGCATCATTGCAACTAAAGTATTTTTATCAGCATCGGCTTCAGAGCTGATATCATGGATGAATTTGTCGTAAGAAGACAAAAGAGAAATTTCAGCGAAACTGGTGATTGTGTTGAAGATAATCGGTCTGGGAAAAATTGACGAATTCGGCTTTGTCTCTCACCTCTCACAGACAACAAAGCACAAGTCAAATAGAAACCAACAATGTAGGCCTAGATAATACAGATTTTGAATGTTTGCCAAAATTTCTGAGTCCTGATCAGTGGAAAACTAAATTCAAAGAACACGAATGGTTATCCTTCAAAACCGAAACACAAGGATTCGGTTGCAAAGTATGTGTCAGAGCACGTGGAACTTTGGGTGCTTTTAAAACAGAACGAACTCGCTTATAAAATGAGTGGTGTTCTTATTCTGTAAAGGCTTTTGGTGATAGTTATGTGAAAATGCGTCAGGCAATAAGAAAAAAATCTTTGATCACAAGAATTCCCATGCCCATGGTCAGTGTGTTAAAATTTCTTGAGGAGACCAAGAAACAAGTTCTTCAAAACACAACTGCAAAACAAGAAGGGGTTTACCACGAGAATACATGCAGAGTTTATCGCACAGTGTACAATCTTGCAAAGCTAGGAAGGCCATTTTCTGATCTACCATCCTGGATTGATGCACAAAGAGCAAATGGTTTAGATATGGGACAGATTTTGCATTCCAAACATTCCTGTGCTGACATTACCAATCAGATTGATGAAGAAATGAGGAAAACTGTTTTTAAACAAATTGTTGAAAACTACCTCAAGATTGGTGTGATGGTGGACGAGTCAACTTCAGTGGGTTAAAAATCTGTTCTTTGTATTTGTCTTCGGGTGAATTTTAATAATTCTGAAGAAACCAGCAGCATATTTTTCGATCTATTTGAACTTCCAAACACCTCAGCTCAATGTACAGTATATATGATTCCTTAAAAGTCTAATCTTCTTCAGCATTTTTCACAAGAGTTTCTAGACAGTAATTTTATATCATTTGCTTGTGATGGTGCATCTAATATGCTAGGGAGTGTATCAGTAAGACTCCAGCAAGAATTCCCTCAGCTTTTTGTATGGCACTGTGCTAACCACCGTCTCGAGTGTTAACAGTTGGTGATGTTGTTTCCAAGCTGACAGCTATCAACCAAACGAGGAACTTTTTTGATAAATTGTATTCCCTATACCATGCATCACCAAAGAACAAAAACCAATTGCAACATTGTGCATCAAATCTGAGTACTAAAATCCAGGTTATAGGAAGAATTTTATGAGTTAGATGGGTTTCGTCAAGTGCTAGATCAGTTAGGGCCATTTGGTAAGATTTTGCAGCACGTTCTCTCCATTTTAATAGTGCCATGGAGGATCAAACAAGAGACTCTAAAGAAAGGGCCCAGTACAAAGGACTGCTGGATCGTCTAACCGATATAAACTTTATCCTGAATATGGGTTTGATGATAGATGCTCTGAATGAATTAGAGGATCTGTCGCTTCAATTGCAGAAGAGGGAGATGTCTGTTATTCAGGCTCATAAGCTAGTACAGTACTCCAAAAACTTCAAGTTTTCCACTCTTTACAAACCCGACCTGGGGAGTATACAGAATTAGCAAGAAGTGCAGCCGAGTGTAAGGAACTAAATGGTGTGAACTTGCATGGCCCTGGAAGAGTGCAAAGAATTGATGAACAAGCCTTCTACAGTCTACTTGTGGAAGAAATGGAAAACGAATGCTAAACAGCCAGTCTTCGAGATCTTCTGCTTCTACTGCACAATCTCTTGCAGCAAAGTATTAAGAACTTTCAAGTAATTCAGAAGTTTTTGATGATACAAAGCGGCCAGAAGATGTGGGCAGTAATATTTGTTTTGGAGACAGTAAAATAAAATATCTGTGTGAGAAATTTTGTATAGGTTCCATGAGGGAAAGTGTAACTGGTTTCAGGCTGTATGCATCAGACAAAACAGTACGGTATCTGATGATCTGAAACCACTTCTTAGGGCTGTGAAAACCATAATCATATCCACAGCAGAATGTGAACGATCTTTTAGTGCCATGAACGTAATATATTCACCTGAAAGGAATCAGCTTCAAGTGAAAACTGCTGAAAACTTAGTCTTTTTGAAGTTGGTTGGGAACCCCATTCTCAAGTTCATGCCAGAAAAATATGTTAAGGCATGGCTAGGTAAGGGACGTCGCGTGCTGATGACAAATCCATGAAGCGAAACATGTCAGATGTCTCCCCTTCAGGGTTAAAAGTAATATGGGAGTATCTACACGAATTATGATGATGATGATGATGATGATAATTGTTGTTTTAAGGGGCCTAACATCTAGGTTATCGGCCCCTAATGATCTGGGTGATAGCGAAAATGATAATGCAACGGAAACCAGGACGAAAATTAAGTGAGACGGAAAATACTTACAAAAAGGAACTCCGATTGAAACTACTCACAAAATGTTCTTACAGAAGGGAATTTAGAACGAAAAGATTCACAAAAGGAATAGATTGAAAAATACCCACAAAATGAAGGCTAGGTTCAAAATACGTACAAAATGCAATGTAGCGTCGAAATACCTACAAAATGCAATTGAAATTCAAAATACTTACAAAATGCAAATGAGATCGAAATTACGTACAAAATGCAATTGAGGTTCAAAATACTTACAAAATGCAACTGAAATTGAAAATAAACGATGCAATTCAGATTGAAATATCCCAGTTCCAATCCAAATTATTCACAAAGTGCAATTGAAATTCCAAATACTTACAAAATGCAATTGAAGTTGAAAATGCTTACAAAATGTACGGTAGATTCAAACGACTCATGTGGATTGACAATACTTACAAAATGCAATTTAGATTGAAAATACTTGACAAAATGTAATTTAGATTCAAAATACCCACAAAATGCAATTAAGAATCAAAATATGTGCAAAATGCCCACCAAACAAAATGCAATTTAGATTCAAAATTCGTGCGAAATGCGGTATGGTTGAAAATACTTACAAAATGCAATTGAAATTCAAAATTCCCACTAAAAGGCCCGGCTACCTGCATTGAAGGACTTACCAAAAAGCAATTTAGATTGTCAATCTTTACAAAATGCAATTGAAGTTGAAAACAATCGCGAGATGTAATTTAGATCGAAAAAAACTTTCAAAATGCAACGTAGATTAAAAATACCTTAAAAAATCGCTAAAAGGGAATTTAGATACACGGTGAACCAAGTAACAAAAACAGTGCGGGAATCTTAAAGAGAAAGGAAATATAATGAAAAGAGGAGAGGAGAGGAGAGGGGAGAGAGGAGAGGGTCCGCCCCAAAGGTAAGGGACAAAAGGGGAAAACGGACCCAGCTCAGGAATCCCTCGGGGTCGCCAACTCCCGAACTCACCAGCCGTGAGCCCCTGAGGGTGTAGCATTATCTAGGGTGCACCAGAAGTGGTGGGGCTACATACACCCTGCCTCCTTAAGGGCCTTGAGCACAAGGCAGGAGGTAAAAGGAAAAGAAAAAGAAGGCTGACCCCCCACAGAAGGAGGGTATCAGGAAAGATGAGAGAAGGGCCAAAGAAGGCGGGAAAGTGAAAGACTCCCTAGGCCTCGGATACCCTAATACCGTCGGGTCGGAAGAGAACAAGAGTTGACCAAGTGAGGTCGACAGGAAAGAAGACGGAGAGGAGCCCGGCACAAGTAAGTGGAAGCAATGCCGGACTCAGCTGGGGTCCCGTGGTCGCCAACCCACGCCCACTAGATGTGAGCCCCTGGGGGATACACGAATTAAAATGAACCTTTCTGCAAAAGCACACATTTTGAAACACCATTTTTCGTTATGTTAATGATAAGTGCATTTAATATTTTTTTCCTATTTAAGTTAGGCCTATCAGTCTTAATTTTATGTAAGTTATTTTTTTTAATCTTTACTGTTTATATTGCTGTACTGTATTTTCAGATGCTATCTTTGTGTGATTTTCAGACCAATCTATTTTGACTTATGACACATTTACTGTTAATGTTTCATCTTATGCGGATGCTAATTATATATCAGTAAGAAACAAACAAAAATTAATTAATGTAGTTCCCCACTTCACTCATTAAAATTTAATTTATCTATATAGCCTAAATAATAATTCACACATATATTCTTTAAGTGAAAAATAAAATTTGTTACTTAAGCATGATGCAATTCTGAGTGAATAGAACAATTTCCTGCATATCACATTACGTTGTAAGGGAGGGGTATGCTCTTTCGAAGTTGAGGTATGACGGGGAAATATCTTCGGATAGCATACCACCTCTGGTTTTTTCCCACTTCCTTCACTGGTAGGAACACCTATTTCTATGGCAGCACAATGTTCAATCTGATAAGGTTTTTTTAAACATGTAACGTATACTACATCCTTAAAGAATTAAGAATGATCTCAATCCAACACGCAAAACAGTATCGTTTGTTTGACTGTGCACCACTCTTCAGTATACGCACAGGAGCAACCTACATATGTCAGTACCGTCGATCATACCTCTCCCAAGCACAACGAAAAGGCTAGCTCATCAAAAAATGAATGCTGATTGCCCTAAACTTGCGGCATTCCAACAGAGTTCCCTGACCCTAACATCCAGGAAGCTCCTCCTCTCGGACACGACCATTCGGCCCACAGCCATTACAAGCACTGTCAACAAAAAATTACAGTCAGTCTGAAAGACTAGACGTTATATCATTTCAAATGACGCATGCTACAAATGCTACATATGTTAGAAAGGCTCAGGAGGGCTTCTCGCTTCGCTCGAAGCCCCAGGACTCTTTCAACAGACGCCATTACCCATTAACTTAGGCTTCCCGCGCGGGTACCTCTTTAAGGGTCACTCTGACATCCTGCACACCTCTTTAGGAGGCACCCTGTATTCTTATATGGCATCTTTTATATATCTTTAGAAGTCACCCTGTATTCTTGTGTGACATCTTGTACACCTCTTTAGGAGTCACCCTGCATTCTTGTCTGACATCTTGTGCACCTCTTTAGGAGTCACCCTGTATTCTTATCTGGCATCTTGTACACCTCTTTAGGAGTCACCCTGTATTCTTTTCTCTTCGCTCAAAGCCCCAGGTCGCTCGACGCCCCAGGACTCTTTCAACAGACTCCATTAACCATTAACTTCGGCTTCCCGCGTGGCTGCATGACGTCACGCACTCGCCGTCCTTTACCCATTAACTTAGGCTTCCCGCGCGGCTGCATGACGTCACTTCCGTCTCCGTAACGCAACCGTCTCCGTCCCACATAACTTTGGACTCGAGCATAACGACGAAGTCGACAAGATCATTTGAAATTATAAAAAGTTTAGATAATATCACAGAAGGGAATCCACTGCTATGTTTAGGGATTAGAACACTGTGGTTATCAGCCCCTACGTAATTGGGCGAACGAGAAATTGGTCGGAAAACCTACGTTGTTGTCTTGTTTGTAGTGTGCACTAATGCTGTGAATGTAGCCTACTTGTAAGTCAAGATAAGGAAGGAGGCGGCTGTGGCCTTAGGAGCCATCCCGGCGATTGCCTGGACCTGACCTGGAAAAATACGGAAAACAAACACTAGGTTGCAGAAGTGGGACTCAAACCCAACTCTTCTCAGAGGTAGAGTAGACTCGCTTCCACCCCTGAGACCAGAATTATAAGTCTTGGAAGAGTAGTGAATTGAACCGGGGATCCTAGGGACATGAATCTCCTTTCATACACTTACACCAAGACGGTATTCAGAGATAGCCTCATCTAAGGGGATGCACCAGTGAAATATTCTTTCAAAACTAAGACAAAAGTAAAGTGACTATGTACAAGGTTTCCGGGCTTGTAGGCCGTAGTCCAGGCAGGATGTTAGCCACCGACGTTTCACCGAGAACTGCGTTCTGCATTATCAAGAGTCCGTCCCTTCCATGGATTGCTAACCTGCGGAATGGACGGACCCTTGATATAGTTCATCTACTGTAAGTTTGTACTTTTTTGATAGTTCTCGCGGGAACGAATACTCCTACAGAACATATCAATCCGCCTCTACCACGTGCATTCCAGCCAATGAGCTATCACCCACGTGGCAGCCAGCAATGGCCGCTGTATTCCGTCAAGGTGTCAACAGCTGTTATGAGTTGCCTAAACCTACATTCATCTCGCAATATCAATTCATTGCGCTTTTTAAAGGAAACTTTTATTTCTTTGTGACATTTATCAAATAATCGTTCTAACAGCACACCCACAGACGGCTCGCTGACAGAATAATGTTACAACATTGGAAGCGCTATGACCATGACTTTGGCTATGACAGAGCAGCTGATAACTTAAATGTGAGAGTGGAATTATTTTAGGCCCATCATTTCACAGCTCGAGGAAAATGGTTACTAAGGTATGGTGTAAGATGTCCTTAAGACGATACAATCATTACTTGACCTGTTGGATTGATATTAAAATAAAACGTACGAAACACTTCACCATGTAGGCTAAGTTAACTTTTAGGCCTAAAAAACAACTCATATTTTAGGCCTACTTTTTGCACAAATCATGCCATATGAAAATTATTCACCAGGCCAATGTCCTTAGGGAAATAAATACTTCTGCTGACTTTTCTTTTACCTTCAAAAAGAAGGAAATAAAATAAATATCTTGAACAAGAAATTCCGTATCTAATTGCTACTCGATAGTCAAAACAAAGATGTCCGACCTGGAGACCTCTCAGGCTACATATTTATTCAACATTTAAGATAACCACTATATATTTAACTGAAAAATGAACACGCGTTCAAATGGAAATAATACTTTCAGACGACTTTGCGCAATATTATCAATTATAATAATAATTATTATTTAATATAATTAACACGTTATTTTCTCAGGCGGATGGGCACAGTAAAGCGTCCATTACCAACCGCGCGCCCATCCCACGAGCACGTGGTAGTTCAATTTGATAATGCAACTTTTCAGTCTGGCCAACAGAATATGTTGCCAATATATTCACAATTACTGGGACAAGCGGAAAAAATACCTGAAAAAACTTATATGTGAATAAAACATGTATATATTTGTTATGGACTACAGGTTATAAATTGAGTCTTTCCTTATGAAGGTTGGCAACCCTAGCTGTCAAAAAGGTGCAAACTTACAGTAGATGAACTATACTGCCGAACACAGCTTTCAGTGAAACGTCGAGGGCTAACATCCTGCCTGGACCACCGCCCACAAGCCCGGACAACTACTACATTGTCATGAAGGCAGACTGTGAAGGCCCAAGTTGTTATAACAAAAATAAAGGTTATCGACGCGATGTCGCAGTCGCAAGTATTAGAGCGGTAGTGAACTATACGACTGGAACTACGCACTTTAAAAAAAGAGTTGTTGATTCATCTAGGAGCTTTGAGACATCGTGGTCAAGTAGTCCCATATACTCGGGTGTGTGTGTGGAATCTGACTGATAACTTTTTTTTTTTTTTTTTTTTTAGCGTATGGCTTTTAGTGCCGGGAGTGTCCGAGGACATGTTCGGCTCGCCAGTTTTTGTAGCTGCTTCGAGACGGACACCCAATGGGTGAGCTACAAGTACCGTTGGGGAGGGAAGGAGGGAAGTTGGAATGTAAGGGCGAGGAGTTTGAAGGTAGCGGCTGTGGCCTATAGTTAGGGACCAACCCCGGCATTTGCCTGGAAGGAAGATGGGAAACCACAGAAGACCATCTTCAAGGTTGCCGGCGGGGGGATTCGAACCTCCTCGCCTCCCGGATGTGAGCGACTGCCATCAGTCATGCCGTAACCACCACGGCTAACTCACCCGGTACTGATAACCTGTTTCATTGTGATGGTTGTAGTCAGGGTTTAGGAGAAACACCGTTACTAGTAACAGTTACTTTTACGGTAACGAGAGGGTACGGCAACGAAAATATTTTAAAGTAAGTAACTCTAACGCCGTTACTTTGAAGAGTAACGAAGTAACGAAAATGCTCGTTATTTTCAAGATGGAGCAATCAGTTGTCAATAGCACTTGGGAATGGAACAAACAATCAGCTCTTGTTTCTTCGACATAAACAATAACCATAAACGAACCGTGAATTTATCATGAACTAGCAGTAGTGCCCGGCTTCGCCCGGTGGATTTATTTGTTTTATGGATGATAATGAATACTACTACAGAACTGGAGCGCTCAAGGATAAGGATCGGAAAGCACCAACGCTTATTGCATCTGATAACCTCAGTATACTGCACCAAAACCATCGCCCTTATACAGAGGCATACTATTGTTAAGAATAGAATAAGAATAATCAATATTACATCCAGCAATACAAGAAAATATATACACACATAGCTTTTTAAGTATTAGGACATACTTCCGTACATTGTTCAAGCAATCGCGTGTGCTATATAGATATTGTCCTTTGCACTACAACATTGTATAATTCACTTGTTCTCTTGATAACTGATTTAAGGGGCCTAAGAAATCTTTTTGCACTAATTACTCCCGATGACTGCAATTTATAAGCAGCTCGCAATTCTGCACCAGAACACTGGTAGGGGCGACGTGATGCAGCCCGCATTGCCTGGAAACAATAGACTTAGATATTATTGAAGCTGTTCGGGAGCGCTTGTTCTTCCGACTTACTGAACAAAAATCAATCTTTAAGATTACCTGAGAGGTGTAGCCTAATGCTACATAGCCTAAACTATTCCTCTTGAATCTGGCTATCATATACAAAAATAATTTTTCGAATCCGACTGGTAGTTCCAGAGATTAGCGCGTTTAAACGCACAAACAAACTCTTCAGCTTTATTATATTAGTATGGATTTCAAAGGTTCGAGTGCCTGCACCTATCTGTTCCCTTAACGTGCGACCGCACTGGTGCCATAAACATTCCAACCCTGACATGTCTCTGTGTAGACCATTTTATTTGGAGAACTGAGAATTCCACAATCTTCTGTGATGCACATCCGGCTTATATAAAAGATCTTCAAGAGATTAGGTCCGACACTATCAGGGTTTATGAACCATTCACGGCATAAGATGTGCCAAATAGCGCCTGTAGCAGCTATATTTTATACATGTTTCTGTATCAATTCTGAGAAACAAATTTTCTACTAGAGAGCCTGATAACACAAAGCAACATTCTATTACTCACTTTCGACTAGTTTAAAAAAGGTTTGGGGAGGGTGGGGAATTGGAACCGAACCTGTGTCATATTTTATGATGTCTGCCAAATTAAATGAAATGCAAATCCACAGCCTACTTCCAGTCGACCGACCGAGTCACGGAATGGAATGAATGAAGCCCCCATCTAGCGGCGAGGATAGGAACTGTGCCGACTGCCGAAGCCTGTCGCACTCCCCTGGGGCAATGATTAAATGAATGACAGATTAAATTAAATGATAGTGGAGAGTTGCTGAAATGAAATTGGTGATGGGGAAAACCGGAGTACCCGGAGAAAAACTTGTCTGTCTCAGTTTTGTCCAGCACAAATCTCACATGGAATGACCGGGATTTCAACAACGGACCCAGCGGTGAGAGTCCGGCGTGCTGTCGCCTAAACCACGGAGGCTGCATGTACGCCAAATGCTTTTTTAAAAATTATTCTCTAGTGAGATTGAAGTTAAAAAGTGTGCTTAGACTTGTGCCATTCTTATGGAGCAGAAAGAAGAGACAGTGATGCCTAAGACAACCATACGCCGGTATATTTAATTTCTTAAAATCAAATGTAAAGTTTGCACAAGTAGAAAAATAATGCAGAGCAGACACCGTTCTGCAGCGAACTTAAAGAAGCAAGTGCAGGTAAGACATAGGTAATACGATAGCTTGATAGTCTTATTATTATTGTTCTGGTTACAAAATATTTTATAGCTGAACTGCACAACTTACTATTCACTTTCCATGAAATACAATACGGTACTTTTAAGGCATGAGATTTGCTACCATACGGTATGACGAGCGCCAGGTTGTTCTAGTGACAGTTCATTTTGTTTTACCATATTATTGAAATCCACTTATCCGTTCAAATAAAGTAAATTATAGTAGCGGTGAAAATTGTATTAAGCAACTATTTTCTTTATACAAAAGTAACGTCAAGTAACGATTCGTTACTTCGACAATTGTAACTGTGACGTCGTTACTATGTTTGACAAGTAACGGTAACTCGAACGAAGTTACAGTACTTTTATGAAGGAACTTACCCAATCCTGGTTGTAGCAGAGTGTGTATTTGTAATTGAGACTAGATTTGGAAGGAAGCGGCCGTGGCCTAAGTTAGGAACCATCCCGTCATTTGACTGAAGTAGAAGTGGAGAACCATGGAAAGCCACTTTTAGGACAGCCAAGCTGGGAATCCAGCCTCGTGAGGTTCAGTTTACCCCATTCCAACCCTCATACCAGATTACATTTCTTGGCAAGAACTAACATCTAAAAAACGTTCAAACCATTGATTTTTTTTTTCTCATTTAGGAGCTTGGAACGTGTACATATCAGCCCCAAGAATCTGTCTTATAACCTGTAGATTCCAGCAAGACGCAATGCAATGCAACGGGCGCCGACTGATGCCGGTAACGCAAGTATCGCTCTATCTTCCACAAATAATAAAGGGATGAGAACATCCACATGCCGTCACCGACGCGATGATGTTACACGTCAAACGGCACTCACGACGTGACAAGAACGAAAGACCTATACGCGTCGTATTGAGCACTTGTAAGCGAAGTGGCAATGTATTTGACGATTCTCCACTTGCAATTTGTGCACTGAGGTGAGTATTGTATATCAGAAAGGTTGTTTCTTAGTTCGGATCTTTACTGAAGGTTTTCTCAAAATGATAGCAAAGTATGGCTGTAATCCTTGTAAACAGATGTTATTTAAACGTTCACCTAAGGAGATACTGCAACAACCTGAACTCTTTCTTGCCATTTTTATTTATTTTCCCAAATGCCGCAGACTTTTTAGTGTCGAATCGGGTGGTGTTTGAGGCATAGTTGTCCGAATCGCATGGCAAGTCGGCTGCAGTCTTCGCGTTTCTGTAGTTAATTTTAAATTGAATGACTTCGAAAGAGGTAGCTGCATTGCAGGATTTGCTTTCATTTCTTGACACATGCAAGGTTAGATTTCGACTAACTCCCACCAATAAAAGGCGTCTAGATCATAAAAATTGCCAATATAAAGCCCCAATTACAAGTACACTTCACTACAGACAAAGAAAAAAACACCGCCTGTACCGAGATTCGATTCAGTAGTTTTACACATAGGAGCACCTGAGCCGGTGTCTTATTGCGGAACAGAACTTTCCCAAGTTTACTTATGTCTTATTGTATATTTACTCATGTAAATCTCGTGAAACAGACCTCTAAAGCTCCTCAAACCGTTTGATATGTCTTCAAATCCCCTCACTAACCAGAGTTTAACGTATAATGAGTACATTTCCATAGGATACTTCGGATCGATTAACGATAATGGTGCACATTATTCACAGACAATGGATGAAATTTGTAAGATGGCGAAGTGTTAGTGATGGTAATGTGCCAGAGTGGGAGTCAAGAGAGAAGTCGCTTGAATCGATACATACCCGGTGGCATTATTACGTTTAATGATATTACAGTAGTGCGTGCTGTGTGTTTTCTTGCGTAGTCTGTGCAAGGCAACGCCTGGTGCTTTAAGATCGCTATAACAGATATTATGCATACCTAACATGACGAGGTTAGTACGAAATTAGGAAGCATACAGTGTGGGAGGTAATTACTTTGTACAAATTCACTTTCTATCGGATATACTCAAAGATTACATCATAATCCCAACTTTCAGTTTGCGAGTCAGCATTGTCACCAAATTCCTAAGGAGAATTTCCCGAAGTACAAAATGTTGAAACAGGCATTCCCCTACCTGATCAAAATAATACCTGCAAGACTGCATTATTAAAGGGCCATTGTTGCGGATCTGTCATTTTTTAAATTTCTAGCCACACAAATCCACAAACTGCATTGCGTAAGCTATTATACAACAATAAAACGTTGATAAAACCTCCAAACGAACATTATTCGATTCTTAGAAACGAAACTCCAGAAACTGAATCTATAGGTCAGACATGTCAACGTGCGCCCGCAGTGGGACAGCCGTGCCCACCCGACCCAGCCAATTTCCCACCTTCCACCCACAGGCAAGGTTCGGAGGGAGGATGTAGTAGGGGCTCAGCGGTGAATTTAGTTATGTGCTTGGGCCCGGCTCGAGCTGCTCGAACAGATGATGTCCGAGTTCGAAAACGTTCGAGCTTTAGTGCGTGCCGTTATCACCCAGAAACCTCAAGAAGGTCCTGTTATTAGGGTCTTGTGCTAGGTGGTACCGGCGATTAATTAGTGCCGTTGCAGGAACATATGTTTGCTACTATCCTCGACAGTCAGGGTTGTTACAAGACAAAGATTTGCATTTTCCCTGACTTAAGATCCCATTTTCCCTGACCACCAATAAATTCTGATCAACGTATGAACATATTTGAAAAATAAAACCCGTAGAATTGATCAAACGATAGTTATTGATTTACATCTTCCAAATCCCACGACATACGCTGATATTTTTCAAATACACGTCCATGCTAACCTTTCTTCGTTTTTTTTTCAGCTACTGTATTACACGAGATTTGTACGCTATTTCATACAAAAAGGAGTTTCTTTTCAGAAATTGTAAAGAAAAGGCTTAAAGAAAGAAATTTAACAAAGACCTCATTTTAAGAATTAGCCCAGTTTCAGATACCGTGAGCACTTCAGAAGGCATGCAAAAAAACTGGCTTCATCTGACTTTTTAAATAAATTAATCAGTTATGCTACAAAAATATAATAACACGGACAAATAACAAAAAAGAAATAAATAAAAAAATAGATTCAAGGAACTTTATTTTTATCTTCTTTTTTGTCAGTACACTGTCACAATAAAACTTCTCACATTCAAAAAGTTATTGCAATTGTTATAACTAATGACTTAAAAACTATGACCTAATAGTCAAATAATACGATGGGTAAGCAACGTACATGGCACGGATTCTTTCAAAATTATTGCTAAGGTAAGAAAAAAAATAAAAATAGGTAATAAAAAAATGGTACAACAAAACCATTTAATTGGATTCCAAAGCTATCGGACTTATTTACATCGATTGACTTCAGAAGCTCATTTCATTGTCTAGGGAGCAAACAAGTATTGCACGGACCCACAGACAATACAGTAAAGACATTTAACACTTTGTAATCTTTTACGTCTTGCGACTGCGCCATGACTAACATCAATGGATTACAAAATCCATACGCGATCTAGGTGACACTAAGTCTGGTAGGGCACGGATTCATTGATACCTTATCTTATATTGATCAAAATTGTAGAACAAAATAGAACAATATTACTAAAAAAGAAAAACACACACACTCTCATTAGAGCCACGTTGAATGGTTTGAAACTTAAACGCTTTAACGGATGCCTGACGTAGACTATAAAGGTCATACATCGTAACACATGTTTTGTGCCCGTAAGATCATATTGCTATAATTAATAACACTTAAGAGTACATAAACAATACCGAGAAAAATATAGACATCGAAAACGCAATATATAAACCTCTAATGTCTTAAGGTATTTTACATTTAGTGACTGATACTGGCAAATAAATCGATGGACTAAAACAGGAAATCCACGTATTTGGCTCGGAGTATACACCTTTTTGCTACATTCTTAGCAAGAGTAAGTACGATCACATTTTGAAAAGCTAACACACTAGTTTTAAAACTTTCGTTGCATACATCTATTTGAACAACTCTCTACAAGTACTCGCTGTTTAGCTCTTTTAAACGTTCTTCAATATCATTTAGTTTAGTTTCTTTTTCCAACATCAATTTGACTCTTTTGGCTTTCAACTCTTTTACCTTGTCTACAATTGCTCTCTTCTGGTTTTCTTTTGGCCTCCTTTTCTATTTTCTCGGCTGCCCTCTCCTTACGCGCATTTTCATATTCTGAACGAGCGTGCCTCGCCTTAAAGAGCATTTTTTGGTGACACGTCACTTTACCTAATCCTCCCTCGGATTGAACACCATCGTACATTTACTTGTCTTAGGCCTATGAGAGAAAGTTCGAGCTGATTTTCGACTACCATCTCTTTATTAGTAGAAAAGCCGCGTTCTACGAATGCTTGACCTTGACTTAGAATGAGATCACCCTGAATGAACTGTGTCAGAAGCTCCGAGCTTTCCTGGCTTTTCAGAACACCTCGCCAAAAATGGTCTAACCTACACGGACGCGAGGAAAGGGGACGCAAGAGAGAGAGAGAGAGAGGGGGGGGGGGGGGTGCATGTGGAGTAGAGGCTTTGGCCCTGAACAAGCGCGATTCCCGACGAAACGCGACCGACTTGGGCGAGGGGAAAGTGGAGGAGTGTAGTGGGGACAAACAACGCGACGAAGTATCGAGAGCAGCAAGGCTACCGCAATGTATTCCTTTCTTGCTCTCTCTTCTTTATTTTTCAATTTTAACATTTTGCAGCCCCAACCCGACAAAGCGAAGGAGCTTTGTGCTGAAGGCAAATAAGACATAATGTTTTTGTTTTTTTTATTAACAATGAAAAGACCAGAGAGCTGATGAAAATTTCACGAATTTAAATCGGTGTATCTTAACGCATTTATAGTCTATAGTTTTGATTTGTGGTTATGTTTTCAGGGGAGGAACAGCGAAACTACCTGTCGCTATAGGTTATTATTATTATTATTATTTATTTAGACCGCTAATTATGTCCAATATTGACAAAATGGGCCATAAATATAGATTGGATCTAAGAATCTTATTTCAGTAAAAATGCCTGCTTGTATTATTTCCGTTAAATAGCATGGAAACACGTAAGTGATCCAAGTTACTTTATTGTAAAGCAATATTGGAAACCTGTCTACATTAAAACGTGACAGTGTGCCCAAATTTGTACATACTTGCAAATGTTAAGTTTTTTAACTGACTGCGTGAAAAAGAAATTAGGGAAAGAAGAGCAAATTAATACCGGCACCGGTAATTAAGCTGAACCTCGTTACGTCTCAATCGTTCGTTAAGCAGAAGTGTTCCCTACGGAAGATCCACATACCTAGTCGGTGCAACGGCGTCAACAATGGTCCACAACGGATACTTCATGTCACACGTGTTCCTCAAATCTCCAGAACGAAACGACCAACGGGCCTGCTGCTGGCCCTCAACACGACCTCGCTCGAATACAGTTTACCACACTGACTGTATTCGTCTAGGCCGTCTTGGCATGTCTTCAACATTCACAATCAACTTGACACACAATACCATCCTGAAAACGAACGACCACTCAATTGGCACGTCCACAATTGCTGATGTGGACTTGGAATTCCCAGAGCACTGTGCTTTTTATCATCCTGACTGTGTGCAGCTACCAAGAAGCACTCGGTGCAAACGTGGCCTAATAAAATACACGGGCACCATTCGTAAGGTGTACGCCGTTTACTCAATGCACTACAAGGAAAGTCGGATCATCGACTCCAGGGTGGACCAAATCCTGTCTGAAGCTCCTCCTGCCCTTGAATGGTAACCAAGTGCGTTTAATGTTATGGCTAGTACAAAAACGGTTAAACGTGGATGTAATATGAGGAAATGCGTGTGAATTTTTCCTGCATCCGACCCGATATAAAGCAGATTTGTAATGATCGCCAAGCCCATAGCAGTCATTGAATTGGAACATCAAGTTGCACGTTTTGTATCTATGAGAAAGGTGTTTAATATAGCCTATTAGGAAAATCATTTGTATACTATGAACAATTAAAATAGCTTTACAATGAATCTCCTTTGTTAAAATAGTCTATGTTTATCATTAAAATAATTAAATGGGTGTCATATAGAATTGTGTGCTAATAGGGTGGGATGTCACCATGAGAAAAACTTTGGAAAGCTCTGTGTTAAGATTGTTGTAATTTAATCCACGGTCCCTAAGTTCATGGATTAGCACTAAGGCACACACTGATTTCTATCTAGCCTCTCTGAGTGAACGAGATACCTTACCCCATTTGCAGTTTGCACAGTGGCCTGCCTGCTTCTACTCTTTCAAACTGTCCAAGTCTCTCTTCCCCCTGTCTGCCTATGCTTCTCTTACCCTCCATGGCTGAGTTCATTAGTGCCTTAGGTATTCTCACCCAATCCATACGCATCACAAGGCTCCCACAATGTAAGCTGGATCCCGAAAATATGTTCCTCTTCTACCGGTAAACATTTTAACAGGAGCTAAATTATATTGGGCGGATAATATAGGTATAGACACTTGTTAAACAAGTATATGATTAAGCACTCGAATTTTATAACTAACGATAATTACATGACACGGCTGCAAATGAACTTTCCTTTCGTTAATAGACCGACAGAAGAGCAAGCTAAACGAAGCATTAGCTAGCCTACACCGGCAAAAAAAAAAAGGCTTCTAAGCTTGGAATTGCTTTCCTTTTCTCTCTTAATTACGAGTACCCTCCTACCATTGCTCCTATTTGTCTCAGCAATCATTCACGATTTTTTTTATATAATTACCTTTAGCTATGAATGAGATATCCCCAATGCACCCAGCGTTTACTCACAGAAAATCTGTGAATACCAATTGCCACTCATGTCGCCAGACGATTAGGGATAAGCGGCGACTAATTCGTTCAGGAATCGATAATCATTCTAAAACTTCCTACTCAGGTATTGAATTCTAGGCTTGAACTGCTCAAGCAGAAATCAACAATCACCTCTCTCAATAAAGTAGTAAATGATACGGCTAGTTTCCGAAAAGAAAGCTATTTGTAACGAAGCCAGTTCATATTTTATCCCTCGGTATAACCTAACGGATATGTTCAATCGGTTGTTGATTTAAGGGATCAAACATCTAGGATATCGGCCTATATCCAATCGATAACAAGCGATAATATGTACCGGTAATCTTTACATCATTACGATGCTGTAGTCATATGGTTGTACTTGTGTATTTGTAATTGGGGCTAGAAATTGGGTAGGAAGCGGTCGAGGTCATTATTTAAGGTACCATCCCGGTAATGGGAAACCATGGATGGGATTCGCACCCAGCTGTCCTCAGTTCTCCCCTCAAGCCGGTTGGCCGTACACTGTACGTCCGCTGGACTCTACTCGTTCAGCCGGTTCGACGTACCACAAACGTCCGGTGCAGGCGGAAGTTAGAATGCCTATTACCAACGAGCTAGAGAAAGGTATATAGAGTGGAAATGGCGCCGCCATATTTGAAGAAGGTTGAACTGGCAGCCGCCATGATATACTCTGTCAAGAGGGTGGGAGTCAGGGAGGGAGAGGCGTGACTAACGAGGCGTAATATAAGATTGGGCCTACGCAAGACTTGACAATTTAATTTGTACATTGAACGAAAACTAACACAATCATCTTACAAGACAATACGCTACGTTGCTTATGCACAGTAGGCCTACATTGCATGATTTCATTGTCCTTTAAAAAGAATAATTTTTGTGTACAACTGACGCACCTGTTGACCTCTCTCACGGTGAGCTGTATTTCTGCAGAGGTGGTGAAGCCTGCATTTAAAATACTGTTTCACAATTCGCTCGATGAGTGAAGCATAGTGAGACTTTTCCCCAGGTTCAGTAGCTGTAAATAGATGGTCAGATTTCTGAAACAGACAACCTGGTAGCACAGCATAGAAATCTGTCTGCAACTTCAGCATGAGATTCTTCGTGTTCTTTCGCAACATACTGTCATTATTCCTGATGACAATCTCAGCTGTTTTACATAATTTCACTACATCATTTGATGGATTCAAAAGGCCATCTTTCACGTCTTTCTCTTTAATCAGTCCTTCTTTCTGAACATCTTGACCCGATAAAAGCACTTCTAGGCATTCAATACAAGTTAATTTTTTAGACACTTTGCAAACGACACTTCCTGCAATGTATTGAACAAAATTTTCTACATACATTTCGTTCATATGCATACCCCGCCCGGGGGCTCACAGCTTGTGGGACGTGGATTGACGGCCACGGGACCTCAGCTGAGACTGGCATTGCTTGCAAATCCACCCGTCAACCTTCCTTAGTCACCTCTTGTTCTCTTCAGGCACTAACGGTATCTGGGACCTGGAGAGTCTTTCAAATTCATGTCTTATTTGGCCCTTGTCTCATCTTTCCTGATACCCTCATTTTTCGAGGGATCAGACCTGATCTTTTCATTGTATCTCCTGCCTTGTGCACAAGACCCTATTGGAGGCACGGCGTGAGCAGTCTCTTGAGAATTAGGCATCGTTACCAACGAGCTACCCCCCCCCCCCCCCCCCCCCAGGGACTCACATCTAGTGGGACGTGGGTTGGTGACCATGGGGCCCCAGCTGAGTCCGGCATTGCTTCCACTTACTTGTGCCGGGCTCCTCTCCATCTTCTTTCCTGTCGACCTCACTTGGTCAACTCTTTTTCTCTTCCGACCCCGACGGTATTAGGGTATCCCAGGCCTAGGGAGTCTCTTCCTTTCCCGCCTTAATTGGCCCCTGTCTCATCTTTTCTGATACCCTCCTTCTGCGAGGGGTCAGCCTTCTTTTTCTGTTATCTCCTGCCTTCTACTCAAGGCCCTCAAGGAGGCAGAGTGTAGGCTATGTAGCCCCACCACTTCTGGTGCACCCTGGATATTGCTACACCCTCAGAGGCTCACGGCTGGTGAGTTCGGGGAGTTGGCGACCCCGAGTGATTCCTGAGCTGGGTCCGGTTTTCCTCCTTTTATCCAATACCTCTGGGGCGGACCCTCTCCTCTTTCTCTTTCCTATCTGCCTTTCATGGCTCTCCTTCCTTCCATGTCCCTCAATCCTTATTCTTCGAGGGTTGAGGGCATTTCTTTTCCTCCTGTCCTTTATTTGCCTTATTCTCCTTTTATTTTCAGTTTCTTCTTTTAGTATACCGGTAGTCTATACTTTAGTAGTTAGTTTTAGTTATAGTTTACATTTCATTTTCATCTTCACGATCACCCTAACCATTAGGGGCCGATAACCTAGATGTTAGGCCCCTTAAAACAACAATTATCATCATCATCATCACCAGCGAGCTAGAGAAAGGTATATAGAGTGGAAATGTTAGTTCCTGCTTCTGCAGAGGGAATCTGAAATGTAAATATCACACAAACTTAACGACATTCCTGTTGTCGTACAATTGAATGACGAACACACTGACGGCATGGTCTATGTATTTTTAAATAAATTTCATTCGACGCATGTTCCTGTACAGCCCGAATAATAAGATATCTTATCGCAACAAGCTCTTGTCAGACGACGTTCTGAATCATGGCCGCCTTAACTCAGGTTGCCTCCGCCCAGAGCGCTGCTACGCGGCTCCTTGCCTCTCTATATACCTTTCTCTAGCTCGTTGCCTATTACGCATGAAACCCTGCTGCTTCGCCGGATCTTCTTTCACGTTATAAACCGAGAAGTTATGTACTTTCATGCCATCTCTGTTTCATAATTAGAACTAATACGAAGTTGATCGATATCCGTTGCTTTTGACGACTCATACCGATCAGCGAAGGAACATGAAACGCGCTCTATTGAGTTTCAGGTTAGTTGCTTTAAAAGGTACCACATCCTTTCCTGCCATCTCGAGATTGTTTTGTGAACTATATCTAACTTGACAGTTTTAGTCACTTATGAAGGGGAAGCACCGATAGCAATTACTTAGTAGATAACTTTTGCTTCGTAGGCTAGAGGCTACTCAGTCGCAGATGAATAATTGCCGGACCGTCTCATTCTCTTACGGCTGCAGATATTATTGGTTTGATAGAAGACAGTAGTGGAAGTGATGTATAGGGAGCGATACTTTTAGTAGTGATACGGACTATGCACAGCATGATATTATTGGAGGAGTGGGAGACAGCCCGGACGAAGAAGAAATAGCTTCAGCTGTAATAACAACGACCGCTGTTCAGTGTTTGTGGCGAGAGGTAGACTTCGTCACAAGCACAAAAAAGATCCCCTTCACGGGTAAGCCGGGTACAAGAAGGCATTTCACGTCTGTTTTTTTTATGCTTTCGACAATGTGATTGAACTAGTTTGAGAAACAAATATGTAGGCCTACGCGGCAGAATGTATGGTGGCGCGCCCTTGAAACCAAGGTCGCGCGCCAGGAAGTGAGAGTCAGTGACAGGGGACAACATTTAGGTGTTCTTGTGGCTTGTATTGTTGATGGGGATAATGCAGAAACCTACCCTAAAGAGCTATTTCACTCCTATATTCCCTCAAACAATGCCAAGGAACAGGTTTGAAATAATATTGCGATATTTACATTTTGTTGACAATTCGACACGGGATGCATACAAGGGGCCTAAAAAGCTTTTCAAAATTCAGCTTTTCCTGGAAATTATACCCGAAAATTATGTATATATGTAGATTGAACATTATTATGTAAATACCTTGCTTTCATTGTAAATATACCTGAAACAAATACCAAAAGTGGATCTTATCAAATTATTATACTTTTGTAAATATTGCTTGTGATTATGGACAACCCTGAAGAGCAGTCGTCACATATATTACTGAGAAACATTGGACATGATTTCGGTAAGTAATCCTAAAAATGTCATTATGTTATATTTCGTAGATTTAACATCATTAATTTTATACCTTGTTGGTGTCCAAACCTCTGCTGAGCTTCAATTTAAATACCGCCGGAGAAGTGAAAACTTCCGGATTTAATAGCCGGCCTGAGGGGTTAAGGTACCATCCCGGTAATGGGAAACCATGGATGGGATTCGCACCCAGCTGTCCTCAGTTCTGCACCCCGTTTCGGCCCTCAGACCCGGATTTAATTTATCGGCAGAGCTGGGAATCGAACCCGGAACTCCGTGGTGACAGCCAAGAATGCTAATCACTACACTACGAGGTGGAACTGAAATTTAAGGACGCAGAAAAGTGCCCGATAGTTCAATTTGAAGACAACATAGCAATTACCTGAACTGTGTGAAATTAACCGGTCGAAAGAGCAATCTGGATAGTTACCGAAAATCTCAGGGATTCGACCTTGGAACAGCTGCAGCTTCCTAGTTAGGTGTCCTGACAGTCAGACCTACTTCTTTAGTGGATGCAAATCAATTGAATTTATCTGCATGTGAGGAAAAGTATCGTGGCGTTCATAGTAACGAATTCATGGTTTGAATGAATCCATTACAGAGAAGGTTGCAAACAAATTCTTCTTAACTCTCTGAATCTCATAACAATGACGATGATAGCAAAAGTGTAATGCAATCTGGCATTAGATACAGCAACATGTTTCGAGACCTGTAATTTGACCATAGGGGAATTTTTTACATCAATATAAAAGAGCGAAAACGTTTTAAAACATTGTGCATGTCAGATCAAGCCAAGGTAGATTGAATTGCTGTCTAAATAGTGACAAACGAAATCTGTGTTTGACATGGAGGCTTCCGCGATCATATGTGATAAAAGTATACGGCAGGTACCACGTAGGACTTGAAAGCTGATGAGAATGAGCTCAAGCACATTATTGTAAGCATTATAAAGGCTGAAGGAAGACATAGCCTACGTGGAGGAAAAATAAACCACGATGCGAAACTAACTTTTACAGAACTGTACACAGAGAACAATAATGCCAAACGACGGAAGATCAAGTTCCAAACAGTTAAATTAAATCAAGCACGTAATGAGCAGGTCATTACTGTCGACCAAAATATTATGTGCACTCGAGTTTGAAGGTTGTTTGTGAAGTAACCAATGGACCTACATAAAATCCAATAACAATCATTTTCGTCGTTCTATTTTACGTTAGTTCATGTAGGTTTGGAATTTTTAATTTATATTTTAATATTTTTTATCGCAGTTGAAACACAAAAAGTGCTCGATTTTAAGCGTGTTGCAACCATGCGTCACATTTAAGAATTATTATCTCGTCACATTTAAGAATTATTATCTCACAAACCCGTCATCAGATCGAATCCAAATTTTAACACATCATGGCGCGCCTCGCTCGGAAGTGATGGGCTCCCCGGAGCGGCTAGCTGGTGAACCATGTCTTATTTCCCTGTACAAATTCAAATCGATATAAAATAAGTGAATTAATTTACGTATTTCACAGTCATACAGCATAACTTTTTGATGTATAAGGATTACAACGTAACCAAGAACTACATTTTCCAACCACCACGAGTCGAGAAGAAGTTACCTTAAAAAAATGATAACCTTGTTTCTTGGACACACAAAATTTTGAAATTAATAAACCAGTTATACAACATTCCAATGTAGGCCTATATTGTGTTAAAATTTGGATTCGATCTGATGACGGGTTTTTGAGATAATTCTTAAGTGTGACGCATGGTTGAAACGCGCTTAAAAACGGGCACTTTTTGTGTTCCAACTGCGATAAAAATATTAAAATATAAATTAAAAATTTCAAACCTACATGAACTAACGTAAAATAGAACGACGAAAATGATGTTATTGGATTTTATGTAGGTTATTTATTGGTTACTTCACGAACAACCTTCAAACTCGAGTGCACACAATACTTTGGTCGACAGTAGGCTACCAATCCGTTATCCAACAGAAGAATAAGACCCGAGTGCATATGGATTTCCCAGGAGAAATTTATTCTACTCTTCAACTTACCTTCACAGCAAGTATTTATAACACCGACTAAAATAATTGTTTCATCAATCAGGCTGAGCATATGATGATGTTGTTCGAACTTCAAAATTCAGCTTTATTTATAGGGAGGGTTGGTATTGCGGGAGATGATTTCGTTTTACAGAGGAGCTTCTCAGTACCGCGTGTATGAAGTCTGTCGGATGATTTGTGTTTTGAAGCTCATGACCTGGAACGAGTAACTTATTAATTGAGCCAAGATAGGGGAGGAAGCGATCAAGAGATGAGAAGAGCGCCATCCCATCAGTCATGGAGATAAAAGTTTGTTCCAATGAACACAATTTTAAGGAAGGTCAGCCGTGGAAACAGAACCCATCGTCCACCTAGGTCCAGGTTACTTGAGACTTGACCACAATGGCCCGAGTTTCAACGTACTGTACTATCGTGGTCGGCCATCGCAGGGGTATGCCGAATCCTGATGTGACGCTATTCTGGGGATAGGATTTATACAGTACATGTTGCACGATTGCTTCTGATACCCAAGTCGATTCTCACTTAATTTCTCCTGTATTGTTATACTATGGAGTAGATCGATCTATCGCCATTATTTGGCACATACATTGCAAGAAGAATATAAGCAGAGATGTGTCAACTCATCAACGATTTCCATTAGTGCCAAAATAAATTACAATTTGTCTTCATTGCATGGCAATGTCCGGTCCGCTCCTTCTAGTTATTTTCAACACGGCGCTAGCTGCCAAATCTTTTCTTACGCAACGGAATTTTATATTTGCGTGAGCTGTAAACCAGGGATAAGTCCCGTCAGTCTTAGAAATTAATCACCTAAGATACGAAGTTACACCAAGAAATCAACCCGAAATAAGCATCAAGTTTCCAGACAAAATGCCCAAAATAGGATGAACAAAATCGAAGTATAAAAATATGTAATAGTAAATGTTTAATCGTCTATAGAAATACTGTCCATGGCTTCTCAGAAATATCATATGCATTGATCAAGCGCTGTCAGAAATAAAGTAAATAATTGCTCATATTATATAATACCCCTAGGAAAATGACATCGCTTACGCCATTGTATGGGTTCCCCTTCTCAACAATCGGTCCAGGAAACTGCTATAGGCGGTACATTACGTTGGGCCCCGGAGCACCTCTTACTATTTCAAGCACATACACAGACCAAGAGCCGAATATCACAAGAACATACAGTAGGTCATCAACCAGGATTCATCCACAGTTATAACACGGAGCTGACAAACAATATGTCCCTAGCGAATAAATACAACACTGATAACTACTATCACCATAAACTCAAAGAATGTTAACGACCTTTACGAGGAATATGAGTCTGGGTGATAATGTATACCAACTGAAGCACATTTTGAGAGGTAGTATCTCAAAGCCACTAAAATTGCATTTTCCTGCCAATACCGGCAATGATAATATCACCCACCTTACGCATTACTAAGTCCGATCTTTGTAAAAAATAAATGCACTTTAAACGTGGAACTGGAAAGTTGAAAGTAATACGTGGACAGTTACCGGCACGTAGCTCTGCACTTCCCATCCCACTCCCCCGGTATACTACTGCAGCGTAAAACATTTGCCACGCTGAGCGTGTCTGTGATTGTAGGAACCTACTGTCACGCCCGTCAATGTTCTCAGATAGGGTAGTATTCGTCTCGCTCCACACACCGCTCTATACCCTGCTCCTACCACTGAGCTCTCAAGGTCAAGTGCAAAGCTTAACGCCGGTATCTGTGCATTCAGTGTGAAATTAAGTTTTGTGCGTTCATATTCAATCTTGCTGCCATTTCTGTGAAGTATTATCGGTGTATTAAAAATACTACATAAGCCGGAAAACGATTCATGGATATGGCACTTCGAAGTTAAAGAGACTTGCCCTTTGGAGCCATCGGCGGTTCGTAACTTAAGGCCAAGGCCACTTCCTTCCCAATTCCCACCTGAATTACAATTACACACACTACTAAAGACACCACAATAAAATAGCTTATCAGACAAATTCTACAAACACACACCCAAGTACGTGGGGCTACATGACCACGATGTCGCAAAGCCCCTAAATCCAAAATGAAACAACAATCAGTGGTTGTATACGGCATATCCCAAGACATTATAGAGTAATTTCCGAATGATCAGAGGCTTGGTTTTCGGGAACATCTTAGAAGTATGCACTGTGCTTGGGCAAATATGAGTAGTTCGTATTGAATACTGCGAGCTTACGAGGATTTTTTCTGGATCAGAGACTTGAATGTTTGAGCCTCCTAGTGTTAAATCTTTTGGGGGATTTCAAAATATGCTCCAATCGTGTGTGAATAGACGATTTATTTATCAACCAACGGCTTTCTTTCTTTTTTTTTTCTTTTTGAGAACTGGTGTCTTCATATACCACTGTCCTAATTTCTTGAATCTACTTTTATATTCTCGATTTCTTTTGATGGACGCATGCTGCAAGAACGTTGTATCTTAACGATATATGATATTCCCATACTCTGAGTTCTACGGTTACCGATATTGATTACATCTGGTCTGCATCTGGACAGAATGATGCACAAGGAACGCTGATGCAGTCCATATGCCAAGCACAGTTTAGTCTTCTCGTTATACTTTAAAGTGCAAGTCTGTTTTGATTGTTAACTCTGATTCACGTCGTTTTCGAGGTGGTTTAATCACTCACTACCTTTTATGAGTGATACGATGAAACATTGTAGCAATATTGTGAATATATACACACAGAATCTCACTTTAACATTCCCAACTGATCTCAGGGTAAAAGCATGCAGACAGACAATTGTATTTCGCGATTAATCATAAAAATCTGGTTTTTTTTTTCTTAATTATCCGTAGTTTCACATGTATAGGGGGTCAGCATTTTTATGATTAATCGCGAAATACAATTGTCTGTCTGCATGCTTTTACCCTGAGATCAGTTGGGAATGTTAAAGTGAGATTCTGTGTGTATATATTCACAATATTGCTACAATGTTTCATCGTATCACTCATAAAAGGTAGTGAGTGATTAAACCACCTCGAAAACGATGGCATTTTGTCGTAGAAGAATTCGACAAAGTTCATTTTAAACGTATCGACGCGAGAAACAGAACTCTGTGGTTCAAAGGGAGAAACTTTTTCAAGGGCGTACGAGGCACTGTTTTCAAGATATTTTCACCACGCTGTCCTCGCCCTGAGAAGAAGACAAATAATGGTCCGCTGAAAGTACGACACACACTTGAGGGTTTTCACTTGCCGTTTATCTCTGTAAAATACAACTTCTGTTTGCTACTTGAAGTATGTAGTAACATATTTCCACAGACAGGCACACTTGGGGGAGGGAACGTTTTACCTGGCCGTTTCCATATATAACCGTGACCTGAAACTTCAATAAATTCCATGTTATGTGTCAGCAGAGTGTGTGGCGTTGCTTCCATTTTCTGCTCAGCCTTCCGACTACGCATCGAGGTGATACGCGAATTCCTCATTCGCAAATTCAGGCATTCCACCTTGGCGCTGAATTTGCTACGAAGTTCAGCCCAGATACTTTGATCAGGATTCATTATTAATATTACATTCAGATAGAGACCCATATTTTGCGGATGCCATAAATCCAGATTTTACACACAATTTAAGCTATCCTAATCGAGTGTTCATTATTTTTATAAACTTGGAAAGTACTGTCAGATCGAAAAAGCAAAGATCGATTTGAACAAGTGGAGCTCTACGAGATGGCGGAAGGTACCCCGGGATATGAATCACAAGCACACCACAAGTTCCTCCAGTTGGCATAGGCCTACACTGCATTGTATATTCTTATATGTTTTCTTGAATCTCGCTAGAGTAAATGAAAGTATAGGACTGTGAGGTAGTATACGCCGTTGCAACATGAACCCGCTCCTCGTAACTGAAACAACTGTTCATTTGGGTTCATATCCCGAGATATTGGGGGGCAATACATTAAATTCACTATCTTGTTCCTGGAAATAGTCCTTCAGAATCCTGGCAGTATAGCATGGTGCATAGTTGTGTTAGAGGTGGTCGTCACCAGCACCACTGTTAACATGGGTGATCTTTCTTTCCAGTAACGTCCCGATACCGGACAGTTGCCAGGGATTGGTCGTGCCGAAATAATGGGCCCCAGTGTGTCCCAACTCCACCATCGGCCTTTCTCCACCTAATGGTGCATTGACGTGTCATGGACTGATGGAAATCTGTGTACATGCGCTCGGTCGTAGATGTGATAAACCAGGAATCTCGATTCATCAGTCCAGGTGACCTTTATCCACTCTCCCACGGTCTTGTGTCGACGATTGCGTCCCCACATCATGCATTGCATTCGATGGAGTAGTGAGTAGTCACTTGGGCTACGGTTCGCGGAACGACTCATCAACTCCGCAGTCCGATGCGCAGCAGTGTTCGCTGAATCTTGTCATGTAAAATACTGACCTGGTCACCATTGCTGTGGGCAATTTCTGAACTGTGGCCTTGCGTCGTTCCGAACAACACATGCAAGCCTCATCTAGTCGGTGGCGTCAATGAGCCACTATCAACACACAGCTGGACCATGTAGCGATGTTTTCCCAGTGTTGCACCACTTTCGAAACGTGCTCATAACAGCGACACGCAAGCAGTCAACAAGCCGTGACGATTCAGGGATGCTGGTACAAAGGCGACGTGCCATACAATGTGATCTCTATCGAAGTCAGAGCAGCCGATATCCCATTCTGATGTCAGAGACCCTACTATTAGCAAACATGCACACTACCCTATACTGTTTGCACTCACGCATCAATTGCACATGCCTTAGGCTCACCAACTGTCCTCTGTACGACTACGCAACTGGGGCTGATCGGCTAAAAATCGTACATCAACACACCATGTTGCCAACGTACCACATGCAACTACGCTCCGCGTTCCAGGCGACGAATGTTCTCCGGGCGGAGTAGTCATAATGTAGGCCTAATTGCTGATCAGCGTATACTACCTCACAGTCCTAAACTACAGTATTTCCTTACAGAGAGGCGTGGTGGCGCAGCGGTTAAGCTATTCGCCTCTCACCAAGGTGGACCGGGTTCGATTCCCGGTCAATGCATGTTGAGATTTTCGAAGTGAAATGGCATCATGATCACAAGATTAACGGTCACGTAAAACTACAAGCTTCCTTCCTTATCCCCTTACACTAGGGAGATTCAAGTAAACCATTAAGAAAATGATAATTGTTGATTGAAGAGACCTAACATCTAGGTTATCGGCCCAATTAAGAATATACAAAAAAGGTTATTATGAGAAAGAACCCGATCAAAATAACCTAGGGTTATTGTGTATGGTATACTGAACCCATGTGCTTCGTAACAAAACACGTGCATAGATTGTAGGAGTGTGTGTAAGGGTAATTATTAGGCTACAGCCAAGGATTAGGGTAGAAATCCCGGAACATGAAATAAGGTACCTTACCGCCAGTTGCCTGGAGGGAGTGGGGGTGGGGTGCGGGCGGGCGGGGGGTGGGGGGGAGGGGGGGGGTAGCTTCCTTTATTTTAGAGATTTCGGATTTGGAGTTCTTCATTGCTGTTGTGAAGCGTGACATCGTGCTTGGCTATAATGCTGGGTTATATACATATAAACACAACGCATGACAGAATGAATTTAAATGACCTAAGTTCATAGGTACCATGTACCATGGTATATTGAAACCATGTGCTTAGAAACAAAACATGTGCATTGACAAATACAAAGGTTAAATCTGCAGGAAATGAATAATACATATACATGTTTTAATGAATGTATTTTGGCTCGTCAATTTGAAGAACACGATGGACTAGATTAAACTGTTTATTAAACCGGCACAGTAACTTATGCTTCAGTGATCCTTACAGTCTACTATAGCCTACAGTAGAGCTGTGTGTAAATGCGGCAACCTTGTGCCTGTTTTAAGGCCGGTATTTCCCTATCAAAGATATTTGTCAAAGAAATTTTATAAAATCCCGAAAATAGAGGAAGCTCCCTGTCTGAATATTTTGAATTTTATACTAGTATTTTCTTTTTTTATGAATCCTGGATGAGGCATAATTATAATGAATGACAAAATATACCCTCAGTTTAGTTTTTGCCTGCCGTTTGTTACAGTTTGGCATCAATACTACTGGAGCAAATGGCATGAAAATTCGTTGTAGTTGTTAATTCGTTGTTGTTATTAATTAAAATGACCTAAGTCCATAGCAAATATTGTCATGTACCATAGTGCATTGAAACTATGTGCTTAGAAACAAAACATGTGTTCTGACAAAGGCAAACGTTAAATAAATCTGTAGGAAATGAATAATACATAATATGTACTGATTAATATACTGTGGCCATTCAATTTGAAGAACACGATGCTATGCGACGTTGTGGTCAATTAGCCCGCGTACTTGGGTGTGTTCAGACCGACTGAATAGCTGCAAAAGACAATGTTCAGAATCTGTCTGATAAACTGTGTTATTGTGGTGTCTGCAACAGTGTATTTGTATTTGAGTTTAAGATTGGGATGGAGGCCGCCGTGACCTTAAGTTAGTTACCATCCCAGCATTCGCCTGGAGAAAAAATGGGAAACCACGGAAAACCCCTTCTAAGATAGCCGAGGTGAGAATCGAACCCACCTCTTCTCAGTTTTGCCTTACGAAGCTGATTATACCACGTTCCAGCTCCCGGACCAGAATTAAATTTCTTGGCAAAGCTGGGAATCGAACCCGGATCTCCATGGCGTCAGCGGAGAATGCCAGCCGCCACACCAGGAGGTGTGTTTTAGTCGAAGGCACCCCCACAAAACTAGGATGCAAATTATTTGTGTAACAAAAGGGGGGGGGGGGGAGGTTAAGATGATGATGATGATGATAATTGTTTTAAGGGACCTAACATCTTGGTTATCGGCCCCTAATGATATGGGTAAAAGCGAACAATGAGAATGATATGAAGCTACTGCTACAACTACTTCTAACTACGAACTTATAACTAACTTACACTACGAACTTATAACTAACTTACAAACTAGAAGAAGATAGGGAAAACAGAAGGAGAAAAAGGAAATAAAGATAGAAAGAAAAATGCCCTCAACCCTCGAAGAATGAGGACTGAGGGACTAGGAAAGGTCGAGCCATGAAAGGCAGTGAAACTCACCAGTCGTGAGCTCTTGACGGTATAGCACTCTCCAGTGTGTACCGTAAGTGCCGGGGCTAGATACACCCTTTCTCCTTGAGGACCTTGAGCAGAAGGCAGAGAGATAACATGAAAAGAAAAGAAGAGATCTGTCCCCCTCGAAGAATGAGGGTGTCAGGAATGATGGCACAAGGGCCAATTAAGGCGAGAAAGTTAATAATATTGTAATAATAATGTTATTGGCTTTACGGCCCTTTTATCTACTGCGGCTTTTAGAGACGCCGGGGTGCCAGATTTTTGCCTCGAAGGGGATCTTTAACGTGCCAGTAAATCTACTGACACGGCTCCCTTGCATTTGCGCACCCTCAAATACTAGCTGACTGTGGCAGGATTCGATCCTGCAACTTTGGTAACAGCAGGCGAGGTCGGTACCACTGAGCCACACAGCCAGTCGCCGGCGGGAAAGTGAAAGACTTCCTAGGCCTCGTATACCCTAATACCGTCGGGGTCGGAAGGTAACAAGAGTTGACCAAGTGAGGTCGACAGGAAAGAAGACTGAGAAGCCCGGTTCAATTGGAAGCAATGCTGGACTTAGTTGGGGCCCCGTGGTCGCCAACCCACGTCCCACAAGTTGAGAGTCCCTGGGGTAGGAGGTGAAAAGGAAGCCTCAAATCCAGGGAATAAGGCAATTGCAATTCATACTTTCTCTTGAAATGGAGAAACACCTTGCGGTGTTGAGGTTTTCACAAAGGAACGCCATCGGGTCCTTTCCTGTGATAGCACCATGGCTTGTCCCAGGTTACTGCCGCTTCGTGGAACGCGCTTGGAGACTGCTGCAAATTACTCAGAACTCCAACAATAAGGCGACATATATTTGTCCCAATGAAGCATTCACTTCGCACGGACCTACTAAAAAAAAGAGAATGTATAAATTCTGTATTCTGCCAGCTATTTTAGGTGTGTTGCTGCTTCACCCAACTCCACTGGTTTTCTTTATCGATTTGTTAACATAGACCATAGAAAATGGATGAATGACAGAGTTCTGCTTGCTAACTACTGTAAAATTATTCAAATACTGTAGCTGTAATATGTAAAACAAAGAGAAAGTATAATACTAATGATATTGGTTTTACGTCCCTTTTAACTACTACGGCTTTTAGAGTCACCGGGGTGCCTCCAAGAGACGTTCCAGTAATTCTACTGACACACCCCGCCCCCTCGCAATTGCACTCCCTCAAATGGCAACTGAATGCACCAGGGTTCGATCCTGAAAACTTGGGCACATCAGACGAGAACGTTACCGATTCGAAACGCAGCTAGTCGAAGGAGAAAGTAAGCGTTTATGGGGTAAACCATGGGTAGCCAATGTGACTCTTGTAGTGATGATTTAAAATTTGCGGCGTATAAACAAAGAAAGAAGTTTCTAACAAACATTTTCGGGAAAAAATTAAACACAGGAAAAAGTTCCTCTACAAGTGCCGGAAGAAATAGTACATAATTATAAAGCACTTACGATAGATAGTACCTGCCAAAACATGTAAATTGCGCAATGCAATGATTCTTTTTCCTCGTTGGTTATTTCCAAAACTGAACTGCCTTTCTAGTCTTAATTATTGCAGTTTCTAGAGGTCGGGGATGAGGTTAAATGAGATACTACGCAACGGTCGAATGCCCTTGCTGCCGCCTAACTCATTTGGGGAGTAAATGAGACATGAAAAGAAAACACACTTATAATTAATCACCTCCTCTTCTACCTTGCGGTGTTGAGGTTTTAACAAAGGAACGCCATCGGGTCCTTTCCTGTGATAGCACCATGGCTTGTCGCAGGTTACTGGCGCGGGTTTTGATTGCCTCCTCGATGTTATCCCGCCACGTGACACGGGGCCTGCCTCGGAACCTCTTGCTGCCTACCCGCGCCTCCCACACCTCCCATTCGGTTGACGTGGCCAAACCATCGTAGTTGCCCCAGTTCGATGGTAGTCCTCAGAGGCCGGATCTGCAAATTCAGCCTGATGGTGGCATTTCGTACCTGGTCTCGTCTTCTTCTCGATCTTCCGCAAGTACCTATCTCTATCGCTTGTAGCTGGCTCTGGTGTCGGGAGGTGAGCGCCCACGACTCGCTGCTGTAGGTAAGCGTTGGAATGTACCGTTGATCGATTGACTTCTTCGTCTTTTTGCTGACTTCTGCTTTGCTGAGGAATCCGCGGTTGATCGCCAAGAAGAGTATGCCAGCAGCAGCTAGCCTCTGATTGATCTCGGTGCACATTCTTCCTTCTTCGTTGACCGTGGCACCCATGACATCGTCCCTGAGCAAGATGAAGAGGTAGGGCGAGAGACTGTCTCCTTGTATTACACCTGCGCTGGTGGTGAATTCCATATGTTTTTCCCCAGCTATCCTCACGTAATTCCTGCATGTGCTGTATAAGCTTTGAATAGCCTGGATCAGGTTGTTTTTGACCCCACGCACTTTCAGCACATTCCATAATTCCTTCCAAACTCGGTCGAATGCTTGTTCCAAGTCAATGTATGCCAGATGTACCTCCTTGCCGTACTCAATCGTCTTCTCGGCCACTTGCCTCAGTGTGAATATGAGGTCCTACGTGCTCCTATTAGATCTAAAACCGCATTGTGGTTCCTCCAGCTGACCTTCGCATTGCGCTCCAAGTCTCATTTCAATTATCCTGAGTGCAGCTCGCCTGGTGTGCAGAGAAAACTAAGAATGGAAACTGGGCTATGATTTGGATAACCATAGCTTATTAGAAGGCATTCTCCTTCACCTGAAAATGGAAAACCATAGAGAACCATCAAGATCGGCCCAATAGTAAGCTTCGAACCCACTCGTTTCCTGTGTCTAGATATGGCTTGGCCCCATGGCCAACGCTAAACCGATCAGTATTTCCAAATCAGAACAAAATGCACTACATTTTTAGATCCATGCTTTTCCAATAAAAGCATTCACGCATGCATCAGCCAGCGGAGATCATACCAGTATCTATCAAGCTGCTATCAATGCTAGGTGTATGTAGCTAGGTTTTCCTTCTCCGGGCAAAATTCAGCTGTTACAGCTGGGCAAGAGAAGGTATGAAAGGCAGTGCTCTAAAAGTAGTCTTTGCGAATTTGGGTAAAAGCCCTCGATGACTTTTGCCGAGAGTAGAAGAATAGCGGTAGCACGTTCCCTGGAGTTAAATGGACATGACTTTATCACATCTTCCATTAGACTATAGTTTTCTTCCGAGATACTTTGTATATACGTACTTAAACCGTTATCATCATCTCCTCCGTACCCAGTCTAGACTACTCGGTATTGCGCGGCCCTTCTAGCACTTCTAGGCACGCCTCTAATTAGTGCACATGGGGTACATATCTATGATTCTTCTAGGGTTCTTCAAATTAAACAGACAAAGCTGACGACGCTGCAAATTGTTTTTGTAGAGGCTACAAGAAGCATCCCATGACTTGGTACAGTCACGACGGCGAGCGTATACCCCGTCGGAAGAAATTTTCCCCAAAAATCCTGCCGCTCAAGTAATTCTGAGCGGAGTAGGCTTCTTTTCTCTAAAAACCGTTCCTTCCTGGTTTAAAGGTACTTCGGCTGTTGTCTTACGTCGACAATTTAAACATATCAGTATTCATATTAGTATGTAAATCACAACATTAAGCATACTAATACTCGTGTTTCTACTTCTTTTCGTACATTACTAGTGCAGTGGCTTCAGACGCTTGATATGAAATTAAATTTAACTGGACATATAGAGGTTCCGTAATACTGTAAGGCATAAAAATTATATAATATTGCCTCCCCCCTCTCTCTATTTTCCCAGTTTTTGGTATCGTTACTTAAGGTATATAGGTAGGAACGAAAAAGTGTCCATATTCAGACAGACCTCCGATTTGACGCGCTGTCCTATTAAATTGATATTGTAATAGCCTATAATTCGACGAACTTTAGTTATTGTTTGTTTTAAGGGGCAGAACAGAGAGGTAACTCACTGAAAAAATTACAAATTGCTTATATAAGGTGTTAATTTGGTAAGGGAAAATATTTCCAGTACCAGGAGGTCTGACATGAAGTTATTTTTAGCATAGTTAGTCCTTTTTGTTCCTTCAGATAAGAACTGCCGGCATATCAGCCATCATCCGGCCACCTTTGACGTGCGTAGAAATTTCTCAAGCCAATAGTTCTAAGGTTACATACTCGTACAGAGAGCGCTCTCTCATTCACACAACAGTAAGCTCTAATGTTATATACTTGCAAAGAGAGTTCTCCAGCCGACAGAAGTCAATTTATCGCAGCAACACAGCGGTGCGTTTTTTTAGGGGCTTGGATAACTTAGTAATTTCAGCCCCGTCTACTTTGTTGTGTGTAGAATTTGTATGGTAACCAGTGTCACTGTGGAAACTGCATCAGTGTGTGTACTTGTTAACGAAGCTAGGTTTGGGAAGGATAAGGGCAGAAGCCCTTCCATTCACAGAGAGGCAGGTCAGTGTTACTCGTTGTTTAACAATGAGATAAAATACAGATCGCAACACACGTTTCAATGAAACTAGACGGTAAGGAGAGAAAAGACGATGATACTGAGAAAATGTTTTCCTACTAAATTATTAACTACTATGGTAAGAATTATAACAATATGTAATTTTAGCAAGGAGCTAAAAGCACGTTAAAGTATAGTTAGTTATCGTTGCTTTAAGGGGCGGAATAGCGAGGTCATTTGCCCCTCACGTTCAAGCACAATATACTAAAATACTAGCAGAAGTACCCATTCTTCGAACGGTCTTCGGTATTAATAATCAGACGTTTTCAATTGAGCTACTGTTGCAAAGGTTAGGGGCTTGGAACCTGTTTGTCGACAAAGAAAAATGAATAGTTAAAATGTGCTCTCGAACTAAATTTACCTAACGTGTTCTTCCTGACGTGAAAATAAAATTGAAAACCTCATAGACGAATCGCAATACACGTCACATACAAACTGACCCTAACCGTTGTGTCAAGTGCCCTACCACAGGAAGACCCCTTTTATAAAAAATGAAAAAAATAATAATGAAAATTCAGGTTTTTAGCCTCCAATGGCCCAAATTCCTAAAAGCAGCAAAAATAGTCTACTATTTCAAATCAGGAATATTTGAAAATAATGTTGGTGTTTGGAGATATAACTTAATAGACCTTCTGTACGACATATCGCACGTGTAAGTCGTGTGAAAAATATCTAGGGTTCTCCTTGAACCTCTTAAGCGCATTGACGAATTTTACAGTTTTAGCTGGTTCCGTGATAACCTTATAGCCATTTGCAAACTTTCACCGAAATGTAATAAATGGAGTGGCGTTACTTCTTGCAGAAATTGATGTAAAGTTGGATGTCACCTCTTGAATAGTGTTGTCGTGGTTGCTGGCTTGCATTCCTTCATTAGTTTATGAAATGAAATTAGTTGTCTGGGAATATCTAAGAAACTGTTGGTTTTAGAGCCTAAAAATGTATTTTTCAGGGACCCTTTACGGCTCTTTAGGGGCCCCGAGTTTTGTTTCTGACACCAAGGGGTTGAAAATGAGCTTTGTCTCGTCGTTGTACGCCATAATAATAATAATGATGATGATAATAATAATAAATAATAACAATATCACCGGCCGCGGTGGCCGAGAGCGCTAACGCGTTACCTCGTGTCTCGCTGGCATCGGGAGAGCGTGGGTTCGAACCCCACCTCGGCCGTCCTGAAAATGGTTTTCGTGGTTTCCCATTTTCACTACCAGGCAAATGCCGGGACGGTTCCTTCAATAGGTCCACGGCCGATTTCCTTTCATAATCCCTTCCCTGACCCGTCCTGAAAAGAAAAATACATGGCCATTGGCTGCATTAATAAAATTATTATAATAACAATATCGTATGGTCTCGGGTGCCGGGTGCAAGCTTTTATAATTTGACACCCAGAGGGTAGCTTTCATGTCGAATTTCGTTGTTCCTTAAATCACTATGAAAGTCTAGGAGGTTAGATATCTAAGCTCCTTGAACACTATAGCGCTTTCTAGTAGAGAAATGAGGAACTTTGTGTTGGCGGAAATTCCCGAGATTAATTTTGCCATTATGAACATGGCCTACTGAATTCAAATTGGTTCTTTGACATGCCAACATATAATAATAATAATATAACAATATAGGGATAGGGATATAATAGACCTTCCGTACCATACCCGCACGTGTAAATCGCGTGAAAAAAATCTAGAGTACCCCTTGACCCCCTTAAGCGAATTATATGTATTGATGATTATTTCAAGTTAATTTGGATCCGTTGTAACCTTATAGCCGTTTGCAAACCTTCACAGTAATGTAATGAATGGAATGGCATTGCGTCTTACAGCAATAGATGGACTTCTGAGATTGTGTTGCCATGGTTACCGGCTTGCATTCTTTCATAGTTTATTAAGTGAAATTAGTTTTCTGGGAATATCTCAAAAACTGTTGGTTTTAGGGCCTTAAAATGTGTTTTTTTTTTTTCGTTTCTCACATTGAGGGGCTGAAAATGAGCTTTGTCTCACCCTTCTACGCCTATTTCAGCATCTATTTTAAGGGGGTAGGCCCCCTTTTATGAGAGGTACGGAGAAGAGTTACATCAATGATTAGTGTCGTGCCTCTGATGGATATCTGTATCAAATTTTACGTTGATCTACCCAGCCGTTCTCGAGTTATAAGGACACAAAAAATTGCCCACAGACAAACAGACAGACAAGACAGATAGAAAATTTATTTTTGCGCGCATCCGTCATAAAACAGTCTGAAACGCACAAATATCGCAAATTTCCGTGGAAATTCAGAAAAAACAGACAAACTTTCATTTTTATATATAGAGAGATAGAGAAGAAATTGACTAATAGGATAGCACGTTTACATTTTACAGTGTCTCAAAGCCGAGGGTTCTATGAATAAGGTAAAAGAATGCACTTCTTCCGTTCCTACCCATACACCGTAAACAGTAAACTTATTTATTTTTAAATAGAATACTGTATTACTCCTAAACGCAGAAATAATTTAGCTAAATACTGATGTAACTCAATTTGATATAGACACGTTCTAAGCTTGAGTAAGCCTAGTTTTGAATCAAATAGTAGGTATGGTGATGGTGGTGGTTCTTGACCTCGCTGTGACGTTTCGAAGTGGATGATGTCCAAATATAAAATAAGAAAGATCTTCGAGCGTGTTTTCGAATATCTGTTATCCGTAGTTCCTTGCTCTTTAATTTCGCTAGTTCCTTGCGGGAAAGAAGCACATGTTTATGTATGGGCAAGCATGACAAAGCATCATTGTTTGCGAATCTCTGTTGCGTGTATTTCTGGACTGGGTTTATGCGGTTCGGTAATGCCTAGGTTTGGCAAGGAAACTATAGAAAGGCGTGTGCCAAGGCCAGAAGCAGATTTATCTGCTTGCCAGGAGATGAAACTAGTATCAATGTTCAATTAACAGAAGAATATTAATATTAATCACTGAATTAAATGCAACATTACTTTGATGTAGGCAACCTAAGAAAACTACACTGGAGGTAAAGGTTTCTTAGCCATGCGATGAAAAAATATCTGAACACAAACGTTTACTTTCATATCCAGTTCCAAGGTAAATAGAAGGTCGCTCCCAAGGTAAATAGAAGAGTAATAGGATTCAGTTTAGCTCGGTGTAGTTACGAGGCAAGTTGATTAAGGACCACTGCTCAAAAGGCAATATTATTGTTCATTGCCCTCACGGCGATAGGGTTAAATGTGCATCTAATACTGGTACTTGGGCATAATTTTAGGGGAAAATGGCCTATATGTTTCGAGCTGCCCCCAACGCCACCTTGACTTAAACTACTTATTCACGGATTTTCATTTTTTAATCTGCCAAGTTAACCAAAGCGCAGGCTACGTACAGCTGTGGAACATGGTATCGGGTAGTACGCATTCTAATGGTGATTTTCTCGAAACACTTCCATGAACAGCCATTTCCCAGGACATCTGTCAGCCCCAGTATTAATAATATTATGTAGGTGAAGTTACCTTTTGCAATGTACGCTAACTTACGTCATAAGGCGATTAATTGTTCCTTTAAAGGCGATTGTAATAGCTACTGTGTAGCCTATAACCTAACGTGTTAGTATCTGGGATATGCCTCAGAAATCTTTTCGAACTGAAACATTAGCTAGTCAATCAGTCGAAATGTTGGTGCTTAACATAAAATAGTTAAACTAAATAGCCAAGTGCTGAATATCAAATACTTAACGTAAATGATAATAATTATGATAATTGTTGTTTTAAGGGGACTAACATTTGGGTTATCGTCTCCTAATGGTTTGGCTAAAATGAAAGACGATAAAATGAAAAACTAGAGCTATCACAAACTAACATACTGTACGAGAAGGATAAAACGACAAAAATAAGGGAAATAAAAGACAGGGAAAGGAAATGCCCTTAACCCTCAAAGAATGAGGACTGGGGTACTCGGAAAGAATGAGAGCCATGAAAGGCAGATAGGAAAGGAAAAGAGGAGCGAGTCTGCCCCGAAGTCAATGGAAAAAGAGAAAAACGGACCCAGCTCAGGAATTCATAGGCATCGCCAAGTCCCGAGCTCAACAGCCGTGAGCCCTTGAGGGTGTTGCACTATCCAGGGTGCACCAGTGGTAGGGCTACACACATGCTGCCTCCTTTAGGGCCTCGTACAGAAGACAGGGGATACCATGAAAATAGAACAAGATGTCTGACCCCTCGACAAATTAGGGTATCAGGAAAGATGACACGGAAGGGCAATTAAGGCGGGAAAGTGTAAGACACCTTAGGCCTCTGAGACCCTAGTACCGTAGGGGTAGGAAGAGAACTAGAGTTAACCAAGGGAGGTCGATCGGATAGAGGATAGAGAGGAGCCCAGCACAAGTAAGTGGAAGCAATGTCGGACTCAGCTGGGGTATCGTGGTCGCCAACCCACGTCCCACTAATTGTGGGCCCCTGGAGAATTAACCAAAATTGTGAAGTGCTGGATATGTAGCCTAGGCATACCGGCTGATTTTCTTACTTGCCAAGAACGAAGTGTTTGTTGAAATCTTTCATTTCTCTTGTTAGCTGTCGCCCTTAGAGATCTGTACGGTTAAGGCATGCGAGCCTGAGGTAACACTACTAATGCATTGACACTTTGCAGACCACAAAATCCAACTGGATCTCTGCCAGATCCTAAAGAAAATCCAAATATTACACATTCTAGATGCACGCCCCACCCTCTCACGAGAGCAATCTACTCTACAGTAGAGTCTCGCAAACTTGGCCTAATGTGGACCGCAGGGTGGCCGAGTTCGCGAAAATGCCGGGTTATCGGGAAATGTGTTAAAAAGACGAAATAAGCTGTTTGTTTTGGTTTAAAAGTAGTGCAATGCAGTACATTTATTTGTTTTTAACAGAAACACAGGTTTTAAAATGATTAAGCCACTACAATTATGATGATGATGATAATTGTTGTTTTAAGGGGCCTAACATCTAGGTTATCGGCCCCTCCACTACAATTACAGTACTTGAATATACTGTATTATAGTTCAGTACTGTACTATTGTACTGCATAAAAATCAAGGAAAATGATGATGATAATTGTTGTTTTAAGGGGCCTAACATCTAGGTTATCGGCCCCTAATGATCTGGGTGATAGCGAAAATGTTAATGAAATGGAAACCAGAACGAAAATTAAGTGAGACGGAGAATACTTACAAGAAGGAACTCAGATTGAAACTACTCACAAAATGTTCTTACAAAAGGGAATTTAGAACGAAAAGATTCACAAAAAGAATAGATTGAAAAATACCCACAAAATGCAATTGAAATTCAAAATACTTACGAAATGCAAATGAGATCGAGAATGCGTACAAAATGCAATTGCGGTTCAAAATACTTACAAAATGCAATTGAGATTGAAATATCCCAGTTCCAATCCAAATTATTCACAAAGTGCAATTGAAATTAAAAATACTTACAAAATGCAATCGAAATTGAAAATGCTTACAAAATGTACGGTAGATTCAAACGACTCATGTGGATTGACAATACTTACAAAATGCAATTTAGATTGAAAATACTTGACAAACTGTAATTTAGATTCAAAATACCCACAAAATGCAATTGAGAATCAAAATATTTGCAAAATACCCACCAAACAAAATGCAATTTAGATTTAAAATTCTTGCGAAATGCGGTTTTGGTTGAAAATATTTACAAAATACAATTGAAATTCAAAATACTCACTAAAATGCCCTGAACCTACATTGAAAGACTTACAAAAAAGCAATTTAGATTGTCAATCTTTACAAAATGCAATTGAGGTTGAAAACAATCGCTAGAGGTAATTTAGATCGAAAAAACTTACAAAATGCAACGCAGATTAAAAGTACCTACAAAAAAAATCGTAAAGGGAATTTAGATACACAGGGAACCAAGTAACAAAAACCGTGCGGGAATCTTAAAGAGAAAAGGAAATATAATGAAAAGAAAACAAGAGGTCTGACTTCTCGAAAAAGGAGGGAGCAGGAAAGATGAGACAAGGGCCAATTAAGGCGGGAAAGTGAAAGACTCCCTAGGCCTCGGATACCCTAATACCGTCGAGGTCGGAAAAGAACAAGAGTTGACCAAGGAAGGTCGACAGGAAAGAAGACATAGAGGAGCCCGGCACAAGTAAGTGGAAGCAATGCTGGACTCAGCTGGGGTCCCGTGGTCGCCAACCCACGTCCCACAAGATGTGAGCCCCTGGGGGAAATCAAGGAAAACAATTACTGTAAATTATAAAAGAGAACTTATAAAAACTAGGCCTACAAATTATTTTTATAATATGTACACTGCACAGTAGGGCCTATATGTACAAAACAATTCCCGTAGGCAAATAGTTTTTTCACTTAATGAAAATTACCATTTACATTTTTGCAAAAAAGTAAGTAATGTTCTTTTGCTTTTCGCTTTGAAACCTGTTACTTGAAGCTTCGTCACGAAGATGGCGAAGAAACAGAATTGCGGAGAATGCGCAATCAAATAAATACCTGCGCGAGAACCGTTTGTTTACTTCTTACTGGCAACAGTTTGTGCATTTACAGTACTGTACAGTACCTGTATTTATCAGGTCGTCGTTACTCTTCTTGCTATGTACTGTAGGTCAACTTGTTTAGCGTCGTATTTAACTGTCGATAATTCCATTGATGGTGAAGACGGAAGAAAACATAATAACGCTCTGTGCGGAAACACAAAAACAAACAAAAATCTTTTTTTTTTCTCATGTCAGGGTGGCCGAGAAATCCGGAATGCCAGGTTACAGAATGCCGAGTTTGCGAGACACTACTGTACTTGGAAGTCTTCACTTGAATGTTGTGTGCAAGTTGGTCCTTGCCTTGGCCTGACTGATATGGGTGGACAACACCTTGACCGTTACACTTACCCATTTTCTTTAGTTACACATGCGCATTTGAGGGCTAATTGGCGGCGTGTAAAAATTCAAGTGTTGAATCTCTCAACTATTGCATCATTTTGACAAAATGTTCATATGGGTAATTCTTTTTAATCGTATACACCGCCGGCCAAAAAAGAAGCGTACGACATGGATATTTTCAAAGAATGTGAAAGTAATGAACACAAAAATTAATTTTACTTATATTCAATTTAAACAAAAAAGTAATTAAGATAACGATAGCGGTGCATCTTAGACCATCATTTGTATAAAAAAAAACTGAAATTACCTCATTTAATAGTCGGGAGGATATCAGGAGAGGATTGAGTATTATATGTTCACTGCTCCGCTGTCATAGACCCACCATCCCACCCAAATAGCAACACGACTTATATAGCTGAAATCTAAGTTCTGGCCACCATCTTTCTCACTGAGTCAGTAATGCCAACCCCACGTGTTTGGTACTATTTCGCACGTGATTTATGAAATCACTATACTCAGTCAAAGTGATCTCAATTACAGTGTTTATTTATGTATTTATAATTTTTTACATACAAAAACAGACCTAACCTGGATCTTACGCCCCAGACCCCCTTGCTTGTGGTACTAGCATTAATTTTCGACCAGGCAGTACCTAACCTAGTAGCGGACATAAAGTCTATCTTATTAATGTTTTACATACAAAAACAGACCTCACCTGGGGCTTACGCCCCAGACCCCCTTGCTTGTGGTACTAGCAGTAATTTTCCGCAAAATTAATTTTCGACCAGGCAGTACCTAACCTAGTAGCGGACGTAAATTCAATCTTATTAATGTTTTACATACAAAAACAGACCTAACCTGGGGCTTACGCCCCAGACCCCCTTGCTTGTGGTACTAGCAGTAATTTTCCGCAAAACAGTGCTTAACTTAGTAGCGAAGGCGTGTGGTGAATTTCTTTATTCAAGTTGGTAACGTAGTCACATGATCGACTTTCGGGTGTCACATGACTGTTCATGATGGCGTCCGTAAGTGACGGAAAATGCTTTATATCCGTGAAATAACAATTATTGCGGTGCAGCAGTGGCTATTGAGTATGAAGAGATTGTGAAACGACTCCCAAGAAACTCCCAACAACTCCCGGAAAGGTATGTATATCATAAATGACATATTTTCAATAAGCTAAGGTGTCAAAAGTGAAGAAAAGGGAGGATGGTCTAAGATGCACTTTAAATAAGATAACTGCAACTTTACTTTAAAGGATGAATTTTTGTTTAAAAGTTGATTTTCAGATAAGAAATACCATTCTAATGTTAATGACAGTTTTGTGTGTGCTGAAGATGCTAGGTTATTTCCAACTATCTGGTTATCCGTCCTTAGTTAGGGTAAAAATGTACTTGTGCGTACTCTCCTAACACTTTTATTGCTCTAACCAGAGTAATAATAATGTTATTGGTTTTACGTCCCTTTTAACTACACTGGCTTTTAGAGACGCCGGGGTGCCGGAATTTTGCCCCGAAGGGGATCTTTAACGTGCCAGTAAATGTACTGACACGGCTCCCTCGCATTTGCGCACCCTCAAATGCCAGCTGACTGCGCCAGGTTTCGAACCTGCAACCTTGGGCTCAGCAAGCGAGAACGTTACCCCTGAGCCACGCAGCCAGACATCTAACCAGAGTAAATAAAGTCTGAGTCGAAAACGAAAACTTAGTATCGAGAAGCGTGAATAATATGAATATATCCAACCTGCCAGGGCTGCCTATTCACAACACCTGCTACTGAAATGAAATGTAACTTTTGGCGCCATATTGAAAAGATGAAACATTTGGAAACGGCAACACTCCTATGCTTTTCCCTGGTATATAAATTATGTTCATGTAAAATTTTAGCTAAATCGGCTGAGTAGTTTTTGCACAAAGGAGTAGCAGACAGATATCACTAGAATTTTATGTTAGCATAGATTTTTCACAACTTAGATAACGTCTCAACATATCCATGCAAATTCGGTCTTCACTCAAAAAGAGGTAACAGCCCCTTGTTCGAATCCTCGCTGGCGTATTTCAAATTAGGACACGAATGTCAACTTGCTAAACTGCTTCCCATTCGCCAATAACAGCTATCCGAAGTATACCCTGGTTGTGGAGCACTCGTCAACGAACACGACGCTTAACATCCCAGACATGCTTTATGGGATTGAGGTCAGAACTCCGTGTAAGCCTTTTGTTTCCAAGCTAGCAATTCCAACCCCCTCCAAGAAATCCGACACACATCGAGCAACATGCATACGCACCGATGTGAGGAGCGTAAAGGATGATGGGGGAGGAGAGTTTCTTCAATATAGCTGTACGCAATCAGTACTGTAGTCAGTTTTCAACGATAAACAGCTCACTTTGTGCGTCAGAGCTGATAAATAAATAACCCCTGGCACTACAGCCCTTGAAAGGCCTAGGCCTACCAAGCAACCACTGCCCAGCCATTTGGCCTGCAGATATTAGGGTGACGCATGGACAGCACATCTGGTCCCCTCGGCCGTTAATCTTGGTTTTCGCTGCCTAACTGTCAGACGGCTACTCGATTGTCCTCACGAGGCTGAGTGCACCCCGTTCCAGCCCTCGCGTCAGTTTCAAAAATCCCTGACGGAGCCTCCGGTGGAGAGGAAGGCGTGCTACCCCAACACCACGGGGCCGCCACATATTAATTCATCGCGTCTCATTCCACACCCCATTGAAACCGGATCGATAAGATATATATTAACGCGCATAAGCGGAGATTATCCGATATTTCTCCTTGCATATGACCACACAGTTGTACTAACTCTCCGAAGCTAACATTGAACCAAGCCATTAGTGTAATCAGAGGAGCGTTTACGGTGACATCATTCCCTTACATTTAGTAACAGTCTGCCAACACCGGCTACACGTTACCACAGCTCATCACCACGTGACCAAGCAGTAAAACCGGCTGGCAAAACGAGTTCTCAGAGAGCCAACCTTCACCAGATTGGGTATACAAAATGTATCCCAACACTTACTGCAGGCAGACTGCTGTGGAAGTTCACTAGCAAGACTAGCACAACAGTTGGTCCTTGGCCATGCGCCTAGCAAGAGAGCATTTACTTCATAATGAAAGGGAATGCGCCCAGCATGACCCTGATGGGCAGTCGAGCGCTTCATAGCGCCAGTCAACCATCGTCCACCGAGTGGGTTGAAATGCCTATGTAAATTCTCCCTATAAAATGTACAATCATGTTCCTGGTTGACAAGCGTCTCCAACGCCAGCGATAAAACAACGCGTGTCAAGACCAGAAAACTTACGATGCAAGTGAATGCTCATTTACACTATAATTATTTGCACAATATAATTCCAGTATGCCGCTGCTGAAATTCATCACATCTCTGCAGTTGTGAATATCCCTAGGTCAAAAGTCCAAGCCACGATGAATTAAAATCCATTACAAAATGGTGTTTAATGGCCTCCTTATGTGAACTAGTGACACAAACATACGCAAACATCTGGGCACTCAGAATGATGATGTTGGGTGAGAGGAGCATCAACAAACTATGAAATGAAGTTAAAATAGCACCATAGAGCTATAACTTCTCAAAGGAATTATGAAGACCTTTAGACAGACCAAGTGGCAAGTGCAGTCCTTAACCACATGTGTCATTTCTCAGAGTATGTCCTGAAAACTGCCCAAATGTATCACGGCTGAAGTTCCACGAATATCACTGTATCATTACGCTAGCGTTGGCTACCGACTCTGAGGTTGCCGTGAGTGCACTATCAGCGGTATCTCCGTGCTCTAGTGCACATGTTTAAAATACGTAACGAATAGATGACCGCAAGGGAGGCTAGATAGCCATGCAATTATAGCACACATCTAACAAAATATTAACAGGCTATTATCACATGCAGTGTTAATATTTTCATATCTTGCTATCAATTATAACTACACACAATCACTACTATTTACTTAATAGTGCTAGTATCGCCAACGGTGCTGTACAGACCCATGACGTCCTCGGTGGCCGCCATCCTCGACGTGTCGCGGTTCAGCAGCACTAACAAGTACTACAGGTACTGGCTTGGCGCTGGCCACCTCCTGGCCTGCCTCGCCCATAGGCCTGCCAGCACAGCTCATCACCGTGATATTTCCGTCCGCAAGTAAGTTTGCCAAGATCTTCTGTCTCTTGCTGTTCCTTAACCCAACAATTCAACCAGAAAGTGTTCTCACAAAAGCGTAAACGGCAACTTTCAGAGGGTGTTATTTCCGTATGGTTGAAGATTTCTACATCTAAACTTTAAAAACATTAAAATAATTTAAAACTAAATATATATTACTGAACATAAAAAAGCGTCCAGAGTCACACTTCTATCTGCAGAATACAACAGACCACCAAAAGCGAACCTTAATAAATATCACGACGGAGATCGATGACGAACACTTACTGTCGACCAAAATATTATGTGTACTCGAGTTTGAAGGTTGTTTGTGAAGTAACCAATAGATCTACATAAAATCCAATAACATCATCATTTTTGTCGTTCTATTTTACGTTAGTTCATGTAGGTTTGGAATTTTTAATTTATATTTTAATATTTTTTATCGCATTTGGAACACAAAAAGTGCCCGTTTTTAAGCGTGTTTCAACCATTTAAGAATTATTATCTCACAAACCCGTCACCAGATCGAATCCAAATTTTAACACAATATACATTGAAATGTTGTATAACAGGTTTATTAATTTCAAAATTTAGTGTGTCCAAGAAACAAAGTTGTTATAATTTTTGTAAGGTAACTTTTTCTCGGCTCGGGGTGGTTGGAAAATGTAGTTCTTGGCTGCGTTGTAATCCTTATACATCAAAAGGGTACGGTATGCTGTATGATTGTGAAATACGTAAATTAATTCACTTATTTTATATCTGTTTGCATTTGTGCGGGGAATTAAGACATAGTTCACCAGTTAGCCGCTCCGATGAAAGCTGTACAACGTTGCTTAAGATGGGCTCCGTGGCGCGCCTCGCTCGAAAGCGAGGGGCTCCCGTAATCTAGCGAACTTGTATACCGACCTTATTGCGCACGTGCCCACGTACTTCCAGGTTTCGGAAGGCAGGTTTTGCCTTCCCCATAAATTGAAGAGCTTCCTTGCAAACTCCACCACAGTCATTTTAATGTTTTTGTTTGTTTTTGTGCTGAAACGTATTGAATGCATGTGATACACCTACAATAACATGCACAACACATTAAAGTCGAGTTATAATAATATCTGAGATATTGCATTTTTTTTTTCTGAAGTCCACTTGAGTCATTAAAACAATTAATTCAAAAACCCACTAAAACAAATCATTATTCTTGAATTCTATTCATGGTTTAATATTGATTCCTGCGCAATATGGAATAATATATGAAATTGAGTTTTGGAGTGAGAAGATAGATCCGTTCAAACAGTTACTGTAACTCTGAACAGTGAAACAGCTCGAGATAGAAAGGAGTGTTGTTTGTGCTGAAGTTGAAGTGCTGCCTCAGTAGACTAAAATGGGTGATATAGTGTTGTGGCCTAAAAATCAAACCGGAAGGAAAGGAACGTGTGATTAAAGTGGGTGGGTAAGGATGAAGAAGCAAATAGCCAGGAACAACAGATCAGACGTTCGATTCCCGGCACTGATAGGGGGCATACTGAGCACTTTCCTCTGGGTTTTTCATACTCCTCCTTAAAATACTAGAATTAATTAAAGGTCCAAGCCTCCTACTCAGTATTTGACCGTACTAATATTATACAGTAGTTACACAATGATAACGTCGCTTCAGAAACATAGGTATCAGACAAATTCAATACACACCCAACTGTATGGGACTGATGACCAACAGGCTATGTTCCAAGGCCTTATATGAAGCATCAACACCAACAACCATGATTTCTAATAATTGGGATCCATCATATTGTATTTACGAGACATATCTTTTACTGATTAGCTGTCGGACAGTGAGGCAGCGCTCCGGTCACGAAAACCAACATTAACGGCCGAGGGGACACGATGCGCTGACCACGTGCCACCCCAATATCTGCAGGTCAAATGGCTGGGTAGCGGTCGCTTGGTAGGCCTAGGCCCTTCATGGGCTGTAGTGCCACGAGATATTTGTTATTTACAGTATGTGCAGGTGTGTCAGCGATCGAAACAAGCACGTTGTCTTGTGCTGTGCGGTGGGGGTACGCGCTCAGAATAAAATCACTACGCTGATTTATTATCATTGCTATTGCTATTTCGAGAAGTAATTATCCTATGTTTGAATACATTATTTGTCTGGAATTGTAATAATTTGAACCATTCTGCTAATGGCAGAATATAGTAAGATTTTTTTAAAACTTTGGTATCGGTATCTCCGTTAGTAAAAACCCCAGGTTTACGGCACAGGAGCCATGAAGATCGAGAATGGACAAAGGAAAATTTCGAACTAAGACTGGCAGTTCATGGGTTTCACCATCTTATCTGCAAAACCACAGCATACCAGTACCATGAACCAAATGAATCGTTTGAGTGTCCATTGTGCAACAAAAAGTGTGAACGCTACCACATAGAACAAAAGGACAAAATCAGTAAGTGCATTCGCAAAACAGAAAATGTAAATTCATGTATATAATTGAGATGGCCATCTGGCTGCAATAAAGGTAGACTATTAAAAATTCCAGGTAAAAGCTAGGTCGTTTTTGAAGCACCTTAAGAACATTTCAGAGTCTGTAAACAAAACATCGATATTTTTCGGGCGTTACGTCTTAGGTGAATAACCTTGTATATGTTCCATTCAAAACCTGATATGAAAAAAAAGGCATGGTGGACACGGGAATTTCAAAACTTTAAAATTACCTCTCTGGCGAACTGATCATTGAAGCCCAGTGAAATTTGAATCTTTATTGATAGCCAAACATAATTGGCTCCTAATTTTGTTCAATTTTTTTATTAAGATTTTGGCAGTTCAAATTTTAAACACTTTTTTAAAATTTATATTGTCTTATTCAAGCGGTCGAATAGAAAGTTCGCATAATGAACCACCATAATATTTATTTACTGGTACAAAACTATGTAGCTTGCATTTTAACGAATCCAATATGGATTCCCATCCGAAATATTTTACCAGTTCTCATTATCTTTGAAACTATTGCAGCAGTCAAATTGAATAACTAAGAATCCACGGTGGAAGAGGTGTTTGTACACGACGAGGGGACGAAGGCTAAGTCAAATCAAGGATGGATGACTCTTTCTGGCTTGATTGCAAGCCCCTTGACGAATTCACTGCTTCTATTATAAGGACCAGTAGATTGTTGTCTATGTTCTTCCATACATTGAAGCGCCGAGGGTCATCACGGAGCGCAACGCTGACAAGGGAGGCTACAATGCATCGGTCACCGTTTCGAACCATCTTTAGTGCACGTATAGGGCATGACAAGGCCTACACCAGGTGCAAGTAGTAAGGTGCACTTCTCAGCCGTTTCCGAGGAATTAATTGTGCGTCCATGTGCGTTGTACGGTAGTTAGTTATTGGAGTTTTAAGGGGAGGAACAGCTAGGTCATCTGCCCCTGTTGTATGTTAGCAGGAAGCCGGCGTGCAAGTGGCGCAGTGGTGAGAGCCCTGCTTCGTAAGCGCGCGATCACTTGAACGAATCCCGCCGGTGAGCTATTTTTATTTATGTGATTCTGTTGTCAACATTGTCATTTCTTACAAATGTAGGTGGCGTGAATAATGTTCATTTTGCAGTGAATTGTAATAACGTGTATTTTGGGTGGAAAAGGGATTCTGAAATCATCGTACTGGAGTGAACGTTTGAACATCACATAATGTCCAGTATTGGCATTGCAAATACGGTAGATTAGTATTATACAGGGTCAGGTGTATTCAATTACATGTGTACGTTTATACATACAATTCACTGCAAAATAAACATTATTCACGCCACCTACATTTGTAAGAAATGACAATGTAACAACCACAAATAAAAAAGCTCACCGGCCGGATTCGATCCAGCGATCCCGCGCTTACGAAGCAGGGCCCTTATAACTGCGCCACGCGCTCGTTGGCTTGTTACTAACGTACAACGTACATGGATGCACTGCAATCGTTGCCCAGTGGCTAGCATTCCCGGCTTACCAAGGAATTTAATTCTGGTCTGAGGACTGGAACAGGGTACACTCAGTCTCGTGAGGCAAAACTGAGAAGGGGCGGTTTTGATTCCTACCTCAGCCATCCTGGAAGTGGTTAGTTAGTTATTGAGGTTTTAAGGGTTAGAACTACGAGGTCATCTGACTCTCTTAACACAAATTCAAGTATACACATTTAGAATGAAATTATGAATTTAGAGGTGTACACTTAAATACGAAAAGATCGAACATTAATAAAACAAAAAATCAATAAAACTAAAAATAATATAGGCTAATAATAAACAAAAAATACGGAAGAAGCAAAAAATTCAGAATTCAAAAAAGAACAAGTCTTTGAGTCAATGTACATTGGAAAATATAGATTGCTGGCCCTAATCCACTATCACTTATAAAGCGGATGACGAGATCATCCTGGAAGTGATTTTCCGTGGTTTCTCACTTCTACTTCACGCAAATGCCGGGATGGTAACTAACTTAAGGCCACAGCCGCTTCTTACCCAAATCCTACCTTGTTTACAAGTACACACACAAGTACAGACAGACTGATAACCTAGATGTTAGGCCCCTTAAAACAACAATTATCATCATCATCATCAAGTACAGACATCACAGCGGCAAGGGTATTCATGAAGTTCTTAATCATCTTCCCTCCATTCGTCTTAGATCAAGGAACCCAATATGGCATAGCATACCTGACATTAATTCCACGTAACAATGGCGCCAAAACTGGAAGTCTGCTCCTGTGAAACATCAAGGTATTCTAGATCCTACTATAAGACTTCCGAGATTTAACCTGAAGGGAAACCAGTGGGTAAAGTTAAATCGCATAAGAACATGTCACGCCAGATGTAACGCCATGCTTCATAAATGGGGACTTCACGATTCTCCTGCCTGTGACTGCGGAACTCCCCTTAAACCGTAGAGCATATTATTCAAGAATGTCCGCTGAGGAAGTATGCTGGATCACCACAAGATGTTATTTCTGCTGCACCTCCCTTTCTGGACTGGTTTCAACAACTGGACATCTCGTTGTGAATGCGATCGCAGCCAATGGTCTTGTGATGTATAATATATTGTACATATGATTTACTTATTCATATATACATTTATTATATTGTAATTCATCTAGTAGCTAGCCATACGATAAATAAATAACAGTGGCACAGGTTATCAGGCAGTTTCTACACACACCCAAGTACACGAGGCTACATGACTACGATGTCACAAAGCCCCAAAAGAATCTACAACAACTCGAATCTGGTTGAAATTCTTCTTCAACAAAGAAATATTGATCAACCGATAATAGCGACAGGACGGAATTCGCGTATCTACACTGAAGAAAATGGAAATTGCTACACCCAGAAGGAGTGGTGCTACATTGCTGCAATTGAACATGCAGGACGAGTGTTCGGTTGTGATTCGATGATTACACTTTCAGGTCCCTCCGACCGCAAGTTTGGACAACAATCAATACAGGATGTGCCCACCACGAGCTGCAATACATTGATGAATTCGGCGAGGCATGGAGTCAATAAGGCCCTTGATCGCTTCCTGCGGAATTGTGGCCCATGCTTGCTGCACTGCACGGGTCAGTTGTTCCAGAGTTGTGGGTGACTGAGGACGGTTGGCCAGTTGTCGACCCATCATGTCCCACACATGCTCAATAGGACTGAGGTTCGGGGATCTGGCGGACCATTCTACGAGTGTGGGTACCTTCATTTGACCACTGCTGCCATACACGTTGTACCGTAGATGCCTGTCGGCCAACACAAGCAGCGACAGTCCTTAGCGATAATCCAGCCTCACACAGCCCAATTATCCGAGCCCCCTCAAACGGCGACAGTTGTTGATAGCGTGCTCTTCTCTGTCGTCGAGGCATGTTTGACGGGGAACACTTCACTGCACAGACTGCAAGTCAACTACGCTACACCAGAGTCCGTATACTGGAGTTGATTCCTCCGCGACCAATCACGTGGGGAGACCTGTAGCAACAATCCAATGGGTCTGAAACTTTGATCGTTTACATACCTACATGGCATCGTTCTATATCTTGAAAATCAACACAAACGACCAATGCCTTCATGGTGTTGCAATTTCCATTTTCTTCAGTGTATATTTGGAGTACAGGGTCTCTATCGTAGCTGAAACAGATGGCTGGTGTCTGGTGAGTTGAGCGGGAAGGGGGGATCGTGTGGTTGGCAGAATATGTAAACGCTGTGTTTGGTCGTGATTCGACCAATAACGCTGTCGTCCCAATAAGAATAAGAGCTGCATTGCACCGCTCCATATTCTCCTACTTGAGACGTCATAAAGCAGCCTTGTAACAATACAAATCCCGTTCAATTTGTTCAGTTCCGTCTGTTTTGTTCCGTTTTTATAAGCAGAACGTTCCGAACTGTAACGTATCGGATATCCCTCTGTTCATTTCAGTACGAGACGACGCAACGTTCCGCCCGGCTCCAATCTGCTGTATCAGTACAGGCTCGGCCTCTGTACCAGCGGGTATGGTTTCAGGCTGCGTTACGTTCCATAACGGGTAACGTTACGCATTGGTACAGACAGCCGTAACGTTACAACTTGGAAATAACCTTGGAGGTAACGGAATTTCTCCGTTCCACGTTGACAAGAGTTCCGTTCCGCAATACGTTCTGTTCCGGATCCCAGATTCATACATGAAATATCATCGTATATTCGCGAGTAAAAATATAGGATTTGGATCTCCCAAATCTGATGTTCATTTTGTGTAGCAAAGAAGAAGGCAATTAAAAGAGCAAATTACGAACATGAAAAGCCGAAACTCATAACGGAACATAGACTACACAATTTGCGTGCACAGAAGTTTTACGAAGTACTGAAATCGGATGACCCATCAACTCTGAAAGTTGTTCTGAACATGCAGCAGAATAAATCCTGACCTAAACTTAATGTGGATGAGGTGTATTATGCCCGGCAGATTTGGTTGTATAACCTGGCAATAATGATTTGTGACGGGACGTTCGAGAAGAATTAAATTTGCCTTTACATATGGACTGAAAAGAATCTCCCAAAGGGATCGGATTAAGTGGTATCTTGCTTGGCAATCTTCTTGAACTTATTATATATTATAAGAGAATATTCAAGCCTGCCAGCCAGTACACTACTTTGAGATTAATTGCCGATTCGTGTGCCGGACAAAATAAAAATACTCGTAAGACAATGTTGGCATTCATATTATCTTACATTCAAGGAAGGCCTTTGTTTGATATGATTGCGTTTGCATTTCCAATAAAAGGACATTCATACTTACCTGCAGATATAGTCATCGGGCACATCGAAAAGGAATATAAAAACCACGAAAATGTGATGTCCAGGAGATTATTACACTACCGGTATTCTGAACAAATTTGGACAGGTGAAGAAATATGAAGAAGATTGGGTCTGCAAAGATTTCAAGAAATTTCCCCAGGATGTGTTTAAGGCTAAATTAATAATAATAATAATGTTATTGGTTTTACGTCCCTTTTAACCAGGGCTGGCATGCGAAATTAAATTCATGGCTGTGGGGGCGAAAATAATTTAATTTCGCCGTGAGCGCGATATTCGGGAGCGAAATTATAATGAGTGTCGGCGCGTAATTAAATCAAAGCGAAACTTAATTCGAAGCGAAATTAATTTCGTTCCAGACTTTTAATTTCGCTCCCGGCGCGAAATTAATTTAGTTCCAGACTTATAATTTCGCTCCCGGCGCGAAATTAATTTCGTTCCACACTTTTAATTTCACTCCCGGCGCGAAATTAATTTCTTTCCACACTTAAATTTCGCTCCCGGCGCGAAATTAATTTCGTTCCACACTTTTAATTTCGCTCCCGGCACGAAAATAATTTAGTTCCAGACTTATAATTTCGCTCCCGGCGCGAATTAAAATTCGTTACAGACTTTTAATTTCACTCCCAAGGCGAAATAAAACTCCCAAACGTTATTAAGTTTCGCTCTCCGACGTGTATTTAAAATGCATGAAACATTTAATTTCGTTGTTGAAATTAAAAAACAGTATATTCGTTTCGAGAGTTAAATAATGTTCTGTACGATGTTCAAAGTCCTGACGTCTGTCAGTTAGGTAGTCAGCCCGAAGGCTGGTTGGATCCTCAAAAAGTACCGCGGTAGGTTATGTGGGGCGTACTAGACAAGATGAGGACTGAGGTAGTTTGTCATTGCTTTCCTCACTGAGTCAGAACAGCAGTAGCCTACTAACCCTATGAGTAGAACCCTTCACAGCATTCACAGGCACTGACTGTGCCCTGAATGTCATTACTGAGCACACCCATGCCTCAGTAGCTTCCATATAATCACAGCCATGTGTAAGACTGAGACAGCGGTGAAAAGCCACATTTTACTATTACCTGTGCCAACAGTCAAATGCAAATGAGTCGTCAAGTTACAAAACTCGTTTAATCCACTTGTGAATAAGGATCATTTTCACGAGAAACGTTTCTCTGGACTTTGCCTCACGTATCTTTTGTGTTTGTTGTTTTCTACTTTTGGTTTGTGTTTTTGGTTTTGTGTTTGCTTTGTGCTTTTGAATTTGACTTTTTGCTTTTCTTTCTTGATTTTGGGTTTTCTGCTTTTGCTTTTTTGAATTTTGCTTTATGTTATTTGTTTTTTGTTTTCTGCTTTTGAATTTTGCTTTTTGCTTCCTCTTTTTTGTTTTATGTTCGTTTTCTGCTTTTGCTTTTTTGAATTTTGCGTTTTGCTTTACGGTACCGTATGTTTCTTGTTTCTGCTTTTGCTTTTGTGTTCTGCTTTTGCTTTTTGCTTCGTCTTTTTTGTTTGGGGTTTGTGTTTGTTTTCTGCTTTTGCTGTTTTTGAATGTTGCTTTTTTTGCTTTGTGTTTCTTTTTATTCTGCTTTTGCTTCGTGTTTTTTGTTTTGTATTTGTTTTCTGGGAAATCAAAATAAAACAAAATAAACAAAACAAAATAAAAACAAAATAAAACAAAACAAAAAACCGAGACAATTTGAAACAAAATAAAACGAAATAAAGTAAAACAAAAAGAAATTAACAAAACAAAATAAAGCAAAATAAAATAAAACAAAATAAAATAAAATAAGGTAAAATGGGGGCATGATCACCTCCTTTGAGGGGCAGGACACACACATCAAACAGAGTTATGAGCAATGACTGCGTCAGGGTGGTATTGGAGGAAGGACGGGTAGATTCTGGGAAAAGGACGAGGGTGGCGTCGATGTGACGTAGGTAGATGTCTAGGTTATGAAGTTCTAGGGCCGAACGGGAATGAAGGTTGAGGTCGGCCATTAGAATGAAATGGGGGAAGACTTCAGACACGTGGGTAATAAAGTCTTTGGGGATGGGGTGGTAGGGACGAATGTAGATGGTGGCTAGGTGTAGGACGCGGGAGCAAATAAGGCTTTCGGGGAAGATAAGAAACAGATTTCATTTCAGACACAAAATGAAATGTTCCATGCATTTTAATTACAGGCCGGGTGGGAGGGGACTAAATACCGGGAACGAAATTGATGGTCGTTAACAAATTTTATTTCGCGCCAGGAGCGAAATTAAAAGTTTGTAAAGAATTTTATTTCGCGCCAGGAGCGAAATTAAAAGTCAGGAACGAATTTTATTTCGCGTCAGGAGCAAAATTAAAAGTCTGTAACGAATTTCATTTAGCGCCGGGAGCTAAATTAAAAGTCCATAATGAATTTAATTTCGCGCCAGGAGCGAAATTAAAAGTCTGTAACGAATTTCATTTCGCGCCGGGAGCTAAATCAAAAGTCCGTAATGAATACAATTTCGCGCCAGGAGCGAAATTAAAAGTCTGTAACGAATATCATTTCGCGCCAGGAGCGAAATGTTATTCCGTTGAACAATTTCATTTCGCGACGCTAAATTAAATTGATAATACATTTCGTTTCGCATGCCAGCCCTGCTTTTAACTACACTGGCGTTTAGAGACGCCGGGGTGCCGGAATTTAGCCCCGAAGGGGATCTTTAACATGCCAGTAAATGTACTGACACGGCTCCCTCGCATTTGCGCACCCTCAAATGCCAGCTGACTGCGCCAGGTTTCCAACCTGCAACCTTGGGCTCAGCAAGCGAGAACGTTACCCCTGAGCTAAGGCTAAATGTCCCGACACTTTGGTATGAATATATTTCAACAGATAGCAGCACAAGCGAAGCTGAATTTATTTATTTATTTATTTTTGTATCCAAGGGGAGCTCCGATCTGCGATCTGAAAACTGCTATGTACTCTGTCTAATAGCAGAATTGATATTAATACATTGCTTACTCTTTAATTTCAAAAACAGAAAAGTTGCTGTTTGTTTTTCAAATATCTGATTAAAATTCGAAAGAAAACGGGTAATACGAAAGTTGAGTTTTACTCACTGATTCCAAAGCCGCATCGAAAACCTAAATCGGTTGAATGGAACCGTCGGGATCACTTTGGGAAGTTTGTGAATAAAAGTGTTACTGTAGGCTATTCGCAACAAGGCGCGGCAGTAGAACAAGGTCATGGAGAGCGGGTTGGCAGAGGATTGGGGGAAGGGGAGGGGTGAGGAGCGTAGCTAGAGTTATTTGAGAGAGCGATAACCTTGCCAGACGGTATGGAATTCCCGAGCATCTAGTCCAAAGTTGCGATTGACTGTGCTGGTTAGTTCTGAGTTATTGTCAAGGTCTGGATATTTCTGAGTGATCCTTTGATATTTTACCAGTTCCTAGTCACGACTTATTGTTCTTAGTTCTTCGAACGCATTAATTACTTTTTGTTTAATTTATTTTACCTACAACAGTATTATTTTTTAATGCCCGTTAGGTGTTCTATTTTCGGCACTTTATTTTTTCGACAGTATTTCTGGTAGAATACATTTTTTGAGTCAATTTTACCCTCAAGGTTGGTGGTTCCCACAGACTCAGTGAGGGAACTCACCACTACCGCCTTTCCAGGCAGTGTCCTAGAGCTGTGAACACTTGGTCGGATTGGATACAACTGGGGAAGTGTGATCAGCACTTCGCCCAGGTGGCCTCACCTGCAAAGCGAACGGGGGCCTCATGAGGGATGGGAAGGGAAAGGAAGATTGGAATGGATAGGCAAGAAATGGAGAAGGAGGCGGTCGTGGCCTTACAGTAGGTACCATCCCGGCATTTGCCCGAAGACGAAGTGGAAAAACCACTTCGAGGATGGCTGAGGTGGGAATCGAACCCCCTCTACTCATTTGGACTACCCGAGGCTGAGTAGACCCCGTTCCAGTCCTCATACCAGTTTTCAAATTTCGTGGCAGAGCCAGGAATCGAACCCAGGACCTCCGGGGTGGCAGCGAACCATGCTGAGCGCTACGCTACATATAGGTAGACTACGACTGGTGAAGAGAATTATGGTCATCACGTGGAGTTATTTTTTCGTTTTTTTTTAATGGAGCCACCACCAAAACCGATTCAAGGGCGTTCCACTAAATCCCAGGGGATATTGCGACTAAGTACCAAGAAAAGGAAGCCAGGCCCAAAAAACGAAAAAAAAGACACATCACACCCGTAAGGTTCTTTTCCTAGTTTATATTTGAAAATGAAAATCCACAGCCTGCTTCCAGTCTCCGACCGACTCAGGAATGGAATGAATGAAGCCCCCATCTAGCGGCGAGGATATGGACTGTTCCGGCTGCCGAGGCCTGACTCACTCCTCTGGGGCAATTATTAAATGAATGACAAATGAAATGATAGTGGAGAGTGTTGCTGGAATGAAATTTTGACAGGGAAAACCGGAGTACCCGGAGAAAAACCTGTCTGCCTCCGTTTTGTCCAGCACAGATCTCACATGGAGTGATCGGGATTTGAACCACGGACTCAGCGGTGAGAGGCCGGCGTGCTGCCGCCTAAGCCACGGAGGCTTTATAGTTTATATTTGAAATTATATAATTCTTTACGCTTGCATTAGAGAATCTGTAATGCACTGAACAGTTATGATTTCACTTATATTTTACCTGTAGCCTACAAGTTGGATGACTAAACGTCACCCCGAAATCTGCAGGCTACATGGCTGAACAGCGCAGCAGTTGCTTGGTAGGCCTAGGCCCTTCATGGGCTATCGCGCCACGGGTGTAGTTTGTTTTTTACTTCTAATACATAAGTGTAGGCGTACAAAATCACGAACTATTCAGTGTCAACTTTTTTCAGAGAAGCAAGTTCGACTTCAAATTAAAACAATGCGTTGTGTGGAAAAATAAAGGCGTAGTGAATGTAAAAATGGAAAATGGGTTTCCGGAAATACTGGATTGGATTGGGATCCATAAAGACTGCAAACAGTACTTTTGAACTACCAGCGGGCAAGGTGAAGACACTATAAAACAATAAAATCAGTTTAGAAAAAGAAAAGAAAACTGCCACGATAGTGAAGGACACTGCACTCAGCAGAAAGAGAAGAAGAACAGTTTTCCGAATAAGTTTATTGCGTCGCGAGAAGGGAAAAGAATGTACTGACAACAGTCTAATGAAATGAAACGTACTGTCTCACGTGATTATGAAAACCGATTAAAGCTGTTGTATTTCGATGAGGTACTGTTGAGAGAGTTTAGTGATGAGAAGATCAAGCATATACACACATCAAAAAAAGTTTTGCATCACCTCGGTTCCAAGAGTTCCGGAACCGTTAAATACAAAGGGAATAGAGATCAACACAAACAACATTTCAGCTCGTTTTATTGCTCATGAGACCCACACATTGCATGTTGTACCATCATACAGCTAGACTTTCAGCATTTGTGGTCCAGATTGCAGTACACACCACTACCTCTAATACCCAGTAGCACGTCCTCTTGCATTGATGCATGCCTGTATTCGCCGTGGCATACTATCTACAAGTTCATCAAGACACTGTTGGTCCAAATTGTCCCACTCCTCAACGACAATTCGGCGTAAATCTCTCAGAGTGGTTGGTGGGTCAAGACGTCCATAAACAGCCCTTTTCAACATATCCCAGGCATGTTCGATAGGGTTCATGTCTGGCGAACATGCTGGCCACTGTAGTCGAGCGATGTCGTTATCTTGAAGGAACGCATTCACAAGATGTGCACGATGAGGTCGAGAATTGTCGTCCATGAAGACAAATGCCTCTCCAATATTCTGCCGATATGGTTGCACTATGGGTCGGAGGATGTCATTCAGGTATCGTAAAGCCGTTTCGGAGCCTTCCATGACCACCAGTGGCGTACGTCGGCCCCACATAATGCCACCCCAAAACATCAGGGAACCACCACCTTGCTGCACTCGCTGGACAGTGTGTCTAAGACGTTCAGCCTGACCAGGGTGCCTCCAAACACGTCTCCGACGATTGTCTGGTTGAAGGCATATGCGACACTCATCGGTGAAGAGAACGTGATGCCAATTCCGTGGGGTCCATTCAGCATGTTGTTGGGCCCATCTGTACCGCGCTGCATGGTGTCGGAGTTGCAAAGCTGGACCTCGCCATGGACGTCGGGAGTGAAGTTGCGCATCATGCAGCCTATTGCGCACAGTTTGAGTTGAAACACGACGTCCTGTGGCTGAACGAAACGCATTATTCAACATGGTGGCATTGCTGTCAGGGTTCCTCCGAGCGGCAATCCGTAAGTAGCGGTCATCCACTACAGTAGTAGCCCTTGGGCGGCCTGAGCGAGGCCTGTCATCGACAGTTCCTGTATCTCTGTACCTCCTCCATGTCCGAACAACATCGCTTTGGTTCACTCTGAGACGCCTGGAAACTTCCCTTGTTGAGAGCCCTTCTTGACACAAAGTAACAATGCGGACGCGATCGAACTGCGGTATTGACCTTCTAGGCATGGTAGAACTACAGACAACATGAGCAGCGTACCTTCGTCCTGGTGGAATGACTGGAACTGATCGGCTGTCGTACCCCCTCCGTCTAATAGGCCCTGCTCATGCATGGTTGTTTACATCTTTGAGCAGTTTTAGTGACATCTATGAACAGTCAAAGGGACTGTATCTTGGATACAATATACACAGTCAACGTCTATATGCCGGAGATCTGGGAACCGAGGTGATGCAAAACTTTTTTTGATGTGTGTATGATATAAGAGAACCTGAGGTGAAGTAAAATACTGCGTTTGTGTAAATCATGAAACGCTATATTTGATTTGAAAAAAATTGAAGCACTCACTGGAAAAGGAAACAAGGGGCCAAAGGGAAAATGAAAAGAGGCACACAGCTAGAAAAGACAGACATACGGCATCCAATTTTGGATATGTATGCAAGAGGAAACCTACTTCGAAATGGGCTCCAGTAGCAAAAAACATTCTGTACGGCGGATTTCACTGAAAAGCAAAGCAGTATGACTGTGATAATGAGCGAATTGCAAAACGAAATTTAGAGGAGAAATCGGTAGAAAAGTCGAAGGATGTGGTCTTTTCGTACATAAAACTTATGGGTTTTTAGGTGCCTCCCCAGACGGATTAATAGGAGACGACGCTATAGTCGAAGTCAGGTGCCCTTATTCTGCACGGAATATGACCATACTGGAAGCCTGCTAAAGGGATTTTGTTTGGCAGAAAGTAAGCGAAAAAGAAAGCCTAGAGAATGTCAAGTAAAGTGCCTTTCAGAAGAGAACAGATTGATAACTCTCTAACACTCACATGATTTTTATTTCCAGAAACAGGGCCAGTTGGAAATAACATAGCGGGAAATATGTTATTTTGTGGTATGGACGCCTAAGGACATTCACATAGAAACAATAAAGAGGGACGAAACGTTCTGGAGACAAAAAATGCTTATGTAACTGACATTCTGCTGCGAGAAAATCTTGTTGCCTGAGATCATTGATCCCAAGATGACCTGATCAATGGATATAAGAGAATCTGAGGTGAAGTAAAATACTGAGTGTGTGTAAATCATGAAACGCTATCTTTGATATGGAAAAAATTTAAGCATTGATTTCAAGGACAGGAAATAATTAGGTACAATATTTTTGTTTGATTATAGTACGCAGTACTAGTGCCTGTGCTAACAATAGGCAGATGAGAATATCTTAGGAACTTTAATTTTATTATGTACACAATAATTTTGCTGTTGGTATGCATTTTCATAATTTGTTTATTGTAATAAAATGTCCTGCATAAATGAACTTTTATTATTACCTCCATGAACATTGAAGTAAGTTATAGTGATTGACCTCACGGAGTCGTTTCAGATCTCACGAAAAAAAAAGGGAATTAAGAGTCAAAAGAACCAATGAACCATACGAATCACCAAAATAAATGTATGTATGTATGTATGTATGTAGGTCTATGTGCATGCGCATTTGGCCTCTTATAAATCGATAATTGATTAGAATTTCTCACGATTTGTGGTCTTGTTTGTTATTTTCAGAAGACGATACCTAGAGTTGGACGTCCGCATCGGATGGTTTTTAGAATAGATATTCCCAATAAACCTGAACACGAACATCTCTTGTCCATCATTTTCCTAAAATATCAAGAACGTGCTAACTACAAACCAGTCATATCGCTGGTTTGTGCGGTAAGAATTATGCCCTACAAAGTATTACTAATGTCGGAACAATATGTTGTTTGTTCGGTAGTTTATCCTCAAATAACTACAACACAATTTACCTAGAAGGGAATCCAGCGCTGTCAGCATATATCCTGAGTGTGTTTTCACAGGTGTTTCCAAAATCCCTCCAGGTAAATGCCGAGATAGTACCGTACGTGAAGTTTCAGGACACCTGCCCCATCCCTGGCTCTAATACAGTTACACACATAATCAACTACACGGGACTGATGATGATGATAATAATAATAATAATAATAATAATAATAATAATAATAATAACGTTATTGGTTTTACGTCCCTTTTAACTACTGCGGCTTTTAGCGACGCCAGGGTGCTGGAATTTCGGCCCGAAGGCGATCTTTAAAGTGCCAGTAAATCTAATGACACGGCTCCCTCGCAATCGCGCACCCTCAAATGCCAACTGGCTGCACCGAGATTCGATCCTGCAACCTAGGGCACAGCAAGCGAGAACGTTACCGCTGAGCCACGCAGCCAGCCAAAGGTACTGATGACCAAGATGTCCCAAGCCCCTACAATGTATTATTATCAACAAGAATGTTAGAGGAAGTAAGAAAGGTATCTGCACTAACACATTGTGCCAACGTTACATATTGCGACACTACTACAGTATAATTTTATTGCTCAGATATTGTTCCAAGCCTAGGCACTTGTACAGGTAACTCGTCGAACTATAATATTTGTGACAAGAGGAAGACAACTCCTTCCTGTCGTCAAATTGTTCCCTTCTCCCTCCACCCCAGGGGGTGTCAACCAGATAGGGATTATTTGGTACCATCGGTGTAGTAGCGCGGCCAGACGTAAGGAGCGGATTAAGCGCTGTATATCGTCTTGCCAACATATGCATGATACACGTTTTAATTGAATTGCAAATATATCCCTATATTTAGTCAATAAATATACACATAATTCCTAATTGACATTTCCTTGCAATTATCTTGCTCACCGACGATAATTACGGCACTTATCATTAAATAAACATTATTTCTACTGGGTTGGCGGCATTGACCAACATGGACGCTCTGTTTATGTCGTGCTTGCTGTGAACAATATTGGCCGTATATTAATATTTTATAATAAGCTAATGTTGTGTTCTTTCTCATCTTTCTTTCATCAAATCGTCTTCTTGGTAATGAGAAGTGAACAGTTCTTCTTCTGCTACGCCAAGTAAGTACGCTTATTTTAAGAGTTTAAGTGAAAACTTGTTTCTGTAGTGCCTGTGAAAAATATACCGTACCGGTAGCCTAGTTTTGAATTGATATTAGACGCAGTGTACAGGTGATATTCTACTTGACATATTAATTACACTTTCACTATTATTTATTCCACAGGTAGGCCTACCAAATTCTGTGAACAAACAAATCGTAAATTGCTGTTCTCGAAATAGCAGATGAATGTGGCAATTTGGCCTACTCTCCTGAGAAATGACCAGGTAAGACTCTATGTTACCGTAATGTTTTCAACTTGATTACATCTTGCAGAGATACATACAGTACCATGAGCCTATTGCATGTGTGTACTCAAGTTCTTGAGGAGTGTTAATAATTCATTTTACATTGCGGTAGATTAAAAATGTCATGGCTCATGGCAACGTGTCTAAGCTTTAATATTTTCCCCTTCCTTGAATTTCAAATTATTGGTACCGTATTCAAAAAAGATCAGTTCTTGCACATGTTAGTTACTGGTACAGTGGCAAGTATTCAGTTGGTCGAATATGTAGTAATGCCATTACTGATGTAGAACTGTCATTACAGGTTCTAAAATCTTAACACACACTGGTCCTATGGGTGGCTGTGTGCTCTTGTTCTGTGGAGCAAAGTCCAACATTAACATTTATTTCAGAGGTCTACATTTTGGTCCAAATATACAAATGAACGAAGCACCAAATGGTGAACGCATTTGTACTCTGAATTTGAAGCATATTAAGTTCATCAGAATGGTTTCATTTTATGCGTATGTTATTTTAGAATAGGCTATATTTATTTTTCTTCCCATCATTATATAATTATTTTTAGAAAATTCAGCAGCTACAGCACTGTATTCATGCGTTGCAAAACTATTTCTCCTCTGGCAGAGGATTAAGAATAGAATTAGAAACGATGAGACATCTTTCAGAAGGGTGATACCTGCAGAAGCAGTAACAAAACCACTCACCAGACACATCAAAAATCTAGAAGATATGCTGGAGTTACCCTTAATTGTTGTGTAATAGAAACACACGTGGATTAGTTACATTAATCGCAGAATTAAAATTTTAGTTATTTTCTGAAAGGTGAGAGAGGCAATCTTATGGGTTTCATCAATAATAATAATACTTTTATTACAGCTAAACAGCCATTAAATACATGTAAATACACTATGTTTGCGCACCTGCGCCTTGGGTAGCATAGTCTTTTATGGACTTTATTCTTTTGCTGCATTTTTCAATATGGTAGCGTTCACATGTGTGTCCGCATAGTTGACATACACATGTGTCATCCGGATCATGGTATGCTTTGTTTGTACAAATCAAATGGTGAAAACCATGAACTGCCAGGCGTGTGAACATGTGCCTCATCTCAAAGCTAGCAGATGTCCACGCCCGGTCAACCATGGCCCCCGTTCCATAAAATTCCAGTGGGATTTCTTCTCTCTTCCTTCTGAGAGTCGTTAATAGGTTTTCCGCACCTATTGTGCTAGGTAATACTAGAAGCGTTCTAAAGTCTTCAATTAGGAATGTTTCTCGCGCGAGGAGGTAGACTAGCCGAGATTTGGTCGTCTTGGAAACTCCAATAGCTTTTTTAATGTATAATGCTTTAACACTTTCAAGTGATGATAGATTCTTTTCAGTGAGGAAAGGCCATATGATTTCTATTCCGTATGTCAATATTGGCATTATTTTATTTTTAAATAATGCCATTGCTGTCTCGAGGTTGAGTGTTCTTATATATCTTATATCGTGCATCGCCCGAACCGCTTGTGTAATTTTTTCTGTCACATGTTTTGTAAAGCATTTTGCACTTGTTTGTAGAGTGATGCCTAGGTATTTGAATTCTTTTACTATATTTATTCTTTTTTCCTGTATGAAAATTTCTGTTCCGGTCGGTACCTTTCCTCCTTGTCGAAACACCATCATTTGTGTCTTAGATGTGTTGATGTCAAAATTATATTCAGTGCACCATTCCTCCATGTCTTTTAGAATGTTTTGTAGTTTTATGATGTTATGTGATCCGATCACAATGTCATCAGCGTACGCATATGATACAATATCTGTCTTTTGAGTTATTCTCATTATGTCTTCCGCTGCTAGGATGAAGAGCAAAGGGCTGATTGGGTCACCCTGTAGTACTCCATTCGTTTGAATTATCGGATCAGAGAGTGATATATTATCCGAGATTCTTATGTTGTTCCAATGCAGTACCGTATGTATAATTCTTGTCCATACATTATCTCTATCTAGAGCTTTTTCCAGCTTCAGTTTCACAAGATTGCGGTTTATGCGATCAAATGCTTTTGTGAAGTCTATAAATACTGCGTAAAATTTTTCTTTTCTTTCCATGACTTGCCAAATGTTATTTAATAATAGTTTTATTGCAGTAAGAGTTGACCTTCCTTTCCTGAATCCAAATTGTGTTTCTGGTAGTTGTACATCTATTTCTTCTGTGATTCTTTCTGTTATTAATTTAGTGAATATCTTGAACGGAATGTTCTCCAGTGCGATGCCTCTGTACATATTTGTATCATATGGGTCACCTTTGCCTTTATATAGAACTTTTATGGTAGACTGTCTCCATCTCTCTGGTATTGATGCCGTCTCGATGCATTTATTATATAATTTCGTCCATATTGGTAATAGAAGGTGTGCCGTGTCTTTTATGTATTCACCGAATATGTTGTCTGGTCCAGCAGCTTTGCTTTTCTTTATGCTTGCGATTATATTTTGAACTTCTTTTGTTGTTAGTGGAGTCCATTCCAATGTCGTTGTTTGGTCAGTTCCTTTTATGTTTTCCGGTATGTTTGTTATTCCTGCCCTGTTGAGTAGATCGTTAAAGTGTGTCGTCCATTCTTGCATATTGATATAGTGTGTCTGTGCCTGTTTCCTAGGGCGTAGTGCGATGTATGGGTCATTCTTGGCCTCTTCCACGATTCTTTTTCCTTCCGCTTCCCAGAATGTCCTTTTCTTTTCACGTATCAGTGTCTTGTAGTCACTTCTTTTCTTGTTATATTCTTGAAGGAAAAGAAGACTCTCGCAATTCGTCCTTAGCTGATGTAAGGCCGCCAATACGTCTTTTTTAGATAGGTAGCATTCCTGGTCGAACCATTGTTTTGCCTTTCGATCTTTCCTAGGGGTTGTGGCTTGTATTAGAAGTTCTTCAAGGGCTTGTACTGCTTCATCTAGTCTTGAATCTTCTGTTAGTGTTTCTATTTTCTTTATAAGGTCGGGTCTACTTTCTACTTTCCCACAGTCTATCTTCCTTGATAAGAGCTGTTTACTTTGCCTCTTTGTTGTACACCAGTCTCCCTGTATTACTATTTTCAAAGGAATATGCTTTCTTATAGGTGTATGATCTGCTGTCCATAGTGGAGCTATTTCTCCTTTTATGTGACCTCTTATAAGCGCAACGTCTATCGCACTTTTCCCATTATGGCATATATATGTAGGTATGTTGTGGTTATTCAGAAGGTGTAAGCCATCTTCCTGCATTTTTTCCATTACTAATGTTGTTTTATAGTTTTGTACATCCAGCCGACAATTTAAGTCTCCGGCTAGGATTAGAGGGATGTCGTGCCTACTGAATGATATTAGTTGCCCTACTTCATCTATTATCTCCATGGCCGTTGTATACGGTTGAAAGTAACAGGTAATAATGGTGATGTATTGTGTTTCAATTAGCAGAGAATGATCTAATTTAATTTCTGAGATTATTGGCGTCAACCATGGCTTTAATAGGATAGTAATTCCACCTGCAGGTCTTCCCCTTTCTCCTTGTTGTGCTTGAAGATGTATACAGTAATATTCTGCGTGTTGCCAATGATCTGTGAGAAATGTTTCTGTTAATAATACTGCGTCGTATCCACTCAGGCAATCTTTGGGTGCTGAGCTTAGTGCGTTCTTCAAACCTTCAATGTTCCATAACATTATTTGTAAGTTGTCTTTTCTCACATATTCTCCATTTTTTGAGTTACTCATACACCACTTATTTGTTTTATTCTGGTTGTATCCTTGCATTCCTCCGAAAAAGCCGAAAACGTCTTACGGTGATGTTTTCTGGCCAAAAGTCTTCTTTATTTATTCTTTCCAGGTATTTAAAGGGAATTCCCACTTTGAAATACTTTGTATCAAATTTCGTTAAGAATTCTTCGCATATAATTTCTCCTATAATTTCCTTTTTGATGAGGAATTTCTTTATGGACTCGGGTGTGGTTTCCTGTTGCACTCTTCCTATAAATATCCAGGCCATCTTTTCTACTGCTTGTAGGTTTACGTCTTCCGTTCCTGTGCCTGTTATAGATGCTTGATGTCGTGGTAGTTGTCTTTGTTTCCTGCCTATGACTTCCGTCCATTTCTCTTCAGCTGTAATGTTCTTTGGTGTTTCTCGATTATGAACTTGTGAAGGGTTGCCAGTTATTGGTGGGAAACTAATTGTTTTTACATTGTTTTCCACATTATTTTCTGTGGGAGTCAATTCTGATTGAGTTCCTATTTGCCTATCGAAGCGATACGGAATTGATTGTTTTGATTTTTTATTTCCTAGATGGGATCCTATTTCAAGTTTATCTTTAATTTCAATTTCATCTCTTATCATTTTTTTGATATTACTAGTGATGTTCTCCATCATTGTCTGCATTTGATGTGCTATTGTTTCTGTAAGTTTGTCTTCTAGCGCTCGACCTATCTCTGCGCTTTGTTCGTTATACTTTCCTCCAGTACGTGTCTGTAGTGGTATGGTACTGCTTAAAACTCTTTGCTTATTACTATTTGGTTCATGTACACCGCTAGTAGAAGACGCTCCTTGCTGGTGTCTGTCTGTTTCTTCCACTGCGTCTATTCCTTTATATCCCACCAACTTCTGGCGCTGTCTATGACTATTGTTGGTGACATCCTGCCCTACCTCAGTGGGTTTCTTGTTCACTTTCTCTCTGATAGGCGACACTATCTGCTGGTTGTTATTTAAATTTTCTTCCTCTCCGTTAGATGTCGTCCTCTGGCAGCGCCGTTTGTCATTGCCACTCGTAGCTTCATTCTCTGCATCAGTAGATGTCGTTAGTCGTTCAATGATTTGACTATCTTCTCCCTTGTTTACATCTCTCTGGTTGTCAACCGTAACCTCATGTTGTGATCCTTCCTTTTCTGGATTTATTTCTAATACATTTGATTTCAACATTTTGCAGCAGTTTCTTATCTCACTTACCGCTTTCAGCATGCCATCCTTCATTTCCTTCTTCAAGTAGCCTCCTACTTCCGTGATATTCACTATGTATGTAAGAGCACTTTCCAATCTGCTTTCTATGATATCCGCCATTTTGTGCTATCGTTTCATCAATAATAGATGTCTATTACATTAATAAATAAGCTTCTGTGTCCAACTAAAATAAATCCTCATCAGTTTTGATGTGGTGTTAACTCATAAAACAGTGTAAAGAAGATAGGTTAATATGTTTATGTTCGACACTGGCGAAATGTAAATATTATGTCAGAAAACTGTACTATAATGAGGCTCATTATAGTACAAGTTTTCATTATGATACAGTTTCTCCCACCAATCAGAGCTCAAGAAACAGTTGTGTGACCAATTAGGTGAGGATAGCATCGCACCTGCGCTCACTTCCATGGCCCCCTATTTTAAATTTCACTGCGTGGCGAGTGTCATAGTGAGGTATTCCAGGAGGCCATGGTCAAATACAAGGTATTCTCTGCATCCCATGCGCTCTGTTCAGTATATAAAACTGGTGAAATCTCGACAGATATTTATGAATATTTATGTTCGAACATAAAATAGTTATAATTATCGTCGAACATAAACAGTCGTATGCAACTCGTCTATAATTGTAATTAAGACACTCGTATGAAAATTATAAAACTCGTGTCTTAATTATTGTCATTATAGGCTCGTTGCATAATGTACAATTAAGTTACTAGGTGCACATATAATAAGCCACTACAACAGAGATCTGAGTGAAATCACATGAAATTTTATTAACAAATAGGTGCAGGATAGAACTATTACCACTGTGTTGTATTGTTTCTTCCAGTATCACAGTAAACAATTTGTTTTAAAGGACACTTCACCTTGTATTATGTTATATCGTGGGATAGATAGATACAAGATAAATATAATTCATTTATTATATGCCAATGTAATGGTTGACATACCTATAGGTAGTATTTTATTCCTACACGTTACTTACAATATTTTTCAACACGTAGGATGCTAATGTCTAAGCCAGTCACAGCTCGTGCTCAGTAGCGGCTGGTGTAGAAAATTAGTTGTGTGTAGAGATGGGCAGCAGTCAACTGAAAACAGTCGAATTAGTCGATAGTTAAAACAATCGACTTATTCAACTGCTTTTAAAAAACAGTCGAATGAATTCAACGACTACTCACCGTATCATAAACAAGTCGTTTGCAAACGACTGATCTCAAAACAATCGTTGGAAATCATTGGAATGAAACAAGTCGTTGGCAAACGACTAATTCCAAGCGAATGGAATCATTCGAATTGAAGTAGTCGTTGTAAACGACTAATCCCAAAGCAATCGTTGGAAATCATTGGAATGAAACAAGTCGTTGGCAAACGACTAATTCCAAGCGAATGGAATCATTCGAATTTAGGTAGTCGTTCTAATCAAACGACTTCTTCAGGATAACTTCATGCTATACAATTCATTGTGCTGTATGTTTATTGTAGAGCTTTAATTAATAAGTTAAGTATACCTGTAGGTGCCTATAGTTTTATACAGTTCGTTGATTCTTTCAATGAAATAGCCTAAATCCAGTTGTCCAAGTTATTGGAAATGTTAAGCATTCAACATTTAGGTTATGCTTGAACTCCCGGTTTTCTGGCCCATCATCCCAGGCAAGCCTCCCAGTCAGATGGATCATTTGGCTGTAATTTTGAATTAGAGTAAGGTTGTAGTATGCGTGGTCAGATTTAGACAATAGCCTACTCCATGAAGGGGTCATGGTTACGCCTTCTATGTTTGTTTATTGAATAGAGTAACTGAAATGAGGGATGTATACTGATTTTAAGATTTGTGGAATGAGTTTATGAATTTTTAATAGAATTTAATGAAGTCTTCAGTAAAGTTGAAGGAGACATGATCGTGTTTAGACAATAGCCTACTCCATGAAGGGGTCATGACTATGCTTTCTATGTCTGTTTAAGGTGTAGTGTGGCTGAAATGAGGGAGGTTTACTGATTTTGGTGTTTGTGGAGTAGTTTTTTCGTTTATAATTTAGGTTTTGTGAAGCTCGTTGCGGAGTTGTTTTATGGATTTTATTGCTCTGCAAATGAAGTGTATTAGGGGGTTCTGGGTTTGGTTTAGCTGTAGTTTACAGGGTTATGGCTGAGAGTTGTTGTAGCAGGCCTAACAACTGTGTCAGAGCAGTGGCGTGCTGTGTGTGGGGGGGGGGGGGGGGGGGGGGGGGGGGGGTTAGTGGCAAAGACATGAGGGCAGGGATGGAAGAGTTTATGTGTTCCCTCACAGTTGGCGCATTTAGGCTTATCTCGAGGTACCGTACAGATAGAGTGGTGATGTAAATCTCCAGCGGGTACTGTGAGGACAGCTTGACGGCTGTAGGTGCCTATAGTTTTATACAGTTTCTTGTTCGTAGATTCTTTCAATGAAGTAGCCTACGTCCAGTTGTCCAAATACAGGGTCTTTCATATAAAGTAAGAACGCCAAGCGGCGGGTTTGTTATCCGCTAGTGTGGTGGCCTTGACCGAGCTTGTGGCGAAACGTGGCCCCCTGCTCTAAGCGTGTGTACAATCCTCTATGAAATATTACCTTATAAAAGTTGCTGGAAGTGTCGTCCTTCCTGGGTTATAGAGGCATTGTATCTGGAAACCACATTTTGGCTGACGAGAGTGATTCATGCCACTGTATTTTTTCTGATTTTTTATTTTGTGTTTTTTATTGAGACTGAACCAGTAGTGTCAAAGTTATTTACAATTACGTGAATCTGTGCTAGTGAAGGTGGCACTTCATCCGGAAATTGCTGAACAAATGCATCACGTACCCGCTGAGTCGAATCGTAATTAAAATAAATTTTACATACAAAAATACGATGTTGCAATGATAACTGTCTCAACATGTTAGCAGCTGTGGTTCAGACTGGCGACTGACAACACCTGCACGCTTATTGCAAGGTCAAGTTTGTACTATGCGCGCGCCTTCAATACTACAGCAGGGGGCCGTGGCGCGTCACAAGCTCGGCCAAGCCGGCTTCAGCAGCGAATGACAAAACCGCCGGTTGCCGTTCTTACTTTATATGAAAGACCCTGTATATATGTATGTCATTTCATTGGAAATGTTAAGCATTCAATATTTAGGTTATGTTTGAACTCCTTAACACTGTCTATACACTTTTAATGAGAATTGGGTGCATTCTTGAATTATTACACAACTTGAACATGGGCTTACCAATTATGGCTTAGAGTTCTATTTATTTTATGATTGAATTTCATTCATTTATTCTACAGCATGATAAATGAATTACAAGAAAATGATTATGAAATTCTCCCCATAGCGTGATGGTAATGATCGATGCAAACATAGAATTGATTTTCCAGGAAAATTAAATCAGAAAATATTTTATATTGGGATCCAATATTAATAGCATTTTAGCAAGTCGGAGGGTGTGTACGCTCAAATTGATTCTGGTTGTCAATTGGTTTGTAGAGATGGGCATCAGCAGTCGACTGACAAAAGTTAAAACCATCGACTTGTTTGACTGCTTTTAGAAAACAGTCGAATGAATTCAACGACTACTCACCGTAACATAAACAAGTCGTTCGCAAACGACTGAACTGATCCCAATTGTTTTAACATGCTCTGAGCACTGGCATAGTTTTACGTTCTGGTCATAAATTGTTTGTATTCACATGGTTGCCAACATCTCCACTGAAAGTTCGCTCTCGTTACTGTTCTAAAGTGCTCTATTGTCGTGTCTCGTGTGTATTTATTCTAGGCTGTCGTGTTCTTGTTCAAGTTGTATTTCAACTCTACACTCTTAGTACGGTATTTTCTGCAAAACAACTAAGAAATAAAAGGCACGTCACAATTTTGGCTATGGAATTGTTACCGGTACTTTCAGTTCTCGTAATTTAATTAAGTATTGCTCTATTGCTTCACTTATTCAGAGTACATACAGGTAATGTGTCCTATACCAATATCGGGGAACATTTACTCATTGCAACATTGAATATAATGGCTGCACTATACACAACGCCGCAACCTCCATTCGAAGCACAGTAAAAATAAATAACTTGGATCAATTTCAATTTCTTTTTAGTACATATTATTCTTAAAAATAAATGAGACCAACCAGGTGGTATAGTTCTTGGTTGACACTTCTGGGGTCCATGTTTGATTGCTGAATGTCAAGAAATCTAATTCTAGTCTGAGGGTAAGAACAGGGTACACACAGCCTAGTGAGGTAAACCGGGAAATGTTGGGTTTGATTCTCCACTTAGCCACCCAGCAAGTGGTTTATCATGGGTTCCCACACATACAGATAACATACACATAACAGCAAATTCAAGTTCTCCATTTCAAGCATTACACATTTATTAAGTTAACTGTTTCAACATACAAACTTGCATGTGTTGTAGGAATTTGCGGTTCATCGGTGTCAGCCATGGCGTCAAGGAGGTAATAGGTCCATTATCATGTGCTGTAGCCTACCGTTATACCTTGGCAAGAAAGAAGAACATGCCTCAACACATACTTTTAAAAGGACCAGATTTGATTACTGTATTTTTGCTAAGTTTGATTTTGGCTCTCCCTGTTATTTTTTCTTAGTTGACAAACTTTTTAAATAAAACATGATGATTTCTAGCAGTATTGAGTGTGTTTCTTGTTTTTCATTGAAAGTCCTATTTCTCCTTTCCCCTTCACAGCATGTCATAGAATTTACTGTATTAGTGTGCCATGAAATTTGTTTATGTACATGTACTTACTGTATTTCACCCTTCAAAATTGGTGGACTGGATATATTTTAAAGGTGTGATATCCAATTATTTTTCTGAAACTAATGAATTTGGCATTAATTACAATAACAATTTTAGTGTGATGAGGATCAGGTTACACCACCTATTTCCTTAGTATTCTCTCTTAAAATTTTCCTGTTATTGCGAACAGCATCAAGCATTTTAAGATATGAATATTCTCCCTTCCCAGTACTTTTCCTTTCTAGTTTAATCTCGGAACTAATCGGTTATAATTGGGCCTACAGTGGTTAATTGGAAGGGACCATTTTTTAAAATTGAGTAATAATGTGCTGCAGACCTTATAGTAGCCTAATTCTTGTCAATGCAATATGCTCCAATTGCAACTGAAAGAAATGTAAACATGTAAATTATTGATGAGGTCATGTCCTAATTGCTGTGATTGCTCATTTCAGAGTTCCGGAATTCACAATTTCCCACTTTGGTATTATAAAAAAAAACTGTTATTGCTATTTTGAATGTGATTTATTTCGTGTAGATCATATTATTATCTCCACACTTAAAAACGTGTGCTATAAGTATTGGGAAGATTGTGATTTTCGGAACATTGAAGTGGGCAGAGCAGTTAGGACGAGAATATTTAGCGGAACTAGGGGAAGGGGAGGGGTAGGCTACCCGCACGGCCGTGCTCAACTAGTACCGCGGTCATACACCAGGCAGCGCTGAAGTCTTAGGTGCCAAGAATTAGCATGGCTGTCGGCTATCTGTAGTAGTAGGTAATCTGTGCTCCACCCTGTCAGTGTGTTCATCATTTTCCTTGCGCAAGAGATCTTGTGGAGCCGCGCCGCCCACCACCCTTTTCAAAACAATTCCCAAACTAATGCTGTCGATTCCATTCACCCGATTTTAATTCTGAAAAATGCATTGGAAACAGGAAATAAATCTCCATTTTCGTATTACCATTTTTTTCATATTTTAAGCAGATATATAAAAACTGTTAGTAACTTTTTAGTTTTTCACATTTTAGAAAATGCATCGAATTAGTATCAATTCAATTGCAGTCTAGTATTCATAGTGGTTTTCAGATCGCAAATACGAGCTTTCGTTCAAGAGAAAACTGAAAAAAGAAATTGTCTCACTTTGGTGCTGCTACGTGGTGTCAAACTAAAAAACGGGACATTTAGCCTTAAATCATTACTGCCAATGAAACTTTCACAGGTTCGTGTTTTGCGATTCTGTCAAGAATACGCTGATTACCTTGTAGTTTGGTCAAAAGACGCTTCCCACATGAGGGTATGTTGTTGCAAAATTTGGTAGAGATCAGACGATTAGGTTAGGCGTAATTTGATTTAAGCTTTGAACATTTGGGTGGCCGCCATTACGTTTCCGACAAGATGGCGGCGATATAAAATATGACAGTTTGGTGCCCTTTGCTAGTACCAAATTTTGTTCAATTCGGTTACACCGTGTTTGAATTTACAGGGGGGGGGGGTAGGAAGAGACATGCAGAGTACACACACACACACACATACTCACAGAGACACTCTTTTTTGGCCCTGTGTTGATCTCATAAGTCCACTTTCATTTTTTTTTTGCAAAAATCGAAAATAGGCTAATGGTTGGAAGTTTTACAGATATTTTGGATTTAAACATCAGTTTCACAAGTTTATTCTGCTGAGGAATTCTATTAACGAATGCCAATCTGGCTGTCCTTCGAAAGATTTTACAAAATAAATGTTTAATAACTGAAAGATTCTTACATTTCAACACACAACATAAAAAGAAACATTTATAGGCTACATGAACAAGTGATGAAAACATTTATTTTTCATCTATAGTACAATCTGAAGTGTCGTCATTTTCAAGTCAGCCTTAAAAAATCGGTTCAGATTCGTTATCAGCGACTTCAAAAACCTACCTACCTGTATGTGCATTACAGTATAACCTGTCATATCCGGACTAATGTGGCGACCGGCCGATCCGGATATCACAAGGCTATTTTTACAAATAGCTAGGAGACCAGAAATAATTCACGAGTTTGTTGTTGATTAATTTTAATGTTTTTAACGGTTGCTTCACGCACTGTACATCGTAACAACAGTTTTTTTTCCTTTTTTCGAACATTTTAGCAAAAATACAAGTTTAAAAGATAACAATAATGATAACAACGGTAAACAATAACAGTAACAACAGAAACACACTCGCAAAACAAACTGTCGCTTCAAGACTCACGCACAGACTGAAGGGTAGAAAGAGAGGCAGCCTCGTGTTGACGTTGGTGACAGGCAGGCAGGCACCGTGAATGGAATATCGCTTATTCACACAAAGGGATGAGTTTCCGGGAAGATGTCGTTGACAGAGTCAGGCCACAACCCCTCGCGGTCAAGCACGCACACAGCCTTCCAGCGCTGCAACTTTCACTCGTCCTCCCTGGCTAGCACACCAATGTATCCTCGCTCTCAACTACGACTTAAAAAATCATTCGGAGAAGTGTCCGGATATGGGAGGGTTCGGATATCACAGGTCCGGATGTGACAGGATGTACTGTACTTTCAAACATCCAAAACCTTTTTCAATATTAGGCCAAGACTTTGGATTCCGGACTACTGTGAGATGGTTAAAGGTGTAAAAGCCTAAGATCAAGGAAATGAAGCATAAATACAATACATGAAAAGTTCCAAGGAATAGACGGCATAGCCATCCAGGGCATAAGACACGCAGCGGTTGGATTACAGGGATACAGTAGGTCCAACTAGAAGTAATGAAGATGGGAACTGGTTCAACAGTTTGTAAAGATTAGGAAGACAACCTTATTCTGTGGTGGATCCTGAAATCAGAATCGTAGTCGTTATTAACGGAGTTTGGTTCTTTGAGAAATGTAAATCTCTACTTAGTATAAAACTAAGTCCCCGATTCTTGGATGTCACGGGTAATCTCGAGAACCACTGGATGGATTTTGATGCGGTTTTCACTATTCTGTAAAGGATAACTCGAGGAAGGTTTCTGTAAAAATATAATTTTTTTTATGATCAAAGGAAGCCAAGCAGTAACGATTTCAGAGAAAAGGTCGAAGAAGGACCCTGGCGTCCGTGCACTTTCTAAGCTTACGCTGGGCAAACCGTTAAAAATATCAATCTACAATGAGTGTAGGAATTGGTCAGCATGAGAAGTTCTACCAAAAAGTCCGCGAGAGCATAGCTCTATCTTCAATATATCGCCCACTATAAGTGATTTTACGTTTTCATTTCTTCCAACAATCTCCATTCAATTATTGAGGCGACAGTTTACGAGCTAACACGTAATGCATTCATAACTGTTCCCGGACGAAGCCGGGGCAGGTTGCTATACTCTGATTTACAAAAGATGCTCGGTGAAAGCTGTCATCCGCTTGAAGGGTGAGGTGAGGAGTGGAGACGAGATGGTGTGTCTTCACTCGTCACGGTCATTAGAGCGCCAGTATTTGTGTCTTCCTGCAAGCCTCTTGGAATATTATGAGTCATGATCTACCTCAGTGGCAACGCAGCATTTCCCCAACGTGCTAGCTTTGACAACTGTCAGCGATCATTATTGATAATTCAGAGTATAGTATGTGATAAAAGAATAGAAAATTGAAGTTGCATTTGTTGTCCAATAATGTCTTACGTCACTAGCTGTTTGGTATTATGGGACTAAGGCACAGATGGCGGCGTACATTGCATTGTAAGTTGGCCGCCACTTGCACCTGATTTGACACCTATTGACTATTTGGTTTCTCTGTTCAATTCAGGCTACTGTATTATTACTATGCATTTCGAGGTCATGATTAAGTAAGGTGATATGAAATTGTAAGCAATATTGATTTTTACATGTACTGAATTTTGATTCTCTGTTTGAGAATTACCTAAACACTGAACACACATTATTATTATTTTGGTTTACTTATTCAACCCAGACTTCTGTATTATTGAGGGGCCGATAGCCAAGATACAAACTTATTGTACCGACAGCGGTGGCTACACTCGCTAAATCGCAGCGTTAGGTCATGGGACAAAGCTCTCTGCTGACTCGGTAGACGCGTGGGTTCGAGCCCTATCGTTGGCTGTCCTTGAAATGGTTTTCCGTGGTTTCTCCCATTTTCAACACCAAGCAAATGCTGGGACGGTACCTTCTGAAAAGCCACGGCCACTTCCTTCCACATCCTTGTCCATTTTCAACCTTTCACCTCATCTCTCATTTCGACGCGCAGGTCGCCCACGGGCGTCAACTAGAAAGACCTCTCAGGAGGCCACACGAAAAAAAAATCATAATTGTGTTATTTCTATGTATTTCAAGCATACTGTATGATCAAAAATGACAATCTTCCTTGGCACCCGTGTACATATTGAGACCCCGGATTCGAAGGTTCTGGGTTTGATTTCTAGCTCTGGCAAATAATTGAATTGTTTAAGGGTTGAAGAATATACTCACCCTCACGAGGCAAGAGGTGGATTCAATTCCCTCTCCAGCCAGCCAAAAAGTGGTTCCTTGTGCTTTCCCAATTTTACTCCAGGTACATTGTACATTGTTCCTAATCTAAGGCCTTCCTAAACTTAACCACCATTACAGGAACACGCACTACTGCAGACATCACAATGACACAGGTTAACAGAGAAATTCTCAGTGCATGGAGCTGTTGACCACTATGTACAAATCCCTCAATGAAACAAGATCAAAAACTTAAATAAGGTCAAATGAAATAGTAAATCTCCATCTTACTGAATGAGTTTTACTGTGAATGATGCGCTATTTATGTAATATCGTAACGAGGAGAACAAAACATCTTATTTCGTAGCCTGCAGAGGCTTGTTATTTATTGTCGCTTTGAAGGACAAAACAGTGAGGTCATGTCCCCCACTGCAGAGGCTACTGTACTCCATTTCTTAATAATATCTTCCTTTCCAGTTTCCTGCCATCCACTGGTGAGGGTAAAGCTCACGAAGTGTGTATGCATCATGTAGTAATGACTGAAAAAGTCATGGCAACTCAAAAGCAAATACAACCTAGACAATGTTCAGCGGCGTTAAATGCTTTCAAATATAGGAAGAGGAGGGAGAGAGGAGCGTTGGGACTGTGCTGGAAATCAAATACAAATAGTACTCGTTATAATTATTCCAAGGTATTGATGATTTTAGTACACTATAGCTGCTATTAATTACTAGTAATTCGCGGGCGTGGTGGCTCAGCGGTCTAGCTGTATGCCTCTCACCAAGGCGGTCCGGGTTCGATTCCCGGTCAATGCATGTGAGATTTTCGAAGTGAAATGCCATGTCCTGTGGTTCGGATTCCACGTAAAAAGGAGGTCACGTGGCTCATGATCTCAAGATTAACGGTCACGTTAAACTACAAGCTTCCTTCCTTTTTTTTTACTAGTAATTAAAGTAATAATAGATATATTCATTTCACATTTGAGAGAACAGTCAGGGTAGTTCACACATTGAATCCCGGGAAAAGTGTTGTGCCTTAGCTCGTTCTTACTAACTAATAATAACTAATAGTCTACTTGAAATCACAAAATTGATCTTCCTTTGAACTAAATCTTTCAAACCAATGTTGAAGTTTCGAATTGAAAAACATCCTGGAATTTATTGGAGAGCCAGCCCTAACCCTTCAGTTGAATAACACGGGGGAGTGACGTCCTTGCTTTATAATTTAAAAGGGAAGATAATCTCTCCCTCCTTCACCGGAGCCAATGAATTTGTTCCTTCGTCCTATTATACCAAACAGCTAGCGACGTAAGAAATTATTAAACAACAAATGAAACTTCATTATTTCTATTTTTTTATCACTGATTTACATTCCCCAAAGAACTTAACTCGGATAATAACACCTACGATTCTGATTTCAGGATATTCATTCTGTTTTGAAGCAGATTACACCTGTGTACGAGGCTACGCTAGGTAAGGGCACCAACAAGCCGCGACTCGCACTTAGCCGCAACGTACTAGCCATTCGCACAACGAGTCACCAAAAGAAGGCGTGGCCTAGCACAACTTTCATAATTATCCTCGATTTCTCAAAAAGTACTTGTCCGATTTGGGAAATAATAACACCGTTGAATTTGTCTCAGTGAAATCAGTTACCATGTATGCAAAAATTAGTATAGATCCATTTAAAAAAACAAAGTTGGTACCAATATCTCTGCTATTCACAATAAAAGGAAAAAAATAGTAAAAGTTAGTTTATGAGCCCCTTAGCACCATTCACAAAAGTGAAAACAGAATACCGATATCTTTAATGGTTTAAACGTTATTGCCGTGTAACATCTTAGGTGAATAACCCTGTATGTATATATATATATTGATTGCAACAAATAAGGTACACGGATAATTGTATAGGCTAACTCACTTTCTTTTTAATTCACTGTAATGTTACCCGGTATCTCAATTGTATCTGATACAAATAACACACGCAAATTCAATTTATTTCGTGAAATTAGTTGTCTTAGGTATGTTTTTGTTGTCATTTAAACAGGTGTTGGCACGTCTCATTAGAAAAATGGCTGCCGATTGCGTATGGGCATTGAAATGGCAAGTCAGAAGCAGGCCAGTTGCTTACATTATTTACAATCTCATAACATATGCTGCATAAAGAACGTACAATGAGTACGATTTTAAACAATTATAAAGCATTGTGTGTTATAATTTGTCTCAAAGTAATCCATTCTTCGAGAAGTTTTAATTATAATATGTATACAGAATCCTGCTCTACTTATTCTATGGATACATGCGACATTAGCGCCCGGGTGGAGCAGGTAAAGTTAAAGATATCATGACGTATTTTGGGAACCGATCGCCCTGTAGAGCTTCCATGAGTTAAAATGGCACCGAAGCTTATGCATAGCGAACTTCCGGTCCGCGAATCCCGTTTGATTTTCACTGGCAATGAATCGTCCGTGATTATTTTCATTAATATTTCGAATTGTGGTCTTGTTCTTAGGCGTTCAACTTATGAAATAAGAACTAGAGGGTTGGCCTTTCTTGAATATTCCAAAGACAAGTGTCTCCTAAAAGAGTAATTAGTAAAACTTCGCAACAGAAACGACCGTAACAAACAGTTTGGCTACAAAGTGTGCGATTTGCACAATTCAATCGGCAGTGGTCTAACATACCTTGCACTACAATTGTATTAAATTGGTGCCAATTGAATATGTTATATATGAGAATAATATAATCATTTGCTATCCGGTCGTTATATTGGTATATTATGCATTAACTTGACCCGTTTAAATGTTAAAACGTGACGAAAGGAGTTATAGGCTATTCACCGTACCAGTAAGCCTAATATTTACTAACAACTCGTCATTTCTTCATTAATATTTATTTAATCATTATAATTATAATAGCCTATCTATTAACACTTATTTAACCGATAATCATTTTATAATTATATACATATTCCAGGTATTGCAAGAACGCGATTATTTGATAACACATGCGGTTCCACCTTAAAATCCAACCGTGCCTAGTTTTCAGTATGGAAAATATTACCGTAAATTAATAGACCAAATAACTGGTGACATTTTTATTTAAATACTCATTTACATCCTCGCCCTAGTCTACGTCAAATATCATACGGTAATCACTGAAAGGGTAAATTACACAAACTAACGAACCTCATTTTGCATGAATTATGGAACCCGAAACCTTCTAATTGAGGTATGGATTGTCTGTCCTTAGAAATATTTTAGCCAATTCTTTAAAACAAGTTGCCAGAAAAGTAAATACAAGACGCTGCGTGCCTACTCTGTGAGAAAAGCAACCTTGCCACGATTATACGACGTGCATACAGTTAAATACAATCATCCAATTGGAGAAACACTTTCTTCGTCACGATCTTAAAAAAAACATAATCTGTTGTAAATTGACAGGAAAATGTGCATCATTTAGAGACTGCGGGTGTTGTATGTGGCACAACGTTAGCTGACATTTCGCATCATTAATACATAAGGGATAAACACATAAAGAGCGTTCTCTTGTACACAGCTCAAGATCATATCATTCTTGGTGCATTTTACAACTTTTATTTCTCCTAACAATTTTCTTAGTTACATGCAGGAAAATTGTAGTACAAAGTTCCCATTGCTTCCATTACCCGACTACTAAACCGGAAGCTGGTAATGCATAACCATACGCCGGTGGCGCGTCCTATGGTAAGTGAAAGAACGAAATAAACTGTAAACTCTATACCAGTTTCCTTATGTCTGCACCACAGTCCCCTTCAGTCGCCGATGACGTCACCGATGCTACTCCCTTCGCTCCGCCCACCAACCATTGTGCATTGCGGCCTTGGGTGAGGCATGGCGTCATGTCATATTGCTCCATCTCCCAGGTCGCTCTTCCGGTGTACCCCATGTCACATTATCATTGACAAAGATGCCATATATGAAGCTACAGTCTTGGAAGTTGAGCATCAGCAGACTGAACGTTATGGAAATGAATGTAGAGCTACGCACGTAAATAATAGGTATAATCTGAGGGCAAAGCCAAAGTTTGTGTCAGCCCGAGCAATGTTCTAAACCCACCCCTTTTCACCACTATTATGAATTTTCTAACATCGGAAAATACAATTGTCCTACTTGAGATGCTACTGTTTGCAGATGATGCACGGGACTATATGACGACGGTGTCGCAAAGCCCCTAAATGAATCAAAAACAACAATATCTATTCAAAATTGCCCCAGCAATAATATCCGAAATTGCATAGGCTAACAAGTGTTATAAATGTTTGGAGCAACGTATGTCTGCGAAACGTTTTTCTCAGCATTAAAATTTACAAAATCACGGCATCGCGTTCTGATGTCGGACGATAACTTCCAAAACAGCCTCCGGTTGATTGCATTTGAAGCAATCGTACCGAACATTGAGCATAATGTAAATATGAAAACAAATTGAAAACAAGAAAAATAAAAATGTGACCGAAATTGCAATGTCTTAATGACTCCATGATACCTTATCAATATTTCTGACTGTTTTAATGCTAAACACGTGATCTTCAAGTACTGGTACGCGGGACGGACAGTTTGTTTACAATACGTCCGGTTCGAAGGTGATCCCAACTTGACTCGGTCCGACTCGCCAGCAGTCAGGACAGGCAGCCCAGCGAAGAGAGGCAGAAGCCAGTCTGCCGGCGTTCGGCGCAGCGTAGCTGGCACGCAGAGCGTGCAAAGACTGGCCGCCCCTGTTCTAAAGGATGTGTTTGCCGTATTCGGACGTAACTTCAGCCGGTTCTCTGCTCGCTCCGCTAAAAGTCAATCATGCTTTCACCTCATTAGTCAAACGGTTATACACACATTCAATTTGGTTATGACCTCCATGTTTCAATCACTACTACTGAGTGTAATCAGCGGCTGAATCGCCCTTTTTCATGCTCTTGTCAGTAGCGCAGCAGCAGTGGCTCGATGTGGCGGCTCTTGTTCTGCATCCCGCCACCTGCGAGGTTCGAACTGTGATGATTCAAAATGCAAAAAACATAGCGCCGATCGAAATTCATTGAGAGCCCTGTCCATGACAATGCTCGACCACAAACGGCACGGTGCACAGCTGCTGTTTTTGATTCTTTAGGGGGTTTGCGACATCAAGTTCATGTAGCACCATGTACTTGGGTGTGCGTAGAATTTGGATGATAACCTGTGTCACTGTGTCTTGACTAGTGTGTGCATTTGTAATTGAGGCGGAACGTGGGTATGAAGCGGCCGTTGTTTTAAGTTAGGTACCATCCCGGAATTTTCGTGGAGTAGAAGTGGGAAACCACGGAAAACTACTTCCAGGATGGCTCAGGTAGGAATCTAACCAGCCTCTTCTAAGTTTTGCCTCACGAGGCTGAGTGTACCTGTTTAGAGAACTCCATTACAACCCTCAGACCAGAATTAAATTCCCAGCCAGAGTAGGGTACCGAAACCCACGATTGTTGAGACCAGTCTCAATGCGTACCCTGAGACCATAGAAGGAGTTTCTGCGGTAAGATGATGATGATTGTTGTTTTAAGGGGCCTAACATCTAGGTTATCGGCCCCACTCTGCGGTAAGATGCCGCTGAAGCTTTAGGGGGATGATCTACAAGACGGTGATGAGACCTGCACTGATCTATGGCTCAAAATGCTGAAAATATATGAACACAACAAGTGACATTTAAATGCTTTACCAGTCAAAATTGGAGTACTCCCGAGCATTGTTCTGAGAATGTCAGTAGGAATTTCCAATAAGAATCCCATCCAAAATATGCGCATCAGGAGCACGTTCCATGTGCAGAAGAATTTGTCTGATAACCTGTGATATTGTGGTGACTGTATTAGTGTGGGTATTTGCAATTCAGGAAGAAATGGGGAAGAAGAAGATGGACTGCAAACAGAAAAGGACTTAACATGGAAAGAAGTGGAAGATGCAGCGAGAAAGATGAAAGGAGGGAAGGCACCGGGAGTGGATGAGTTGAGTGTGGAGATGGTGAGGGCAGCAGGAGAGGTGGGGATACAATGGTTGTACCGAGTGATGAAGACATCATGGAAGGAAAGGAAGACCCCCCAAAGGACTGGAAAAAGGGAATAATTGTCCCGATCTTAAAGAAAGGTAGTAGAGCAGAATGCAGAAACTATCGGGGAATAACACTGATGGGTCATGCTTGGGAAATTTTTGGAAAAGAGAATTAGGACAAGGATAGGAGGGATGAGAGAAGTACAACATGGCTTCAGAAAAGGAAGGTCCACAGTGGATTTGATTTTTGCTGTAAGGCAGTTACAAGAACAGCACTATGAGTATGGAACAGATCTACTGATGGCCTTCCTGGACATTGAGAAAGCATATGACAGTGTATGCAGAAACAAAGTATGGAAGTCCCAGGAGGACAGAGGAGTAGAAAAATGGACTATATGGAGGGTCAAGGAGATGTACAAGGGAAGCGCGAGCTGTGTGAAGTGGGAGGAGAGAGATCGGACTAGTTGGAACAGACAAACGGCCTGAAACAAGGAAGTGCACTGTCACCGTTACTTTTCATTGTGGTGATGGATGACATAATGACCCGAGTGGCACAAGTAATTGGGGAAGGAAAGATGAAAGCAATGGTGTTTGCCGATGATTTGGGGAAACAAGGAAGAGCAAGTACAGGAGCAGTTGGACGTGTGGAAAGGAATAATACAAGGATATGGGATGAAATTTAGCATAAATAAGAGTGAGATGGTGCTCACAACAAGGAAGAAGGAAAGAACCACAACAGGATTAACAATTGGTGAGGAACAGCTGAAGAAAGTGGAGAGTTTCAAGTATCTGGGAAGCCTCATACAAGATAATGGAAGAAACGATAGAGAAATGAGTGGGGGGACAAGCAGAAGCATTCCGGAGGAGTGTGAGAAGCATGATATGGAGCAAGGCTGTCCCTCAGAACAGCAAAAAGATCATATATCGGACGTACTATGTCCCTACCCTGATGTATGCCTCGGAGACCTGGGTTATGAAAGGAAGGGAGAAGAGCAAATACAGGCCAGTGAGATGAGGTTCTTGAGAAGCAGTATTGGAGCTACAAAGATGGACAGAATAAGAAATGAGAGGACCAGAGAATTAATGAAGGAGGAACCATTACAGGATGGTATAGAGAAATCTAGACTTATATGGTATGGACATGTAAAATGAATGGAGGAGAAGAGGATACCCAGGAGGATACACGAGACGAAGTAGAAAGGAAAGAGACCAAGAGACAGGTGGCTGAAGGGGGTGGAAGAAAGCGTGAAGAAGAGAGGAGAAGACTGGACGAAGATGGAGACTGAGAGATGGTGGGAAGACAGAAGACGTGTGAGAGACTTGTGTTCCAAACAGACCTGACCAGTGGGTGGTAACTGTGCAAGATGATTTGCAATTCGGGTAAGGATTGGGAAGGAGGCAGCCGTGGCCATAAGTTAGGAACAATCCCGGCATTCATCTGGGATAGAAGTAAGAAACCACTCCCAGGATTGCTGAAGAGGGATTCAAACTCACCTCTTCCAAGTTACGCGTCAGGAGACTAAGTGTATCCCATACCAGCCATCAGACCAAAATAAAATTCTTGGCAGAGGCGGGAATGGAACCCGGAAATCCGGGGCGACAGCCAAGAATGCTAGGCACTACACAACGAGGTGGCCAAATCCTGATAACTTGGGTTGAAGTTTAGACTTATATACAAAATTTAGAATTGTGATCTTATGATAGTTTTGTTTAACTCGTCCAGTAAATTATGTTAGTATTTATGATTCGCAGTGAATCTAGTTATTTAAAAAGTTTAGCCTAATTTACAATGTTTTCTTATAAGTTTGTGTCTATGCATGAATATAATACACTTGTATACTCAACACAGCACAATATCATAAATTAGAACATGCATACTGATTTCTGCTAAGGTTCAGATTTCAAAAATGTACATTCATAAAAATATGAGAAGAATATTTTTCAAGTACAATATGTGAGAAATGGGCGACCAACATCGCAATATATCCGAATAGGGACAGTGAACATCTTAACCCTAACGGACAAGACTGAGGTGCTAGTGGACTTCATGATGGAGAAGGATATAGCCAGCCTCGGTCTCAGTGAAACGAAACGGAAAAGGGGAAAGAAAACTAAAGGAAGGATACAGGCTCTTTTACAGTGGAGGACAGGAGGCAAAATATGGAGTAGGAATGATTATAAGAAAGGATGTCCAAGAGTATGTGGAGGAGGTGAAGAAGGTAAGTGACAGGATGATAATAGGAAGGATACAGTTCTAGACAGGGACAAAAGATCTGTTTCAAGTACATGCTCCATAAACGGGGAATAAAGAAGAGAACTTAAAATAATTCCTAGAAGATGTGGAAAAATATATAGAGGATAAGGAAATAATGGGAGATTTGAATGCACAAGTGGGAAGAGACAGACAAGGAAGAGAGGAGATTCTGGGACCATATGGTTATGGCAGTAAGAATCCAGAAGGGGATTTCTTAATGGACTTTTTTGTCAGCAGAACCAATTAATTATAGGGAATACGTGGTTCAGAAAGAAAAATAGCCAGAAGATAACAAGGTATGGATGGGGAGATAGAAGAACGAAAACTCTGATAGACTATGTATTAGTCAAAAAAGGACATCGGAAAGAGCTAATGGATGTCACAGCCATGTCAGAGGAAGCCTTTGGAGGAGACCCTAGGGCAGTGGTAGCACAATTAAAAGTAGGAAAGGTCATGAGATTACCAGAAAAAAGGGAAAGAAAGATTAAGGTCTGGAGACTAAAGGAAAAGGAGGTTGCAGAAGAGTTTAAGAAAGAATTGCAAGAACAGATACCAAGGACGGATTTTACCCATGTGGAACAAGAATGGGAAAAGTTTAAGAGTACATTTGTAAACAGTGCAGAGAAAACATGTGGTAGAACATCAGGAAAGGTACGGGAAAAGGCGACGAAATGGTGGAATGATAAGAGTGAAAGAAAAGGTAACGGAGAAGAAGAAAACTTGGAAGGAATGGAAAACAAAAAAAGACTGAAGAAAGTAGAGCAAAATATATAGTTTAAGCAAACAGAGATTGCAAGAAAGTAATTGCAGAGGAAAAGAAAAAAAGCTGGGAAGAATTCACTCAGGAAATAAGGGAGGATTTAAATTGTGGAAAGAAATTGCTTTTTGGAATTATAAAAAGTAGAAGGAATGAAAAGGTGAACACTGGGTTCGTGAAAAACAAAGAAAGTGAAATATTGACAAAACCAGAAGACATAACGGACAGATTGAAAGAATATTTCAGCAAGCTGTTTAAGGTGAGACGCCATGCATGCGGAGAAGTTAAGCAAACAGCCAAAACGGTGGAGGAAAAAATAGAAGAAGAACCAGACATTATTATGGCAGAAGTGGAATGGGCAGTTAGGAAGATGAAGATGGGGAAAGCTGTGGGAATCGACGAAGTGGCAATAGAAATGAACAAGGCGGCAGGACCAGTGGGACTACAATGGACATACAGACTTCTCAGGAGTGTGTGGAGAGAGAAGAAAGTTCCTGAAGACTGGAAAAAGGGAATAATATTGCCAATATTCAAGAAAGGAGACAGGAAGGTGTGTGGTAACTACCGAGGAATCACCATCATCTCACATGTTGTGAAAGTAATGGAAAGAATTCTAGAAAAAAGAATTAGAGTAAAGGTAGAAAGCCAAATAGAGAAGGAGCAGTTTGGATTTAGAGGGGGCAGGTCAACCCATTTTCATTCTGAGACAGAACACTGAAAAGAGTTGGGAATATGGGAAGGATATGTTAATGACTTTTATTGGTCTCGGAAAGGCCTATGATAGCATCCATAGAACAAAAGTTTGGGAAAGCTTAACAAATAGGGGGATAGACAAGGAACTGAGAGACATGATAAAAGGAATGTGCATGGATTGCTACAGTAGTGTGAAGACTATAGAGTTGGGACATTGGAATGGTTTAAAATTGACACTGGACTAAAGCAAGGAAGTGTGTTGTCACCAATATTGTTCTTAATGGTGATGGATGACATCATGAAGGCAGAATGAAAGACTATAATAGGGCAAAGATGAAGGTAATGTTGTTTGCAGACAATGTTGTGATATGGGACGAGGATGAGATGGAGGTACAAGAACAGTTAGACATAATAAATGAAAAGATTGATCAATGGGGATTGAAGATTAATGTGGAGAAGAGTAAAACAGTGGTGATGAGTAGAGTTAAGAAAGAACGAAAAGGAGTAATCAAAGTAGAAGATAAGGAATTGGAATTGGTGGAACACTTCAAATACTTGGGAAGTGAACTGACTGAAGATGGATGATTAGATTTGGAAATTAGCAGAAGAATACAACTCGAGGGTGCTTTCTACCAACAGGTACGGGGACTAGTATGGAACAAGGATGTACCAATTTAGTTATGTCCCTATAATGACCTATGCAGCAGAAGCTAGGACAATGACTAAAAGGGATGAGAGCAGAGCACAGGCAGCTGAGATGAGATGAGATTCCTGAGAAGTATGGTCCAGGGAAACAAGGAGAGACAAAAGTGTGAAATGAAGATATATGGAAAGAACTGGGAGTACAGAAACTAAATGACAAACTGGAGCAAAACAGATTGAGATGGTTTGGACATGTCAAACAGATGAATGAAGTAAGGCTACCAATACGAGCACTGGAACGACGAGTGACAGGGAAGAGAGGACGAGGAAGACCAAGAATGCATTGGATGGACTCGGTGAAGAATAGCATTAGAAAACGGAACCTGGATTGGAACACCGCGTGGGAAGAGGAATGGTGGAACGACAGAACAAAGTGGAGAGGAACCATATTTGCCCCCACCCAGTGTCAGCTGGAAAAGGGGAAATGAAGATGATGATGAATATGTTTGCCAAAATATTTTTAATTTCTACAGCATTTATAGTAATATGAATATGCAACAACTTCCGGTATCTCTTGCGTACAAGGAAATACAATTTGTAACCACACTCTCAGTGCACTTTGTATTGTGAGACTGCAATACAGTGGCAGATTCCCAGATTTGTGAAACATCCCACCATAATGTGAATAGATAAATAATTACCCTTATAATTCAGGTCCGCCTAGTCAATACTTTTATTAAAATGTTACCATCAAGAATTTTAATTGACCACAGTTTGGGCACCAAAGAAGTACTTTTTGGTGATCATGACATTAAGCAACTGCTTCAAGAAGAGACAGTGAATTTTAAATGCCATTTTTATATAGTTTTTAATGAACTGGGACAGGTTATCTTAGCATTCAGTGTTGTTTTAATGATTTTAATTCTGTGTTTTTTAATTCTATTTTTGAGTGTATGATATATGGTGTTTTATATCATGTCCCTATGTTTTTGCACACCATTCATTTCATTTTCAGTTCATGCCATTGTCCCTATTTTAACATGTTTTAGCGCAATGGAGCAATTATCTTGAATATTGGGCCTGTCACTAAGTAACCTGATGAAGAGTCATTTCATGTAGGATCTCGAAACATGTACTTGTATGTGATCTATGATTACATTTTAATAAAAGTATTGACTAGGCGGACCTAAATTATAAGGATAATTATTTATCTATTCACATAATCTCGTCAACACGGAACAATGTCAAATGTTAACGACTTTTAAGTTAATATTTCTGAAAATACCACCATAATGCAACAGATGGTAGCAAAGCCATTAAATGGATGAGATTGTTCATGGATGGGTAGGAGAATATTCATGATGATCCAGCCATCTGTACTCGGTGACGATCAGGTCCATAGAGTGAAGAAGATAGACAATTCACGATTTCCAGAAGTTTCAAAGTAAGTTTGGTAAAACATTATGTTAAAATGGAACTTGGGGAATGGCGGACATTGCAGGTGGTAAGTTTCTATGAGAGGGGTATACAAAAGCTAAAATGTTTCAATAAACACTTACGCTATGTGGAAAAATACAGGCTTGTAGAATGTGATAAAAATAAATATACTGTATAAATGTGTACCCCTTATTATTCCAGTTTTCATGAGGCTAGGTATAAGATGTGATTAATTTCAAAGTGGCAGATGGCTGTTATGGTGGACCCTAGCTGAAGCCAACGTAATGAGAAGAGTTAATGAGAGAAATGAATGAAACATGAAGTTTGAAGAAGGTGGCATTGAAGAATGGGAAACCATGAAAAGCAATTTCAAAAGCCGCTGACTCTGAAATTCGAACCCACTCGTCTGCCGAGTCCAGAAATAGCCTGGCCCAGCCACCTTAATGATCACAGCTACCGCAATCAGCATAAAAAGTAAATATAACCTAAATAAAGGCTTTTTATTTCAATACTGACTTCACCTAAACAATACTCCCCACAAATGATACCAAACAGAACAGACTGTACCATCGATTGCAAAATGGCCATGTGGGCTGAAAGTGGCATGTAAGCTGCCAGTTCCAAACTGATCTAAACCACTTCTATTTAGTTGAATGGTTAGTTTTTTGAGTTCTACTGGTCTAGTTTTATAGACAGGGAGCAGCTAATATGTATATTTTCAATACTAGGACAACACAACTTTCTTTCCCATAAATACAGACAGTACAGTTGGAAACATGGATATTAGCCTGAACTGCACTACAATAAATATCTTGTGTGGGTTGAGTCAGAAGTTGCTGTAATACTACCGATATAGGCAATCCTCCCCACAAACCCTCTGGACTCAATGCATCATAATCCAAGATAAGTTTGCAAGTATTTATTTTATGTAGCCTAAGGTACATCTGGGCTAAAACTTCATACTCTCCAGGTTAAACAAATAAGCTAAAACAACCACTGCATGGGCAAAGAGAAAAGAAAGTTCATTTCTAATAAGTTTTCAGTTATTCACCTAAGCTGTTACACGGCAATAACGTTTAAAACATTCACTTTTGTGAATGGTGCTAAGGGGCTCATTAACTTATACTATTGTTTTCCTTTTATTGTGAATAGCTGAGATATTGGTACCAACTTTGGTGTTTTAAATGGAACTATACTAATTTTTGCATAGAGGGTAACTGATTTCACAGAGACAAATTCAATGGTGTTATTATTTCTCAAATCGGACAAGTACTTTTTGAGAAATCTTAGGGACAGTGTGGAGACTAGCACCTTCCTCTCACCCGGAGGCTCTACAGTGGTTTTAATTTCCGGCTCCCATCAGGGATTCTAGAAACCGATGTAATGGCTTGAACAGGGTGCACTCAGTCTCGTGAGGAAAATTAAGTAGCTGTATGGCTGGGGTAGCACCACGGTCAAGATTAACAGCCACGGGGAACCAACGTTCTGACCACACGACACCCCGCAATCTGGAGGCCAACAGAGCTGAGCAGCGATCGTTGGATAAGCCAAGGCACTTCAGGGGCTACTGCCCAGGGTTTGTTTTTGTATATAAAACTTATGCACAATATGTAAATATATATATTTTTTTAGACGCGTCAATTTACGTCACTCCTATAAATCGTGCTTTTCTTTAAATTCTTATTTTCCTTTGATAGGACTGTTCAATGTTGAAATAACCCACTAATCTGATTGCTGGAAACACCTCCCCCCGCCAGGTTGCTGCAGCTGATGCCTTTCTGATTCCAACCACAAATGAGTTCCCAAGAGTAAAGAATATATTAGAACAGGGCCATCCAGTCATTGCGCTCGGGGAGCACTGGGCAGTCAGACTTGCGCTCCTTCCCCTACCACCACTACACTGTGGCAGCGACGAGACCTGAGACAGACGGACGATGTTCGGACCGTGCTGACTAGTACAGTCGTGCGGCCGACGGCTTTAGTGGGATTGTTGACATCATATCGATAGGGCCGTTTTGCCATAAAAATATACTGCATATACAAATTAAAGGGTATTCCGATGTATGGAATTTGCAGGAAACGAACTCAAGCGTTAAGCAACGAATATTGTGATTTATTCCAAACTGAAATGTGAACATATTAGAGAGGAAAATTCAACAACATTTAACCAATATGAACAGATAGTACAGACTGAGTGACTTTTGCTCCGCTGTTTTTATGAACTTTTAGTTTTGGACGAAACAATCTTCTTCAAATTGGGTACAATATCTCTGGACACAGCTATTCGTGAAAATAGCGCAAGTTTCTATCGCTCATCGTTGCACGATGTTTAATTTTGGTAAGCTGAAGAACTGAAAAGAAACTCTCACAAATGTACATTGAGCCGAACATTGACAGAACTTTACATGCATGTTTATACAAAAGGGTGGTATTCTTCTTCTGGAAAGCCGTAGTAAAATTCTTCTACATTTGGTGACATTAGAAAGCGGTCTTTAAAATGAACATTGCACTGCAGTTCAACCAGGTCCGTCCATAGTTGCACTCGTCAACCGCTCCCATTTTAATCCCATTGACTCAAAAACACCCTCCACATCTTAGAAAACATCGAATACGGTAGTGGTGTCTTTGAGAGCTACCAGCTCTAGGAAATCCTCAGTGACCCGAAGATCGTCATCCACCCCTCAAATAAAAATAACGAGCTGTGCTGTGTCCGCATGTCGGTTGATTCGTCAAGGGAAAAGGATACAAGATTTTCTGCCTTCTCCATTAATTGCTGTTCAATATCGACGGCCATATCGTCTATTCTGCGAGCCACAGTTTGAGGAGAAAGAGAGATTTTTTCAAATTTTTCAACTATCTCCGTAGGAAGAATTCATGCCGCCGCGTCCATTAGGCACTCCTTGATTAAATTTCCTTCCGTGAAGGGTTTCCCAGCTTTGGCAATTCGCATCGAACATTTGTAGCTTGCTCGTAAAGTGGGTCCGCCAACCTCACTCCCCTGTCAGACCAAAAATATGGCAAGTCAAAATTAGTGTTCTTCAGATAATTAAATCATTTGTTCATTCCTGTTTTTAAACAAGGATTTTAAAATTAATTCAATAACACAGAAAAGTGCTGCTTGAAATTTTCTTTCAATTCTTCCAACTTCGATTGGCGACTGGCGTCAGTAAAATCACTGTAATCATGCCTGTGGTTGGCACTGTAGTGCCATTCCAATTTTTTTTTTTAACACATTAAATCTCTGTGGCACACTAAACATTTGGCATGCCCTTTATAAGCTATACAGTAAAATGAAATTTCCCATTCTGCTTTAAAGGCTGTTGCTTCACCACTACCTTTTTGTATGATGTTCAGTCATGACCACTGGAAACTGATTTACTTACACGCTGTCAACAAAGCGCATTGGACTAAACTAGCGACTGATGGATCGGCTGCTCACTTCGACGCGGCGGGCAGACCACGCGCTCAGCCAGCCAGGCTACTCCCACCACTACCGAAACTACTTTCCACCAAAGCGCTCGGAGCACTGGCTTAGAGCGCGGCCGGAGCGCTAGCGCTGAGTGGATGGCCCTCTATTAGAAAAATCTATTTAGTTGACCAACTCAAATGCGCCCAATTAGGTTTGTGGGGGGAGTGACAATTAAAACTCATTGTAGATACCAAGGATGCACTGGAATGATGGCAGAAATAATTCAAAAACATGCTAAATATTAATGGAGACCTATCTGGCAATGTGGCAGATTTTGAGATTATGCAGGAGGAGAATGAGGACGGGGACAGGATCACGATTGAGGAAGTAGAGAGGGTGGTAAATTAATTACAATGTCACAAAGCGGCAGGGATAGATGAAATTCAGCCAGAAATGTTAAAGTATAGTGGGAGAGCAGAGCTGAAATGGCTGCATAAGATAATCGAATTGGCATGGGTTTTAGGAAATGTAGCCTACCCTCTGACTGGACAAAAAGAGTAATAAGTAAGGAAACAGGATAGATTGCAATAATTATAGAGGGATTTCTTTGACAAGTGTCCCGGGTAGAGAGTACTCAGGCATTGTAGAAAGGAGAGTTCCATCATTGGCCAAGAGTAAGATGGATGAAAACCAGTGTGGCTTCAGACCACAACGACGATGTCAAGATCACATTTTTATTATGTGCAAATTTATTGAGAAATGCTACAGGAGGAATAGATCGTTGTGTTTGTGTTTTGCAGGTCTAGAGAAGGCGTACGATAGAATAGGCCTACCCAGGGAGAAGATGCTGAGCATCCTGAGGGATTATGGTATCGAGAGAAGCCTGCTACAGGCAATCAAAAATATGTATGTTGATAATCAGGCTGCATTGAGAGTTGATGGTAAGATGAGTTATTAGTTCAAGTTCGTTACAGGAGTGAGGCAACACTGTAACATCTCACCACTACTGTTTATTTTGTATATGGACCATTTGCTGAAGGGCAAAGACTGGCTATGTGGGATTCAATTAGGTGGAAACCAGGTAAGTAGTCTGGCTGATGACCAGGTTGTAATGACTTGCAAGCCAACATGTTTCAACTGGAACAGAAATGCAGGGAGTATGGTATGAAACCAGAATGCCAAGTAGGAGGAACTAAATTGTAACATGTGGAACATTTTAAGTAGGCCTACTTGGACTGTGTATTCTCTCAGGATGGTCACAGTATGGGTGAGGATATATAGTCGAGGTGTGGAAAAGCCAATGCAATGAGATCTCGATTGTGATCTACAGTAATATTCAAAAAAGAAGTTATGCCCGTTGCTCACGGTAAAATGTTTCTTAAAATTTATTTTACAACTAATTTTATAAAAATTTGACGAAAGCAAGCTGTGTTGTTCACGGTGAAATTATTTTATAAAATCCGTGGATGTATCAGGATCGCCATCTACCGATAAACTTCTGAACCAAGAATCAGCTGTTCAACACACATTGGTTTGAGAGTATGGCTCCAACAAACAAAGCAAAAATTCCTGCTTTAGCTACAATTATATGTCGTACAGTGGTAAAAAGGAAGAAAAGAAATGCTAAGAAGTCCTGGACTCGGGACTGGATAAAAAGAAGAGAAGAGTAGAGGAATACTCTCCTTGGTCGAAAATGAGTTGAGGTTAGAAATCAGAATTCATATAGGAATTTTCTAAGAATGGAGGAAAGCAGTTTTAAAAAACTCCTAGATCTCGTTGGTCCCAAAATTATTCGACAGGACACTTAACATGAGGCAAGCCATTTCTCCTGAAATGAGACTGTAAGTGAGTTCGAAACCCGTTTATCTTCGCCTTCACATCAGCCTGGGTTGTGTTCGGTCGAATTTGTGAAACATATTCGGCGATTGAGATTTCTGCCTCCCTTCTTGCATTTCTATTGTGGTACATGGTCGTTTTAAACTCATACAAACACTGATATTACTGGTACTCGTCCAGTAAAACACTAACAGCTTGGGAGCCTGTATCACACGACACTAGTTAGTATGAAAGCTTCTACCAGTACTGGTGTACACGCTGGTATAGACGCGTCTAGCACCGTGTGATATGTACCTTCCATGCTAGGTTCTGCCTTCCATAATAGCTTCCATACAACTCACGAAATTGAACAGTTGCCATTTTTCCTGGCAGTTTGAGTACAACAACCAATCGGATTGCTTTTCTCAGGTAGATATCCTAGGGTCAACATAAACAAGTAGATTTGTTATGTGGGTAGGCCTACGAATAAATACATCAGAATTAAACTACATTTTCTTTAAACGGCGTCTGTGTGATAAGCGCTAGCTATATCCAGTAAATACAGAACGTGTCATATTATTATTATTATTCTTGGATAAATATTTTACTATTTAAATTCTAATAGCTATCACAAATGGTATCCGTCCATGGTTACAGTATTTAGGGAAAATAAGAATTTTAAATGGTAGAAAATACAAAACAAAGTTGCAATATTGCTGTACGACGTAAGGAGGAAATTATAAAATAATTAAAAGGAAGTAAAAATCTCCGCCCCTAGATAGCCTTGAACCCGGGATCTTCTAATCAGCAAGCGAGCGCTATACCACTAGCACAATTTTCCAACTGACTATACAGCAATTTGTTGCGCTTCTTATCAGCGCGTATGGTTAAATATCCAATTATTACAATTATATCTTAAATATTGATTGGAATGAATTCATTCAGTACCACGCATATTTTCAAATGTACTTAAAGCAAGTTTCATGACCGCTTTGCGTTAATAATGCGAATCGACTGTAAATTTTACCCCCAAACGACAACCGTCCTCCATTTTTTATTTTCGAAGAGTTTGTTTACAAGCGAGCTTCACAATCTTCTCACCACGTAGTGCCAGCATCATCTTCATGTCAGCTTCCCTGATTGGTTCGTTTCGTAAAATTAATTTTACGGAATAGAACATGTCCTATTTTATAGAAAGTTTTATCAAAGGTTTTATAAAACTTGAATTTGACCGTGAGCAACATAAATTTTATAAAATTAAATTATTGTACAATAAATTTGAAGGAAAATTTTACCGTGAGCAACGGGCTTTAGTGTAGTGATGAAACTCTCCCTACATCACTCAGTATTTAGACCAACCTTGCTGTATGGAAGTGAGAGCTGGGTAGAATCCGGAGAGGTAACTGATAGAGGGTAGCACGAATGATTTCTGGAACAAATTTCTGGGAACAATGGCAGGAAGGTACTCATAATGAAGAGATAAAGGCTAAGTTACAAATGAACACGCTAGATGGAGCAGTTCATATGAGCCAACTCGGATGGAAGGGCCATTTGAAGAGAATAGGGGAGGAAAGATTACCTACGAGGTTAGTTTGGCTGTAGGTAAGAGAAGAAGAGGTAGACCTACGAGGCGATGGTTAGATTCATTGTCGAACAATTTAAAAGTGAGAGGTGTAGAAGCAGAGGAGGCCGCAGTGCTAACTGCTAATAGGGGAACATGGAGGACACTTGTTCGCAATTATTGTCTTGCAGACTAGACTGGACGCTGAACGGCAAGTCAGTCTCAAATGAAAATGTATGTACGAGGGCTATTCCAAAACTAAGGTCCGGTTAAAAGAAAAACATCCAAAATCAAAATTGTTTCCAAAACAATTGTTTTATTGACATTCCTTACGTCTTTCTCTATTTTTGTACATAATTACCATACTTATTTACACATTTGTCACAAGCTTTTGAATGCCTAAGTCATAGAACTCGGCCGCCTGCGAAGCTAACCGGTCTTTAACAGCTTCTTTCACTTAATCATCTGCGTCGAAGCGCTTGCCTCCAAGAAACTCCTTTAGGTAGCGCAACAGGTGGAAATCACTTGGCGCCAAGTCCGGACTGTACGGTGGATGGTCCATCTGTTCCTATCCAAATTTCTTGATTAGAGTTTGCGTGTCATTCGCAGTACGGGGTCTGGCATGGTCATGAAACAACAACACTCCAGACGACAAAAGACCACGTCGCTTATTCTGGATTACACGTCGAAGTTTAGTCAGGGTAGCGCAGTAGGTGGCTTTATTGATCGTTGTCCCTGAAATAGTGAATCGTCGATCTTCACGAATTTTGTCGTCAACCGCATGAACCAACTCGTCTGAAATCACTGATGGTCCGCCAGAGCGGGGTTCACCGTGCACATTTTCCCATACTTCATTAAAGGCTCGCACCCACTTGCGCACTTTACTGTCACTCATTATGATAGGACCTTACACTTCAGTAATCTGCCGATGAATTTCTGTCGCAGAAATGCTTCTTGCAGACGGAAACCGTATCACTGCCCTTACTTCACAATCGGCGGGCTGATTAATTGTCTTAAACATTGTGAACTGACACTATCAACAGCACACAGCAACAGTAACAACGCTACTGGCGGCTTTTGCCGCGCAAGGCATGCCTAGAGTAGGCGCGCATGCGTGTTTTGCCCTTGGCGCCGCTTTCAAATATTTACGGCCAATTGGACCTTACTTTTGGAATTATCCTCGTATGTTCAAATAAATTACATGAATAATTTATACACTTAATAAAACACTTCTCACACAAATAGGGAGGGGGAACAAAATTGGACGTCTAGTTCAGTTTGTCAAGCAGACATCATCGGATCCTGCACACTTAGGCTTAATTTAGGTTCAGCGGATAAGTTTAGAGCACTTGTGTACAACAGTATTCACAATTACTAAGCTACAGAATTTTTAAATTCAACTTTGCGATTAGTCAGATTTTTTAACCAATTTATTCTTCCATTATTCTATTACCCTTCTCGATATCTCACATTAAATAACTAAGAGAGTTCAGAGTAGAAATGTAACATTCTCAGTAAGGAGGATGGCTTTTGGTATAAAACTATGGCAAAACCAGAGATTAATTCTGAAAGAGAGTGGAACGCAGCTTATAAACTTGCAAAAGACATGGATGTCACTTTTACAAACCATGTGTCCTTGTTTCATCTTCTGGGCTATATTTCGTATTGAAATTAGGAACCCTGGTCGCTACTGAACCTCATATGTGCTTAAGTACATAAATACGTGTTTCTTTTTGCTCTTTTAAAAACGGCTGCCATTGTTCTGAGAGCGCATGCATCTCGTTCAACTGTGCCAAAAGGTGCACTCTGGCGGCACAAACATTGTTGCCAACACGCAAGATACAAAATATATGTTGATAAAAAGAAGTGGCATGCAAAATCATTGTTGATAAAAAAGACATTCTTCGGGACGTGTTAGGCTGTAACCATTGTCAAAAATCATTGATATGGGCGCATTAGGCTGTAACCATAGCCAAAAATCATTGGATTGGACAAAACGAAGGTTAGAATGGTCGGGCGTGGGTGCGGCCTTGACGTCCGGGTATCCTCTTGTTGCAGGTTACAGATAGGTTATGTTTTATCCACCTAACTTTCACTTCACGATGGCATTTCGTGCACGGTAGTGTTTTTGGTACTAAAATGTGTTGTTGCAATAGCTTCAGCACCTTCTTAGGTTGATCATTGAACCACCGATTGAAGTTACTGATTGTTATCAGGCAGCTTTGACAATCCTTAGTGAATAAATTATTCAATTCGGCGCACTATCAAATGAAATGAGTGCTGCACACGAATCATGCTCACAAGAGAATGCAATGGGTGCTTCTTTGATTTATATATTAGGTTGGTGCACAAGTCCGTAGCGTTTTTGTTTTGCTTGTTGGTATTCCGGTTGCTATGGTTTTATTTATACTGTCATTGTTGACTTTTAGTTCAAAGTTTGTTCTTGAGTTTAAGTTACTTGGAACATTTCCGACATATTCTTCTCAATGAATTCAATAGAGACGAAAGCAGCGGAGGCAGCCAGAAACATTTGCGCAATGGGGACAATGCTATTGGAGACAGCACAGCAAGAAAGTAGTTTTCTCGTTTTAGGATGGGTCGTATTGACCTTAGTGACTCGCCACTTTCAGGAAGGCCATCGGAATTTGATGAAGATCGTTTAAACACATTAATTCACAATGATCCACATCAGTGAACACGAGAATTGGCAAATGTGATGAACTGTAATCTGTAACTTTTTACCAGCCCTTCTTGGGCGACTGATTTAAAACTTCCCAAAATCATCCTCCTATTTTTGATCGGAAGTACTTCATCATATACCACACAATTGAAATGGCAGGGTCGTGGAGTGTTGGACACACATTTGGTCAACCTAACTGGTATCATTTGGGCGTTCAACTATTAGGTGTAATTCCCTATAAAGAAAACTAATTATAACCTTCAAAATATGTGTATTAATATCAACTTTAAACATATGGCGGGGACTCTCGTCGAACAGACTATGGTTTACTATCTTCTCTCCTCGGCAATGACGAAAACATGTGACCCAAAATGAATGTTGGAATATAAAGATGTTTGTTACTCACTCATCGACGATCTAGCAGATAATCTACGAGACATGCTCGATAGATCAGTTCTCCCCAGCATTTCTAAGATTTTCCACACGTGGTTTGAGGTTAGAGATGTTTACTGGTTTACATAGCCACATCTCTGCGAGAGAAATGAATGTGCTTCCGTACCCAACTTGAATTGTGCTAACAGAGATAACATCGTTGTGATATGTAGCCGTTTCGAGTACATTCACAAGCCATGCTTTCAACAAAACTGTTTCTCCAAATAGGCCTACGCCAAATTACGAGAACGCGACCTTTCCAATCAGACGCTACAATAGAAGTGAGGCCCCGCTATACACGAAAATCCCACCTCTCATCTTGTAAACACATGTTTTCGTCTTTCTCCGCCAGGGTCATGATACCCTCCAACCCATACAAAATACACCAATAATCTCGAACCCATGTATATTTCTTACAACTCGTGGCGCGAAACTCTTCTCTGACGTCAGAACCTTACACAATTTACACAAAGCTTTCTTCAAGACAAGGGAAGTTATTCTCGGCCCAATCTAAATTTGGCCTAGAGTTTCCTGCTGTTGCAACATCTTGTAGCTTACCTACACAATCCGCTGTCTTGTATACTGACATCTCCCATACAAATTAAATGAAATATTCCTGACTGAGTCCCCGAGATACACAAGATATATATACACTAAATAAAATGAAATTCTACAACCTAAATGATGATGATGAACAAGAAAAGAAATGGTATGAACAAATTACCCTAACCTGACTTCTCTTGCAGTCAACCAAATAAGGGTTTGGGAACATTGTGACCGGAACAGTCACAATACGCCCCCATGTGATTCACACGGGTGAAACAAGTGTGGATCACAAACACTCAAACAAGCAACGCACTGAAAACACAAAGAATTACACTATTACATAAATAAACCCTGGAAGACATATATACATACACACTTGTCAAATTTTCACACATTCTCACTCTCTCGAATGTCTTATTGTGTCCATTTCCTAGCCTCACTGATTTCTCTCAAGTGTCTTAGGTCTACCACTTCATTTTCTTCGTCTCATCATGAGACCCTATCGCTTCACAAGCCATGGTATTTGCCTGCACAGGCCTTATCATACCATCTATCCATCTAACACTCGATGCCACTTTGCTGGTTAGCATTCTTCGTCACATCTCTTGAGTTTTGTCATGCCATCACGTTATGTTGACTGATTCTCTAAGAGTCCATGCCATATTATTTTACAGAGTGATATCTACGGAGATTCCTAATATTATGTGTACTGACAGACTTACCATCCTGGTCCGTTAAACTATAGGCACACTCACCAATACGTTTAACCACCTTAAAAGGCCCCTGAAATAGATGAAAAAACTTCCCTATCTCCTTATCTACAGCTGAAGACGGATATGGAACCCTCAGAAGCACCTGATCGCCTACTTCAAAAGAATCAAACTTTACCCGCTTCTGCTGGCGCCTACGCTTATTCCCTGCCTTGATTAAGTTGTCCCTAGCCAGCTGGATACAAACATCCTTCCCAATCTCCTCTCCCGTGACCAAACCTAGCATTCTAGCAAGCTCATTGGTAGGCTTCCTACCATACTGAATTTCATAGGGAGTGCATTTTACACTCTCATGGAACGTACTATTGAACCATCGTTCAATATCTCCTAACTTGGAGAACCACGCATTGTGGCGATTGCTCACATAGGTGCGAAATACTCTCCCTAATTCTCTCATAACTCGTTCGGACAAATTCCCTTGAGGATATCGAATAGATGAGAATATGTGCTTGATACCCAATTCACTCAACTTGGTTTTCCAGATCTTTGAGGTGAATTGACTACCGTGGTCTGATAGTATCCTGAGAGGCACCCCAAACTCAGGTACATACTTATCAGTGATCTGTAGGACACAACCCTTCCCGGTCGCTTTTCTCAGGGGATACAGTTTGACGAGTTTACTGAATGCGTCAACAACCACGAAGATATACTGATATCCAAACTGAGCTTTAACCAATGGACCATACAGATCGACACAGAGTAAATCCCTTGGTTTTTCTGTGATCACCATTTGCCGAGGTCCCTCAAGAAACCTCGTTGGGCATTTACACCGTTGACACGAGTCACAACTTGCCAGAACTTTCCTAATCTGCCTTCCCATGTTCTTCCAAATGAAATGCTGCTGAACAGCAAAAAGAACCTTGCTTGATCCAAAATGCCCTAAAGCCTTGTGATGATACCAAATCATCGTTACCTGCAATGAGCTTGGCACACACACTCTCCAGGCACCTTCATGGCACAGCCTAGCCAAGAAACCACACTCCAACTTGTACCAATACTTTCCAACCTTAATTCTACTATCCACATCCATACCTCTCAACTGAGTCAAGATATCACCTAAGACCTCATCCTTCTCCTGCTCTACAAGCAGATTCCTTAAGCAGCGTATCTCATAATCACACTCGCTTACCTTGGTTACGCAGATAACAACACCTTCCTGTACCTCCAGTACCTGATGACCCTCATCACCCCCAATGTTTCTACTCATGAAGTCAGCCACAATGTTCTCAGTACCCTTAATATGCCTTACCTCAAAGTTATATTCACTTATAGCCAATATCCACCTTGACATCCTGTTCGAAGTGAGCTTGCAGGATCCAATAAAAAGTAATGCATGATGGTCAGTCAGTATCTGCAACTTACTGCCCAACACATAACTCCTAAACTTCCCTAGAGAGTATACGATTGCTAACATCTCTATTTCAGTAATTGTATATCTCTTCTCCGCCATGCTTAGCCCTCTGCTTGCTAATGAGACAATCCCTAGATTGCCCTCACTATCCTCCTGACACAGAATGCCTGAGATGCCTTGCATGCTCGCATCAGTCATCAAAATGTAGGGACAATCCAGACGAGGATACCTAAGCATGACAGTCTCTACAAAGCCTCTCTTCAACTCCTTAAAAGCCTCATCGTGCACCTGGGTCCATACCCACTTAGTACCCTGCTTCAGCAATTCCCTAAACGGTTCTACAAGACAGGAATATTTAACTACGAATCTACGAAAATAATTGAAAACCCCTAATATTGACCTCAATTGTTTGGCGTTACGTGGTGTAGCAGTGTTGTGAATCTTGTCTAATCGTGACTGTTCGGGAGACACCCCTTGTGTTGTGATAGTATGCCCTAAAAATGTGATTGATGTTGTGCAAAACAGAGACTTCTTAAGTTTAATTGTAAATCCCCCGTCCCTTAATTTCCCCAAAACAATGTCTAAGTGATCCAGGTGTTCCTTTAATGTGTAAGATGCAACAATTAAATCATCTATGTACATTGTCACAAACTCGTGTGTGTCCCTCCCTAACACTAGATTTAAGGCCCTAATCAACGCTGAACTGCTGGTCTTTGTTCCGAAAGGAACGACCCTGAATTGGTACAAACCACTCTTAAAGCTAAACGCAGTCAACTTCCTGTCCTGTTCTCTCAACGGTACCTGCCAAAATGATGCACTCAGATCCATAGTGGAAAACCATTGCTTACCATTGAATTTCTGAACCAGTTCCTCAACACATTCTGGCCTCTGTTGGTCCCCAGATATCCTACAATTGAGCTGCCTGGCATCAATACACAACCTGACCGAGCCATCACTCTTCCCAACCACAACTAAGGGATTCAGATATGCACTAGTTGAAGGCTCAATAATACCCTGATTCAGCATAATGCCTATTTCTTTCTCCACAGCATCAGCAAATTTGTGAGGTATCGGGTACTTGGGTCCTGAAAATGGAGAATGATCTACAATTTCGAACTGATGCGTATAGACATGTGTTAGCCCTGGCTTGTCACTGAAAACTTCTTGGTTTAGCTCTAAAACCTCTAACAACTTATCCCTCTCCTCAACACTTAAACCACTCTTATCCACAGCCTGCTGGAGTTGATCACACTTATCACCCTCCACAGCAATGTGACATAAATCCACAACTTCCTCCTCATCGTCAGCCTTACCTTCTGCCATATCCCCTACAGTGACCTCAGTAACACATGCCTTTACTGTCTTATCTACACTCTTGCATTTCATTCTCATCTCCTGGCTTATATTCCCCCTCACAAAGTTGATGACACCCCGGTCAAAATCAATAACAGCACTATGCTCGTTAAGCCAGTCTATCCCCAAAATCATTTCATAAATTAGGTTAGGAATTACCAAGCAAGTCTTGTGGTCAACTTCATTACCAAACCTCATGGGCAACAATACCTGCTTTCCCACTCTTTGGGATTTATTACCAACAGCAGTTACCACATATGTCGACTTAACTGGAATTTCTTCCAACTTACCACCGTCCTTGATTAAAGTATCATAAAATCCCTTACTGATGACACTTCTCTCACTCCCCGAATCCACCAATGCCTGCACTCTCTTACCTAGTATGCTAAACTCAACAGTTGACATAAAAGCCTCCTTCTCCCCGATACATGAGAACTCCTGCTGGTCAGCTAGCAGATCCTCCCGACTCATAGGCATAAAATCCTCCTCACCCACAATAACACACTGCTTGACTTCATTTCTTACGGACTGCCTGACTGACCTCCCTGCACAGCCCGTTCGGAGTTTAAAGCTCCTTGACCACCTTGTTCTTGTCTCCTCTGGTTCACCTGTACTCTTTCGTTACCACCTTCCTGACGCCCCCCACCTCTCTGATAGTTACCTTCCTGTCGCTGTGAATTATCCTGACGCCCCCCACCTCTCTGATAGTTTTCCTGCCTCCGCTGATAATCTCTTTGCTCCTGATTAAATCTACCCCTATTAAACTCCTGATTATTCCCCCTATTGCCCCTAAATTCCTGTTTGACCTCTGGCCTCTCCATGTGCTGCTTGCCTAAAACGTCAAAGCTCGTAAGAAGCTCTTCCAACTCTTCTACCGTCCTTACCTTCTGCATACAAGCTGCCTCCTGAATTCTAGGTGGGAAGTGCTTCAACATGACCCTAACCACATCACTGTCAGAGGTCAGCCCATCCAAATTCTTCCAAATAAGTACATGTGCCAAAAAATATTCTGTCAGGGATACCCCTTCTCTCTCCTTATATTTCCCAAAAGTTAATTTTTCCCTTTCCCTGGACTGTACCCCCTCCCCCCAGAACTTAGCTTTGAATTTATCCCTGAATTCCCTTAAACTATTCATGTTAGGCCTGTATATTTGGAACCATGCTTTCACATCCCCTTGAAATGAGTTAGACAAGATCTCCAACACTGTTTCCCATTCGACAACCCCGTCTTCTAGATCCTTGCTGAATTTCTTCTCAATGGTTTTTAAAAACTCCATAGGGTTGAACTGCCTTGAGTTAAATTGTGGCAGACCAGGGTCCCTGAGTAGCAAACTAGATGGCATCACAACCCTTTGACTCATCGGTCGCTCTTTCAACTCTCTCCTGACCTTTATCAGCTCTTCCTGCAGCTTTTCGTTTTTCTCGGTCAATGCCACCTGCTTCCCTCTCAGACCCTCAATCTCTCCCAACTTATTTTCAACGGCACCTACTCTATCTAAATATTCCCTCTTATTCCCACTTACAGTGTTGCATATCTCATCACACTTTCCCGTTACATTCTGTACTTCTGCCCTTGAACTAGCTATCTCTGACTTAATTTTCGTTATTTCCACATCTTGCTGGTTCTGATGGCCTTCCATTCCTTCTAGCCTACTTGTGATCCCAGCCTGATTCCCCTGCATTTCTGCCCTGATTTCCTCTCCCTGTTTGCTAATTTTCCCACTTAATTCCAGGTTCATACTCTCCATTCTACTATTAAGGACAGACTTATGGTCCCGTATTTCTTTGCTGAGACTCTCTATCCTTGTGTTCGTGGCCCTGTTGCTCTCCTGAATTTCCTTACTTACAAATTCCTTCACTTCTACTATCTGTTTGGTCACTGACTCTACCTTCTCATTTACAGAGCCTACCTGCTCCTTAATTTCCTTACTCATAGATTCTCCTTGCTTCTTAATCTCTTTTATTTCACTCAGTAGCATTTGGATCAAACTATCGTTCATAACCCCCCCATTTACATTTAAGTTACTACCTTCAGCGATCAGCTGCGACTCAGTAGTAACAATGGTAACATATGTTCCCACTGTCTTTTCCACATCTTCCTCACTGCCACTTCCCCCAGTTTCCTGATTACCTGACATTTTACTGTTTGATTTACACACAACCCTTGACCTTAATTCTAAATTGTCTGATGTGGACATACCCCTTAAAACAAAACAAATTACTGTGAACCCTAATACTCCTAAGGTGTCTATCGGCTGTGTGCATATGTGCCCTAATGATACCTGCTAGGTTTCCCTACTCTTGCCCCACGTTGAGGTGCTATGTTGTAACTTTTTACCAGCCCTTCTTGGGCGACTGATTTAAAACTTCCCAAAATCATCCTCCTATTTTTGATCGGAAGTACTTCATCATATACCACACAATTGAAATGGCAGGGTCGTGGAGTGTTGGACACACATTTGGTCAACCTAACTGGTATCATTTGGGCGTTCAACTATTAGGTGTAATTCCCTATAAAGAAAACTAATTATAACCTTCAAAATATGTGTATTAATATCAACTTTAAACATATGGCGGGGACTCTCGTCGAACAGACTATGGTTTACTATCTTCTCTCCTCGGCAATGACGAAAACATGTGACCCAAAATGAATGTTGGAATATAAAGATGTTTGTTACTCACTCATCGACGATCTAGCAGATAATCTACGAGACATGCTTGATAGATCAGTTCTCCCCAGCATTTCTAAGATTTTCCACACGTGGTTTGAGGTTAGAGATGTTTACTGGTTTACATAGCCACATCTCTGCGAGAGAAATGAATGTGCTTCCGTACCCAACTTGAATTGTGCTAACAGAGATAACATCGTTGTGATATGTAGCCGTTTCGAGTACATTCACAAGCCATGCTTTCAACAAAACTGTTTCTCCAAATAGGCCTACGCCAAATTACGAGAACGCGACCTTTCCAATCAGACGCTACAATAGAAGTGAAGCCCCGCTATACACGAAAATCCCACCTCTCATCTTGTAAACACATGTTTTCGTCTTTCTCCGCCAGGGTCATGATACCCTCCAACCCATACAAAATACACCAATAATCTCGAACCCATGTATATTTCTTACAACTCGTGGCGCGAAACTCTTCTCTGACGTCAGAACCTTACACAATTTACACAAAGCTTTCTTCAAGACAAGGGAAGTTATTCTCGGCCCAATCTAAATTTGGCCTAGAGTTTCCTGCTGTTGCAACATCTTGTAGCTTACCTACACAATCCGCTGTCTTGTATACTGACACCTCCCATACAAATTAAATGAAATATTCCTGACTGAGTCCCCGAGATACACAAGATATATATACACTAAATAAAATGAAATTCTACAACCTAAATGATGATGATGAACAAGAAAAGAAATGGTATGAACAAATTACCCTAACCTGACTTCTCTTGCAGTCAACCAAATAAGGGTTTGGGAACATTGTGACCGGAACAGTCACAAATCATTCCACCACCGTGCAACATTTGAATTCAATGGGTAAGGTTCAAAAATCCGGTGTATAGGTATAGGTATCTAAGCCAAAATCACTAAAATCAGCGGGTGGCCATATGTACATCTTGGCTTGCTCGTTATCGATTGGCTCGTGAACAACATCGATCATTCCTATCCTGTATCGTTACTCGTGACGAGAAATGGTGTCTTTTCGCTAACATACGGAGAAGAAAGGAATGGTTAAGCCCAAACAAAAAAGCAACTCCCCGTACAAAGACCTGTGCGCATCCACAAAAGATAATGTTACGCATCTGGTGGAACACTGATGGTGTGTTGTACTACGAATTGCTTCCCCGAGTTGTAACCATCACTGCTGACATTTATTGCCAACAACTCAGAAGTCTTGCAGATGCATTCCAAGAAAAGCAACCAGCAAGACTGCGTGAAGTGATGCTCCTCCACGATAACACCCACCCGCACTCTGCTAACCTGACAAAAGCAGGTGGGGCTGGGAAATCATTCCGCACGCACCTTATTCGGCCAATCGTGCACCCTCAGAATTTCATCTTTTCCGTTCTCTAACGAACAACCTTCAAGGAACTTCCTTTCCGATTGAAGATGCACTCCGAACTTGGCTTGACAAATTCTTCAACTCAAAACCACGAGATTTCTACAGGCGGGGAATCAAAAAATTACCACAGCGTTGGCAGACTGTTATAGATAGTGAAGGAGAATATGTTACTAATGATGAACTTCTCTCTTATGTGTATCAAATGTGTTCAATGAACTTATAAACGTGATGTGGATAAACTTATGGAAAACGCTACGGACTTATGCACCAACCCAATAGTACCGTAAGGGCGAGGTTGGCAGTACTATTTTGATGATGATACAGGGTCATATCTATGTGCACCCCGATAAACACGGCAAGCTGAGGCGGCTTTGACTGACGCAGATTGCGGGCGCGTGGACATGGTTCAGCTGGTACCAAACATGTTCAATAATGTGTACTTACAGTGCTCATAGCCGATGCTGAAAATGTCCTCCCTCTCTTGTAACACTCACCTGACATCTTCTATGAAAGAATGGACAACAATCTCATCTAATTTTTTTTCTGTAAGAACACAACGTTGTCTGTTAACTTTTTTTATTATTTACGAAGCCTGTTTTCTTGAATCGTTTAGCAAGCCTCCTAATTCTACTGGCATTAGGCACAGGCCTTCCTGGAAACTTGGTTCGAAATTTTCGTCTTGTTTCAGAACAAGACTTTCTGCTTTTCATATACGAATTAAGGATATGCGCACATTCGCACAATGTGAATTGGTATCTAGGCATGACCAACAATCACAGTAATCACAATACTCATTAAACGTGCAACACTAACGTCTAAGCTTTGCAGATACACGTCCATATGAATGACAAAACACTGTGAACTAACGATACAATTCAGCGGAGCGCTCCAACCACCGGCTGAATCGTGTACACGCGCCCCGATCTTCGCCAGTCAAAGCCGACTTAGCTTGCCGTGTTTAACGGGGCGCACATACAGTAGATAATGACCCTATACTAGCACTTGGAGACAGACCAGCTGGGGTAACGAAGCGACCCGCATACCTACGACCGCAACCGATGATGATCGATTTGGACAATGTAGCCCACAGCTGTAATTTTCACTATATAAGTCCTGATTTTATTTGGGGTGGCTGTGTGGGTCACAGATGGTGGAGGAGGAAACGTCTATTAAAACATTGTTCCCTGTTTTATTTCTCATTGTTTCACAAGGTATTTTGGCTAATTCATGTAGGCCAATTATAGAGACTGTTATCGCGCGTTCTACGTTCATTCAGCGTTACAGTACCTCCTTCTCTGAGTATATGCCAGCAAGCTCTCCGTGGTTTCATAATTATGTATGATAATAAAAATGAAATAATGCATGTTCTTGTCTGTCTTTTTGCATATCACTCGCCTCTCACCAAGGAGTCCCGGTTTTGTTTCCCGGTCAATGGATGTGAAATTTTCTGTGTGAAGTATCACGTCCTGTGGTTTAGACTCCACATAAAAATGGAGCTCCCGTGGATCATGATCGCAAGATTATCTGTCACATAAAACTACAAACTATCTTTCTTTTGTACGGTAGGCCTATGGCATTTGAAGATGTAAAATAAAAAGCATTGTTTAAAATGCAACATTGGAGACAAGGAATTTCATCTCAATATCGTATCGGTGACAATATGTGTGTTGGTTGGATTCTGCGTAACTAATGGGTTCGCAGCAGGGTGTTTGTTTTATTTTTCACTCCAGACATGAACGAGAGTGGCGGCAGCAGCAGTAACTGTAGTAACCAGGCCGACTGTACTTCAGTGAGCAAAATGACACAAATGAACTTCACGTGACAATCAGTTAAATGTTAGCCCAGTTTGTTTTATTCCATTCTCCTGTAGGGGTGAACTTCCTAGCTTTCAACTCTTGTGCTGTTGAGAACCATGGATTCTACTGATAAACTCTGTAGCAATTATTTCATTTTATTTCGCATTTCTACCACGAACTAAAAGATTCTGTCATTACCCGTACACTTTACATCATTCGCATCAGTCTCCGACCTGAAATCACAGTAAAAGGAAAAGTCTGCATGGAGAGTTAGAAATAGCTACAATAACATTATTTATTATTGCTATTATATCGTGCAAGTGATATTCTCAAATTTGATTTGTAGTTAACGATTCATGACCGCTGATTTATTGATTAATCTTTCAGAGTTCGGCCAACAGCAATAAGGGTAACTACTTACAAGAATAAGGCAATATCAGAAAAGAACTGAACAAATAATAAAGTCCAGTCCGACAAATCTACATATCACTGGAAAGTAGACTTGGATATGAAGATAGTTACATTTCTGTACATTCCTTACACAACAGAATAGACTTACGTTCGTAAATTACTTGTGCATAGAATCAACACAAGCACTCCTAATCATACATTTAGAACCTATGTCATCATCTATAAATCACAACAGCTGCTTCAGCATTGTGAAATAATTAAGCATCAGGATGATAAAATTTAAACAGGGCACTGTGTTAAGTTACTTCTACATTATTAACAAGGAGCCAAAAAAACACAGCAAATGGTTCTCACAATGCTAGTCACTGAATTAACAGCCCAGACAACTCGAATTAACCCCGCATAACGAATTTTTTGCAGTCAGTCCTTATTCACATTTGAACTTCAGTCGCAGCATGACTGTCAACTTACGCCTCTGATCGACAACAATGCCAAATAACTATTAATGACGTTGGCTATCACAAAGAAAATAAATTCAGACGTACCTTGAATGCATTCTTCAATTTTCGTACCGTGTTTACGTTGTTCTCTGTCAGCCATACTGCTCACATCGGACGTCATTTCCCACACTGCCTAAGCACTATTGTGTTTGTGAAGTTCCACTCCATGCACACACTGCACAGGGGGAGCCACTCCGGGCTCCGCGCTTCGACTTGCCAGAGCATAGGCTACTTCCTGACGTCACCGGTTGGGCGCTTTCGTGGCGACCATGAATATAACAAACAGTTCTCAGCTGTCTCTAGCAACAAAAAGGGACGCTTTTAAAGAGAAATATGAATGTGGTGGTCCTCGCATGCCCTTCTGCAGTCAACTAATACCCTATAAAGAGCTTATCACTACCGTCTGTACCATTAAACTTGCTACCCTTCTGTCAGGAGACTGATAATATAATCCGGTCATGCATGTGAGATTTTCGAAGTGAAATACCATGTCCTGTGGTTCGGATTCCACGTAAAGAAGGAGGTCCCGTGGCTCATAATCACAAGATTCACGGTTACGTAAAACTAATAAATAGAACTCCAAAATGGTATTGTTGAAAATTAATCAGTGAGGTAAACCACATTGAACCAAGAGCTAAACGGTTATCGGAGTCCCAAGTCAGACTACTGTGTGACCACCACCTAGTGTAGCGGTTAGTATTCGTGGCTGTCCGGGTACTCTCAGCCTCGTGAGGCAAATCTGAGAAGATGTGGGTTTGATGCCCACCTCAGCCAGCCTGGAAGTGGTTTTCCGTGGGTTGCCACTGCCGGGATGGTTCCCAACTTAGGCCGCGGCCGCCTTCTTCTCAATCCTCATCTGATTTACAACTACACAGACACCACAATAAAGCAGGTTACCACACAAATTTAACTCACACCCAAGTGCACGGGGCTAAATGGCCACGATGTCCAAACTCCTCAAATGAATCAACAGTTATACCGTATTTTTTGCTGCACCCAACTGATTTACTAATTCTTGAAAAGTACTGTAGTTTTAAATAAGGAATATAATAAAATGCAAAATAATCAATAAGCTAATTGCATTGGACACTTAAATTCTTTGGCATTGTATCGTGCAAATAACTTGAAACGTGAGAGTATTCTTGACTCTCATAATAGATCATAAAAATGCACATATTTTAAATAGGTTAAATATCTTAGTTCTCAGTTCTTAACGTTTTCGTGAATCGGGCACACCCTCGCAGGAAGTTGTGGTACAGTTACAAAAGGACTCTCGCGCTTACGAAACTACAGGGTCTTTCTTATCGGTCTATGTAGTCATATATAGGCTGGCTGCGTGGCTCAGCGGTAACGTTCTCGCCTGCTATTCCCAAGGTTGCTGGATCGAATCCTGCTGCAGTCAGGGTGCGCAAATACGAGGGAGCCGTGTTAACAAATTTACTGGCACGTTAATGATCCGCTTAGAGGCAAAATATCGGCACCCCGGCGTCTCTAAAAGCAGCAGTTAAAAGGGACGTTCAACCAATAACATTAATTATATTATCTAGCAATATTGCAGCTGCGGCTGTGAATCACCCGGCTACGCACGCATTTTGCCGGTCCCCGCTTTATTGCTAGACCGATAAAAATGTCCCTGTAATATTGTGAGCATTTGAGTTATAGTCTACTTATCTTGGTATTGAGTCATCTAACATGCTCGCCAGAAGCTGAAAATTAAAACTTGCTACCAGTTGCATCGGTAATACTTCTCCAGTACGGACTGAAAAATTGAGCGTTTCTTTTTCAAGTTTAATCCCTATTGCATACATCGTTGTGTAAATAATTTGACTTTACGATCATTGGTTATACCGCAAATCTTCATTTATATCGTCTCATTAATAGTTTAATTTAAGAATAGTTTAGTGTTGTGGAAAGTTGTGTATTGTAATGCTGTGTATTTTCACATATCGTTAAAAATGAGCAAATCTGGCGCTTCTTGTGCTTGGGGGTATAGGGTACAAGGTACTATATACCACAGATTTCCAAAAAACGAGGAGTCGAGACGTGTGTGGGTTTCTCGCTGCAAACGAGCTGATGCATTTAACATTAATAATGCCCGAGTGTTCTCTAATCACTTCCGTCCAGACGATTACGAAAGGGATTTAAAGAATGAACTTCTCGGTTTACCAACTAGGAAGTGAATGAGAAGATAATTCGTTTATACGTGAGGACAAAGACTTTTATCAGAATCCGTCACCTGAATAGGCATATCAAGATCAAATAACTGGAGAAATATGTAGCAATAAAGAACAAACTCGGGGTCGCTTCATCATCTAAAACTCAAGTCGCATAAAAGGTAAGTGTTTATAAACTGATCATTTTCATACAAATGTTACATTAATAATGTATGTTGTTGGGACTGGGACATCTTGATCATCAGCTCCGTGGACTTGTGTGTTTAATTTGTAATCCGTGCGTTTAAGGTGACTGTTGTAATGTGTGTGTGACCGTAATTATTAGGGACGGAAATGGGGTAAGTGCTCCGGAACTTGAAACAAGGTAGGCTACTATCTCGGCATTTGCCTGGAGAGAGTGTGGAAAGCTGCTGTCAGCGCCGGGATTTGAATCTCTGAACTCCCGACTTCCTGCAGCCTCCCATTGCGGTCGTAGCGAGAAATTTAACGCACTTCACTACACCGCAGGATCGCTAAAGCATTATTATGTAGCCTATCTATTGCTATATTTTGTATTTCTATCCTTAGCACGTCTGTTATCAGGGGCGTATTCTTAGGGCTACCGGAGCTACCGGCGGTAGCCCAAGAAAATTACATTAAAAATAAATAACACTTTATTACAGGTTCAACAAAGCATTCAAACAATCGTGACTTTCATGCACATTCTTCTTTATCGAAATAAATAATGGTTTGTGAGTAGTCAACGCGGCAACGCAGCAGAAACCGTTCGAGAAATCGGCAGCCTCACGCCGCCCTTCCCATCTCTCCGCACCCACCCTTCTTCCGTGCAGGCCCAGCGCTCATAGCGACTGAGTTGCCGCTACGGCCAGCGGTTACTTACCATACTGGACAGCGCCTAACAAGAATAAACACAGCATGGAGCGGCGATGGTCTGAGTAACACGGAGGGAAATAGGTACTAACACATGTATACCACGCAAAATAACATCAAACTACCAAATATTTAAATGATTGCATACACAACATCAAATAAAAATTATTCGCTTAACAACTTGAAACCACGCAAGAAACCGCCAATTTTTAACCCCGATTCAAGTTAAAACCCAGGCCATAACGAATTCTATTCGTTATGCCCAGGCTAAGGAGCGCTTAGTCGCCCCGCATATCTGGCCCACACGCCGCTGGCTCGCGCAGCCAGAGGCTAATTTAATTGAGTACCAGCGGTTTCTTTGAAGTTAAAAGCGTTTAATGGAACAAATAGCCTACAATAAATATACATTATCGCGCTCATATATGTGAATATGTTTTAGAAGTTGTAGTATTTTCGATGTGTGATTTATTTAAATGTGTGTATGCTGAAGAATATTTATGTAGTGTTTTGTTTTAACTGTGCCAGTTGTGATTTTGTGAGAAAATTACGGAACAAACACATGCGGGGGCTTTAAATGCCAGTGACTGTATAATAGAGAGTTTGTTAGAAGTTCCTTTCAGCCGTCGTCTATACAGTGAGAAAGTTCATATTATACATATGACAAGGCCTACACCTGAACTGCAATAATTATTGTGTGCCAATGTATACACGTCATTTCACATCATAGGCTATATGCTAGGCGGAATAGGTTATCTGGCAGTTCTAAACTGTCTCAATTGTATTGCTGGCCGTGTTTGTAATTTAGTCGTGAAAGGAAGGGTTTTCAAATATGAACTCTTTTCGCACGGCAGTTCAAAAGCATGTTTTGTGTAATATTAAGCTCAGCGGTAGCCCAGATCTTCAGACCAGTATACGCCACTGTCTGTTATTGTGTTTTGTGCTGTGGTTTTGTGAGGCTCTTCTTTAGCTCAGCTGATACTAAGGTGCAGTACCGTAGCTAATCTGAAGTATTATTTTTTGTGTGTTTATGAAGTATATTTCGCATTACAAACCACTGCAATATATTGTTTATACCTTTCTCTTTATAACGCGCATATTGCCATTATTGTGATTGAATACCACGAGCGTAAAAGAGAAGCGAAATATGACTGTGTTTCCCGTAAGAATGCATTGTAAATATCAGCTGGTATGCGCCTGCTACATCCGAGCTGCGTCACAGTGTATCAGCCAATGGGAGCGAGAGACACCGGAGTGTCCTACCTAATAGTCTACTTACATTGACACTGCAGGCCGAGGGACCTTCTTACGGACAAGAAGGCTGAATTTTGTTCTTTTTTATACAACAACCGTCATGAACAGACAGCAAGTCAGATATCGTTGTCTGTAAATACTTATAACACTGGTGTCGGAACCTTCGTCACTTTTTCTTTTTTTGTAGGTTAGGTAATGGGCATAGCACGGATGCTCTGAACCCAGTCGCAGCCATAATAAATACTGTTACACGTGAAGAGTATCCAATATTTGAACTATAAACTACTGGAAAATTGTGACACAGACATACAAGGACACAAATAGGTACTAATCTTCACACCAAGCGACGTATCTTAGTGACTTACTACTTGAACACAAACATGGCATCGTCACACGTAAGGGTATGGAAATTAAAAAAGTAAGGGAGCATTCGTGCAGAAATCTAAGGAAGGCATGAATAACAGAAGGAATAGGAGAATGAAAGAGCACAGAAATGTGGAGAGGGAGGGGAAAACCTACATTAGCAAAGTATGTAAAAAGGGGGCTCGTTGAGTGTCAAATATAGGGCATTGAAAAATTAAATGATTAATAGTACCGATTGCCTGAGAACAGTCGCAGAGAGCCGAAGGACGAAGCTTACAGCGGGCCATATATACCGGAGTCAAAGCATGATGAAAACGTAAACGAATAATCGTAATAATATGCCGTCGAGTGTAGGATCCATTATAAAACCAAGGGTGTCTTGGGACAGTAGGTTGAATTCTATCATATAACCTGGCTTTCGTGCTTGTATAATCCTGCCATTGGTGTAACCAAACATTAAGTAATTGAGATTTGAGAATGGGGAGATAATCTGAGGTGGGGGTGGCCACATTCATCAATACAGCATGACCCAATGCCGCTTCCTTGGCAACTTTATCCACTAAGTCATTCCCAGATAGGTTGGCATGTCCGGGTATCCATGAAAACACTATCCGATAGCTCAAATGATATAGGTCATACGTTAATAGTACAATCTTAAATACAAACCAATTATTCGTAGTTTGGACATGATGTAAAGCCTGGAGGACACTTTGAGAATAAGATAGAATTAATGTTTTAGTGATGTTATTCCGTTTAATATACAGAAGGGATTGTCGAATAGCAATAATGGACAAATATGCATGTCGGTCATACCCCAACGGGGAAATGACCTTAGGGGGGCTCGTGACGATCGTGGTAAACTTGCGTTTCTTCTGTACAGAATTCGGTGTAAGAGAAGCTTGCTGTGTAAGGAGGGGAGGGGGGATTGCTGCGGGACTGAAAGGGGTTGAAACGGATGTCCTGATAGGAAATGGAGAATTTCTTGATACGATTTATTTTCAGTGCACATCCTAGTTTTAATGTCAATTTGTTTTGCGTGGTACTCACACCTCGGTGAGCCACTCATATGATTTGCATCGCAATGTGCACAGTGCACCAAATCCTGAGTACATTGAGTCGTTTCATGTCCTTGGGCGCAACGCCCACATCTCGGTGCCAGAGCTCTACAGTTTTGTCCAGTGTGCCCATATCTTTGGCATCGATTGCAAATAATAGGGCGAAAGATGAAAACCTGCACTTCTAACATCACATGAAATATAGAAACATAGGCGGGCAAAGTTTGAGTTTCAAAGACGATCTTCACCGTACCTGTAGGTAATAAGTCGACCTTCCCATCCGTGACCTTTCTTCTGTTCATTCGTTGAATTTTTACAATGGGGCAAGGCGACTTCAAATATTGTAATATTTCATCAGACGAGAAAGAAGTGTCAACCCCGCGGATCAGACCCACTCTATGTATATTAACTGAGGGCATGAACGCCTTTAAGCTTTTTCCGTGAGCAGTGGGTTCTGAAGAAAATTATTTGCATCCCGGGAGGTTCGAAAGGTGACCTGAATTCTATTCCTACCCTTGCGGAGGATTTCTTGTATTCCAACAATCTTTCGTTCGTAGAAAAGTTTACCGTGACCCATCGGATGTAAATTACCTATCCTGTTGGTGGGATCAGAAGATTCCACCATGACATAATATGGTCCAGTATGGTGCTCATAATACATTCTGGGTGACTCATTCACAGTAGGTGGTATGACGGGAGCTATAGAGATTGGTTGTGTAGGTCGTGTATCAGGCGAGGGAATCATAGGGGTTACATTAAGGACAGGTGCCGTGAGATCAATTACTTCAGCAGTAAAAAATGCCATCCCTTCCTCAGGAGGATGCGTATCTTCACCCCCTCCACTATTATCACCCATGTTGTCGTCAGAAGAATGGTATGTGACTTACCCACACAGGAAGGAAACACACACACTAAAGAATGAAAATGGTGTGACACACAAAAACTATTGGAAACTCTCACCGACAAGTATTTCTACGGAGCAGGTATACGTCAACCGTCACACTCGGAGGGTCACACGATACTCCATAATTCGTCACTTTACGTGGGGTTTAGATGCTGTGAACAAACGTCTCGCGACCAAAATAATGAAATGAAATCCACAGCCTGTTCCCAGTCAACTGACCGGGTCAGGGATGGAATGAATGAACCCCCATCTAGCGGCGAGCACATGAACTGTGCCAGCTGCCGAAGCCTGTCGCACTCCTCTGAGGCAATGATTAAATGAATGACAAATGAAATGAAAGCGGAGAGTGTTGCTAGAATTAAATATTGACAGGGAAAAATGGAGTACCCGGAGAAAAACCTGTCTGCCTCCGCTTTGTCCAGCACTAATCTCATATTGAGTGACTGGGATTTGAACCACGGACCCCAGCGGTGAGAGGCTGCCGCCTAAGCCACAATAATATGTGGTACTTTTTCCGAGCACAGTCACACTTTCACGGCGACGATTGAGCAGACGAGGCGTAAGCTACGGTACGGTAGCAGACGAGGCTCACTCCAGAATTAATGATAATACCTGGCCGCAGGTATGAAAGGCAAGCGATCCCCATTAATACATAGCAAAGAAAGGGTAGGGATGCCTTGGATGAAATGCAGCTACCAGGGGAGCGCCAGGCACGTCTGGAGCCGGTGGTGGGCGTGACAATATGCAAGACAGTGGTAGGAGGTTGAACAGGTGGACATCTACCAGCCGTGCGGAAAACACTACAGCCGACAAATATATGCAGCACAAATATCAAGTCGTATCTGCTGAATGGGAACAGGCATCAGGTGACCACTAACTAAAGCAGGGAAGGTGAAGCATTGATTGGACAATTGGCATGAACAAAACTGTAATGCGCTGTTTTTACAAATACATGAATATGGAAAATGAAACGACTGTTTATAGAACTGCTTTTCAATGTAAAGTTTTGAAGCCATTCTTTCAGCGTTGGATTTACAAATTGTTAGTTGTAACTCTTCAGTCGGTCAACACGTATTTGCCCAATGAATGGGTGGGGGTACAATGTAGTCTATTACCGTTGCAACCTGTTACAAGCCAAACAACGCACGTAAAGCGAAGTGAAATGTAGTGTTAGTGAAGTGAACTACAGTGAAGTGTAGCAAGTGGAGTAAAAACTTGTACACAACTCCTTAGGGCTTGCTCGCCTAACGAGTTTAAACCAGAGCACGTCCCTGTTCGCAGGAGGCCTTATCCATTATGGGATTATCTAGGCTATATTTATTTATTTATTTATTTATATAATATAAATAATGAGTAAATAATATTCTTGGTAAAAACGACATGCATTAGTTATGATCACTATTATAAGGGAGCAATTTATGATTACGCGTTTCGTCCTTCACTGGGTCGACGTTTTAAATAATGTACAAATATTATCTAATTACACGTAATGTAATGCGTTTATTTTGGGTTAATATTACGATTCACAGTAATGATTATAAGTTACGAAACCACCATCCAAACTACAGGAGGTGATATTACACTTCAAAAATCTCAATTGCATTGACCGGAATTGAACCCGGTCTGCATTGGTGAGAGGCAAGCAGCTTTGCATTTTACCACCACGACTCACTCCTCGTTCGCATTTTACCGTAAGAGCTATAAAACGTGTGCAAAAATCTCTTTAAGAAGAAAAACACCACGTTGTTATTGGAACTGTCTTTGTTTGAAATTAAGCACAGAGCAAAACATATTTTTATACATACTGGACAGTAGACAGGGCGAGACTCAGACAAGAGCTTTCAGCATTTATGTGTATACTAAGTTCGACGTTATAATGGAAAAGGTATAAATTATGAACAGGGTCATTTGATACCCAGAGCGCAGTAGGTGGATGAAAGTGGAACTTCTATGGGGTTGAAATGCCAATGTCTATCTCAAACAACATTTGGCTGTAGAAAACCCAGGATTTGTACACAATTGTATGTCCATCCCTTATTAATCAACGCCTGACGTTTACCTCGGGAGAGGAGTTAATGAGAGGTGAAATGAATGAGTATGAATGAACCTGGGCAAGGATGTGGAAGGAAGTGGCCATGGCCTGTCAGAAGATACCGTCCCAGAATTTACATGGAGTTGAAAATGGGAAACCATAGAAAACCATTTCAGCGATGGCCGACGGTGGCGTTCGAACCAACGTCTAGCGGGTCTGCAGAGTTGTTAACTCCATGGCCTAGCGCTGCGCCTTAGCGACCATAGCTACCGCTGTTGGTCTGTTTCAGCAGCGTCCAGAGTGCCTCACACTGTGCCAAGTCACACAGCTGCACACCTAGGAATGTACTGTGCCCGAATCTCGCATAGCCACCACCTATATCCGCTGAGATGGAAAGGATTGTAAAGGACGTTGATACCCTGCCAGATAAACCAATACTTCCCTACTAGGTGAATAACTAGGAAACTCTCGGTGCATATCGGTAATGCAATAACACTACTAATCAGTTACACATTTACTAGCAAACAAACATCTAAAACATGATGCTAGGACGAGAATCTCGGATCTCGAGCGTGAACGGTGAAGTTGAGACTAAGTGAGTTCTAGTAACTAACCAACAGTATTACCGCATGTCGATTGCGAAATGAAAAGATGATCAGTTTCTATTAAAAAAATGGGTAGGCAAACTAAAGAGTGCCTGTAAATTTATTTAAAAAATATTTACATACTATAAAAATATTCCCTGTCACAAATAAAAATATTTAAGATCAAAAATAATAAATTTAACATAAGTAGATAGTCCTTCTATCTATAATCCACTTTCCAAATGAAAGCATTCGTTATACAAAATTATTCGCAAATAATAATTACTGTAAGTTTCTTCCAATAGTCACCCTATGACTCGGTTGTAATAAGCAGTCTGATATGATCAGCTGTTATCAAATAAAATTTTAATTTGTAACACATAACACCCTATATTATACATTTATCGACTTTAAAAATATCAACATTAATATGAATAAGAATTATTAAATTATTTAATTATTTACATGTCCAGCACGATATTCTAACAAATATTTACAAGATCATGCGTGATCTAACAATCTCACTGCGTTTCTGTCTACTAAAACATTTCCTTTAATACTGTTCACAAACAATGTTTTTACCTGTATTTAATGGTTTCTGTCAAGATCAATAGAACCTTCGTAACAAACAATTAAGCTAATTATGGCTCTGTAATGTCGATATCAATCAATAATTACGATATATGAAGAACGATGCGGGACTAATCTGTTACCTTAATACATTTCGTGGATCTCAGAATTACACTTTACTGACATGTACAACACAAATAAATACTCAGATGTCAGTTAACTTCTTCGTCATACTGTATCAAACAATTTGCTCTTAAAAGCAATACACTTATAAACCTTCCTATAAGGTGAACAACTTCTCAATTGTGCGTTAACTACACGCATACATTTCTCAACACATTCCTTTCCTTCCGACGATAATAATGCACGGTATTCTTCCTCTAAAAATCCATCTTAATACATTCCAAACATGTATAAGAATCAGTGACCCTACTAGATAATCACCAACCTGTGAAATACCTTTCATGGTGCACTCTAACAATTCCACTCCACAAACTAATTACCTTCGTGCTCTATAAACTTCATTAACATTTCTGTTCAACTTCATTACATTCTTGTACTATATTCCACTTTACTTCAATTAACAAAATTCCGTTAATAACCTTCATAACATAATGTTATCCACGTTAAAATAATAATATCAACATTAATAGACTTTAGTCCGCTTGTCTTCGTATTTAATAAAAATAAAACATTTCCTCTCTTTCTGGTATTCCTTAATGAATTAATTATTAATTTACAAATGTATTTCGTTTTCAAATAAACCTCAGGTTGATCTACAAATCACCTGGTCTATGGTTTCGTAATCATCACCAATTACTTCAATACAATTGTTTCTAACTTTAGGCATCATCTTGACTCTATCTGTCAACGTTATGATCCTAATTTCATTTATTTCTCCGTTATGTTAGTCACCAATGACTATAACAACGTCATGTTTAATCATATTCCGATATTGGAATTGTTATACTTCAAAAAGTATTTTATAAACATTACACTTATTTTATGACACATTAAATTATTTATAACAAATACTTCAGCATATTTCATTTATGCTTTCTCTATTAAACGATGCGATCTAGCAACATTGACGCATACTATAGGTATTTATGCATTCCATCGAAGCATTCCATTTATAAAACAGTTTCGTTTTAAAGTGAGTATAATTAAAAATGTATCAGCAAAATTCAAATATGAAACATTTAAAATCCAAACAATAATTAAAATACGTCAAAATCGACACACGCTGATGTAGCATAAAATTTACAATTAAATTTCTAAACTTGACAACATAATAACATGGGTTATGAGTAAAGAAAAATCTACATATAAGTTGGTCACATCTGAAATACCCCAAAAATACAACAAACTACTGAGATATTAGTACAATCATTCGTCTACCTTCGAGATGATCAGCTGTTGCGGTACCTGGCCAGATATGTAAGATGTTCCTCCTCTGACTCAGCACGCGTCGGTCATGCGCTAGGAAACGGGTTCCTCCTTGCTTGCGAGAAGTCAGCTGGGCGGCTCTCTACCTTGCGTGAACACCTGGCTGTGTGGCCTCGAACCTCGCCAACGGGTCTTCAGTCTTCTCGATTGATAATCTGGAAACTCGTAACCGTGTCGAACGAACTCTTCTGACGGCTGGCCTCTGGTCGCATTTCTTCATCATTGTAGATTGAATGTCTATTGTTGAAATCTCCCAAGTTGGTAATGGAAATCTGTGTAGTATCATTGTTGGTAAATTCAGACAACTGCTTGATAGAATTGCAGTTGTAGAATCATGAACTCATTGTTGTCTGGTCCACTCTGAATTTCCACTCCGTGAATGTAGATCAACTTCCCTCCATTGCATTTAGTGCTGCATTACAATCTTCGTAACAATTTCAAATTGGGAACTTCCCCTGACTTGAAGTCTTTATCATCATAGTTGCTTGATAAATATGCTTTATAACAGATTCTTCTTTGTAGCAGTCGATATAGAATAGGCTACTCGTAATGCTGTAGTTGTATGTATAGTTCAATAATGAAAACTTCCTCTTATGGGCGACTAATTGTAAACTGTCGATTCCTGTTTCAAATTACTGATTTTCATTTATTGCCGGCATCTCCTACTGTTCCTCGGCAAGTGTGGCGTCTCCTCCGGCCAGGTATTTATCTCCTTGCCGTACCTCGCTTATAGGTGTGAGCTCTTCTCGGATGATCAGTGACACAGGTCCACTCAGTACTTGTCGCTGTGAAGGAATGAATTCTGCGCTCTTCATTGCCACGCTCTTGACTATCTGAAATGGCGGGACTAGCCTCCAACACAGTCTTAATTACTATAATTCGCTCAAATCTTTTCTTCTATTCATAAATATTTAATTCTGTTTTGATAAGAAAATATCATTTCGTCTTCACTAACTGTAGAAGTGCTTATCTCGGTTTATATATTAAAATTTAATATAATAGCTATTCCCTCAATATGTTTGTGGTTCATTCTGATTCGCTCCTGAGTTATCAAGAAAAACTCATTTTTCTAGCCACTTATCAAAGTGTCGTGTGCACTATTTTGTTATTGTCGACTCGGCGAACAGAAACCAGTCCTAGGCTTGCTAACTTGAAGCCTTGGTCATATTCCAGTGTCTGAAGATTGGACTCTCCCTGGGTTAAAATAATATTCACTAAAATATTTCCAAATTTAATTCTCTAAAAATGCTTCAAATTTTTCCAAAAACTCATCAATATATTCCATTCACCTCATTAAATAGTTATGTGAATAAAATATTGTTCCATTCCTAATTTCCATTTCTTGCATCATTTTGGTGCATAAGTCGGTTCGATCCTCGGCTCCTTCAATGCCTTGAGTGGAACTGAATTCGAGTTCAGTACAGTGCAGAGTCGTGGTAGGCTGGTGCCTGGTCGGTAGACAACGGTGCGCGCGCATTATGGGAGGGACGTATCCTGCAATGTTACTCATTGTGAAGGTGCTAAGTTAGAAAATTATGTATGTGTTCTCAAAGACGTGAAATAGAAATTTGTAAACAGATTTCAAGAACTTTCAGCTTTGTTTCCTGTGTTTGATTTTTTTAACGGCCTTTTTCTATCTCAGTGAATAGCGCACCAACTAAATTGCAATTGGAATTTATTGATTTACAGTGCAATGCGCGGTTGAGGGATAAGTTCTTTACTGCTTGACTGAATTCTACGAAAACTTTCCCCAAAATGAATTTCCTCACTTTCATCACGAGATCACCAAACTTATGAGTATGTCGGGTCTACCTATGTATGTGAAAGTTTTTTTTTTCGATATTACCTTTTTTGGTCTCAATAACTTATTTAAGTCACGCTTAATTTCACAAAACAGCAAGGTTAAGTTACACATGACACTAGTGAAACCGGTTCTGTTATATTGATGCGAGTCATGGGCGACCTCACAAACACTGGAAGAGCGCATTTGTGCATTTGAGAGGAAAGTGCTCAGAAAGATATATGGACCTATTTACAATAGGGAAGAAGGAAGATGGGAAAGGAGGGAAAAAGAGGACTTATGCCAACGTTTTAGGAAAGCTGATGTGGGCTCCAGTGGATGGGACACATCGTAAGAGCTGTGGAATCTATCCCTAACAGATTGTTCAATGCTCAGCGGTTTGGCAAACGTCCAAGAGGCCGCCGTCCAAGGACGAGATGGAAGGATAGGGTGATGAGAACGTTGCAGCAGGTGGAACCAACATCAGTACTGGATGATGCAATGGATAGACAAAAATGGAACGGCATTTGTAACAAATGCTTGAGATTGTGATCGGGATAATGCCTCCTGTGTGATTGATAAGGATAGTGTTTTGTAATATTGTATATTTGATGTCTTTGTAATGTCTCTTTGTTTTCTGTCATGGGCTTTAATGGCCTGATATGTACAATAAATGATGATGATGATTAAAACGTAACAAACCAAGGTTCCGAACAGGTATTTCAGACGAAAATTTGAGAAGTTGTTTACGCTTGTTTGTAACACGTTCATTAGAGCCTAATTTTAACAAGATTGTGAACGCACACAAACAAGACGTATTGTAAATGAGAAGAGCAATTAATATTATGTGTATCAGCCAACATATACGGTACTAGTATTTAATTGGTGGGTGAAATTAGTTGTACGTTTGCCATTGTAGACAGATTAGGTATTTCGTCTTTCAGTAAAGCTGTTATTGTGTGATATTTTGGCACAGCGGAAATATGTTGTCTTTTTCCCTTTTTCATAAGAATAGAGGCATGTACACGAATGACTAAACATTTTGTGCGTGATACAGTCCAGAGTTAACGTGAGCGTAATTTTGAAAGGGAAAGTTTTGCCGCTCTTTCCTATCCCTTCCCTTCATATGACAAGCAATTTGATTAATAGAAAATAATATTTTATGAACAATATGTTCGCTGTTCTCGCCTTTGCCTGCAAAATACATTCGTCACCTACGATTTGACCTCTACACGATTCTTGAACGAGGACACTCCCCCACCACGCGGAATGGAGGGGCAGTAAGGAAATACCGTAAGGGAGGGGATGCACACCTGCTATTCCGATACACACACTGCCTGCACAGTGCGGCTCGACCTTGGACGGCGCTGGTCTATTTGGTACTCAAATGATTCCCAATAACAAATCTTGTTGGAGATATTGAATGCTGGTGTAATTATTCGCGCGGTCGTCATGTTGAATTGGTAAAACGTATTAAGATAGTACTAAGACTTCACCAAGTTTGGGGCCGATAACCTAGATGTTAGGACCCTTAAAACAAAAATTATCATCATCATTATCACCAAGTTTCATTGAAATCGCTCCAGCCGTTTAGATTTTATGAGGACACACACACGTGCACACATGTACACACGGACAAAAGGTGATCTCACAAGTCTATATTTCATAAAATCAACGTAGGTTTAAAATAACAATCCTCTGTTGTTTGAGTCTTCAGTCTTTTGACTGGTCTGATGCAGCGCTCCATACCTCCCTGTCCTGAGCTAATCTTTCATCTCTACATAGCTACCACACCCTACATCCGAGGCAATCTGTTTAACATATACTACCTTTGGTCTACCCCTACAGTTCTTGTCCTCGACCCTTCCTTCCATAACTAAGCTCGCTATTCCTGGGTGTCTTAGTATGTGTTCTACTAACCTATCTCTTCTCTTCATTAGCAGTCGTCAGAAACATCTCTCCTCTCCCACTCGTCTTAATACCTCTTCGTTTGTAACCCTATCTACCCATCTGTTCTTCATCATTCTCCTGTAACACCACATTTCAAATGCTTCAATTCTCCTCATTTCTGCTGCACCAATAGTCCAAGTTTCACTTCCATAGAGCGCCACGCTCCAGACAAAGGCTCTCAAAAATGACTTCCTAATACCTAAATCTATATTCGATGTCAATCAGATTCCTTTTTTGTAGAAATGCTTTCCTTTGCCTGAGCCAACCTACTTTTTATATCCTCTTTGCTTCGTCCATCACTGGTTATTCTGCTTCCTAAGTAACAGAAGTCTCCTACTTCCTTCAGCTTTTCACCTGCCAATTTGATATCCATAGAGGTTTCTGATTTATTTCGGCTGCATTCCAGTATTTTTGTTTTATAAGAGTTTAGTGCTTTTCAGTCGGTCAACACGAATGTACCCAAAAAAGATGGGTTATGCCCTAATCCTGAAATACATTACATGAGATTAATAAAACACTAGGATGACCAGTTTCAATCGTCAAGCGATCATCATCAGATCCATTACACTTAGGCTACAAAATCTATGTTTGAAATACAGGTGAAAATATTTACAATATGTACAATTATTTAGTTGCAGTATTGGTACTGCAACTGTCAGTGTATGCTAAATGCAGTATATATGTTAGGTTAAATGCTAAATGGTGATAGCTATCCGGGGATTGTACTTTAGAGAGATTATATGGTTGTAAACTATGGTTAAACTATACAATTTTTGGCTAACTACTTATCTGATTGTCTTCCGTATTACAGCTACTCGCAGTTTTCGTGCTCACTGGAACTCGCTGTGCGGTTGACTGCGGTGGTTATCTTAACGACTGGTTTTTCCCCTGCCTCCTCCCCCCTGTCCCTACGTGCTGTGGGGAGTGATAGCGATGTATTTATGTGAGGTGTTGCCAACCTAGATAAGATGTATGTTATTGAATGAGGTGGGTCCACAACTATTAAAGACCGTGGATTGGCCCTCGCCACGCGTGGAGCATAACCCATGCCAACTAAGCGTTGACGGTCTTATGAGGACGTCCCGGCACCTTTAATACTGCCGCGAATATGGGCCTTGGTTTATTGCAGAAGCAAAGTACATCGTACACCTGATCCAGATAACATTTACCTATTAAAAATCCCTAATTTCCCCCCTTTTTTTATCTAGCTTGGCTGTGTCGCTAAATTGTGTTTTGTTTCCGACAGGGTGTGTTTTTTTAGTAGCGTGAAGAGGGGTGAGCTCTCCATGAACGTGTGTTCATTTAGATTGTTGGGATTGTTTCGTTTGGCTAGGTGTATCTCGATTGCTTCCTTTATGTCAAGAGCTCTGCCTTTCGATTCGTGATGGATTATTTTAAGGTCCGACTCTATGTTGGTAAAGCTGTACCCTGCGTCACACATATGTTCGCACACGGCTGAATGTGTTCCGTATCTTATCGCATTCCTATGTTCATTATAACGTGTGTCTACTCGCCTTCCACTCTGCCCGATGTAATTAGCTTGACAATCGGTGTCTTGGCACGTTATAGAATATACCCCTGACCTTGAATACGGGTCACGTTTATTTAGATTACTATTTAGGAGGTGCCTAGCGGTTGTGTTTTTCGTCGTGAAAGCTATCTTTATGCCTTGTTTTTTGAATAGGTTAGTGATTTTATATGTATTCGCATTCACATAGTTGAAACGCGCAATGTTTTTTTCTCATTACTGTCCGGTTTGGGAATCGTTTTATCTTTATTTTTATGTTTGGCTATAATTTGATTTATTTTGCTTGGCGAGAAGTTGTTTTCCTTTGCTATTTGCATAATAGTTCTTATTTCCTTATTATAGTTGTCTTTTGACATGGGTATGTTTAAAGCTCTGTGCACCATTGAATTGAAACCCGCTAGTTTGTGCGTACTGGGGTGATTAGACTGATTGTCGATTGCATGCGAGGTTTGTGTTGCTTTCCGGAATATGGAATATGAAAGGTCGTTGTCTTTACGTTCAATAGTTATATCGAGATAATTTATTTTCCGGTCTATTTCGGATTCCTTAGTGAATTTGATAGAGTGGTGAAGGCTATTAATGGATTGGAGAATTGTTTCTTCGCTTGTTAGTTCAGTATCGTAGATGCAAATTACATCATCTACGTATCTTTTCCATATTACTATTCCCTTTGTTGAAGTCTTTTCTAAGAACGCATTTTCTAGTGCATTGATGAAGATGTCAGCGATTAACCCACTTAGTGGCGATCCCATTGCTAGGCCTTCTCTCTGTGTGTATATTTTATTGTCAAATTGAAACACGTTTTGGGTGGGAACGACCCTCAGTAATCTCACAATCTCTTCAATTTCTCTTACCGAATTGTTGGATTTTAATTGTTTTCGATAGTGTTGATTGCTTCAATAATCGGAATATTGGTGTACATGTTAGTTACGTCGAAGGATACTAGCCTGAAGCTAGGTTTCATTTGTAGGGTGTTCAATGCTGTTACTAGTTCTGTTGTGTTCTTTACAGAGTTGTTTTTGTCGTTGGAAAGACGGCATTTTAAGATTTTTAGTAACTCTTTGCTGATTTTGTAATTAGGGGCATTCCTACAATTGACTATTGGTCTCATTGGGCATTCCTTTTTGTGTATTTTTGGTTGTCCCCTCAATGACGGTATTTTCGGGTTCATGTTCATTAGTTTTGATTTTTCGGCTTTGGTCAGTATGTATTCTGTTTCTTTTAGCGCACTTTTTATTTGTTTTTGGAATTTGTTGGTGGGGTCTTTTGTTAATTCCTTGATTTCGTTGTTGTTTAGGAATTCGACTGTTTTTTCAATGTATTCTGTTTTGTTCAAAATTACTGTAGTGTTTCCCTTATCTGCTTTTGTGATGATTAAGTCATGTTCTTTTATTTTTTGTTTCAACGACTTTATTTCTTTGAGCTGTTTGTTGTTTTGAATGTTATTGCTATCGCCCTCTCGTTTGAGGATTTTTTTGGCTTCGTTGGTGGCGAGATTTTTGGTTAATTCCCTGTCTTCTGCTGGGAGCTTGTGGCTGGCTATCTCAATATCTGTGATTAACTGTTTTATATTGTGGTTCGTGTGTGCGTCTGTGCAGTTGTATTTCAACCCTTTGTCTAACATATTCATTTCACCTTGAGAAAACGTTACGTTCGTTCTGTTGTTTACTCTGCTGTGGAAATTGAATTCATTGTTATTCGTGTGTTGTTCGTTAGATTGATGGTTCTGTGTTTCTCCTAGTTTTCTTAATTTATTTTCTAGCGTTTCATGCTTCCTCGTTGCTCTGATTTTGATGTTGTCATGTAGGTGCTCGGTGAAGCTGTCCCATTGGGCCGCGTGCCAGAAATTACTTAGTTGCAATTGAATGTCGTATAATTGTTGGTTAATTTTTTGCTTTCTTATGTATGCAAATCTTAATTCGTTTTTTATCCAAAGCGATTTGGCTTGTTTGGTTGAAATGATCGTGGCTGGTGTGTTCGGTACGGTTTTAATTGGTACGTATTTAGGGGTGAGGTTTAGTTCTATACATTTTTTGTTGAACCAAATTGACTTGTCTAAATTCATGAGTTTAAGCCTGAGTGATTTGAATTTCTTGGCTTCACGATTTGCCTGACTAGCCGTGAACATTGTGGTGTTTGAAGCCATATTTTCAGTGTTGCCTTAGTAAACAAGAGTTTAGTGCTTTTCAGTCGGTCAACACGAATGTACCCAAAAAAGATGGGTTATGCCCTAATCCTGAAATAAATTACATGAGATTAATAAAACACTAGGATGACCAGTTTCGATCGTCAAGCGATCATCATCAGATCCATTACACTTAGGCTACAAAATCTATGTTTGAAATACAGGTGAAAATATTTACAATATGTACAATTATTTAGTTGCAGTATTGGTACTGTCAGTGTATGCTAAATGCAGTATATATGTTAGGTGAAATGCTAAATGGTGATAGCTATCCGGAGATTGTACTTTAGAGAGATTATATGGTTGTAAACTACGGTTAAACTATAAAATTTTTGGCTAACTACTTATCTGATTGTCTTCCGTATTACAGCTACTCGCAGTTTTCGTGCTCACTGGAACTCGCTGTGCGGTCGACTGCGGTGGTTATCTTAACGACTGGTTTTTCCCCCCTGCCTCCTCCCCCCTGCCCCTACGTGCTGTGGGGAGTGATAGCGATGTGTTTATGTGAGGTGTTGCCAACCTAGATAAGATGTATGTTATTGAATGAGGTGGGTCCACAACTATTAAAGACCGTGGATTGGCCCTCGCCACGCGTGGAGCATAACCCATTCCAACTAAGCGTTGACGGTCTTATGAGGACGTCCCGGCACCTTTAATACTGCCGCGAATATGGGCCTTGGTTTATTGCAGAAGCAAAGTACATCGTACACCTGATCCAGATAACATTTACCTATTAAAACCCCCCTAATTTCCCCCCCCCCCTTTTTTTATCTAGCTTGGCTGTGTCGCTAAATTGTGTTTTGTTTCCGACAGGGTGTGTTTTTTTAGTAGCGTGAAGAGGGGTGAGCTCTCCATGAACGTGTGTTCATTTAGATTGTTGGGATTGTTTCGTTTGGCTAGGTGTATCTCGATTGCTTCCTTTATGTCAAGAGCTCTGCCTTTCGATTCGTGACGGATTATTTTAAGGTCCGACTCTATGTTGGTAAAGCTGTGCCCTGCGTCACACATATGTTCGCACACGGCTGAATGTGTTCCGTATCTTATCGCATTCCTATGTTCATTATAACGTGTGTCTATTCGCCTTCCACTCTGCCCGATGTAATTAGCTTGACAATCGGTGTCTTGGCACGTTATAGAATATACCCCTGACCTTGAATACGGGTCACGTTTATTTAGATTACTATTTAGGAGGTGCCTAGCGGTTGTGTTTTTCGTCGTGAAAGCTATCTTTATGCCTTGTTTTTTGAATAGGTTAGTGATTTTATATGTATTCACATTCACATAGTTGAAACGCGCAAATTTTTTCTCATTACTGTCCGGTTTGGGAATCGTTTTATCTTTATTTTTATGTTTGTCTATAATTTGATTTATTTTGCTTGGCGAGAAGTTGTTTTCCTTTGCTATTTGCATAATAGTTCTTATTTCCTTATTATAGTTGTCTTTTGACATGGGTATGTTTAAAGCTCTGTGCACCATTGAATTGAAACCCGCTAGTTTGTGCGTACTGGGGTGATTAGACTGATTGTCGATTGCATGCGAGGTTTGTGTTGCTTTCCGGAATATGGAATATGAAAGGTCGTTGTCTTTACGTTCAATAGTTATATCGAGATAATTTATTTTCCGGTCTATTTCGGATTCCTTAGTGAATTTGATAGAGTGGTGAAGGCTATTAATGGATTGGAGAATTGTTTCTTCGCTTGTTAGTTCAGTATCGTAGATGCAAATTACATCATCTACGTATCTTTTCCATAATAAATTATCTCGATATAACTATTGAACGTAAAGACAACGACCTTTCATATTCCATATTCCGGAAAGCAACACAAACCTCGCATGCAATCGACAATCAGTCTAATCACCCCAGTACGCACAAACTAGCGGGTTTCAATTCAATGGTGCACAGAGCTTTAAACATACCCATGTCAAAAGACAACTATAATAAGGAAATAAGAACTATTATGCAAATAGCAAAGGAAAACAACTTCTCGCCAAGCAAAATAAATCAAATTATAGACAAACATAAAAATAAAGATAAAACGATTCCCAAACCGGACAGTAATGAGAAAAAATTTGCGCGTTTCAACTATGTGAATGCGAATACATATAAAATCACTAACCTATTCAAAAAACAAGGCATAAATATAGCTTTCACGACGAAAAACACAACCGCTAGGCACCTCCTAAATAGTAATCTAAATAAACGTGACCCGTATTCAAGGTCAGGGGTATATTCTATAACGTGCCAAGACACCGATTGTCAAGCTAATTACATCGGGCAGAGTGGAAGGCGAGTAGACACACGTTATAATGAACATAGGAATGCGATAAGATACGGAACACATTCAGCCGTGTGCGAACATATGTGTGACGCAGGGCACAGCTTTACCAACATAGAGTCGGACCTTAAAATAATCCATCACGAATCGAAAGGCAGAGCTCTTGACATAAAGGAAGCAATCGAGATACACCTAGCCAAACGAAACAATCCCAACAATCTAAATGAACACACGTTCATGGAGAGCTCACCCCTCTTCACGCTACTAAAAAACACACCCTGTCGGAAACAAAACACAATTTAGCGACACAGCCAAGCTAGATAAAAAAGGGGGGAAATTAGGGTGTTTTTAATAGGTAAATGTTATCTGGATCAGGTGTACGATGTACTTTGCTTCTGCAATAAACCAAGGCCCATATTCGCGGCAGTATTAAAGGTGCCGGGACGTCCTCATAAGACCGTCAACGCTTAGTTCGAATGGGTTATGCTCCACGCGTGGCGAGGGCCAATCCACGGTCTTTAATAATTGTGGACCCACCTCATTCAATAACATACATCTTATCTAGGTTGGCAACACCTCACATAAACACATCGCTATCACTCCCCACAGCACGTAGGGACAGGGGGAGGAGGCAGGGGAAAAAACAGTCGTTAAGATAACCACCGCAGTCGACCGCACAGCGAGTTCCAGTGAGCACGAAAACTGCGAGTAGCTGTAATACGGAAGACAATCAGATAAGTAGTTAGCCAAAAATTTTATAGTTTAACCATAGTTTACAACCATATAATCTCTCTAAAGTACAATCTACGGATAGCTATCACCATTTAGCATTTCACCTAACATATGTACTGCATTTAGCATACACTGACAGTTGCAGTACCAATACTGCAACTAAATAATTGTACATATTGTAAATATTTTCACCTGTATTTCAAACATAGATTTTGTAGCCTAAGTGTAATGGATCTGATGACGATCGCTTGACGATCGAAACTGGTCATCCTAGTGTTTTATTAATCTCATGTAATTTATTTCAGGATTAGGGCATAACCCATCTTTTTTGGGTACATTCGTGTTGACCGACTGAAAATCACTAAACTCTTGTTTACTAAGGCAAAACTGAAAATATGGCTTCAAACACCACAATTTTTGTTTTATATTTATTAATTTTCATCATGAATTCTTTCCGTAAGACGGAGTCCATACCATTCAATAACTCATTCAAATCAGCAAGCTTGTCGGCCAAGATGACGATGTCATCAGCAAATCTCAGAGTTGAAATTATTTTTCCTTGAATCTTCACTCCCACTTTAAATTTTTCTCTAATGTCCTTCATTGCTTGTTCAATGTGAAGATTGAAAAGTATGGGTGATAAGTTGCAGCCTTGCCTTACACCTTTCTGAATACCAGCTTCCCTCTCATGTCCTTCAGCTCGAATGACTGCTGTCTGGTTTCTGTATAGATTGTAGATCACCCTCCTATCCCTGAACTTTATTCCAATCGTTTTCAAAATGTCAAACAATTTAGTCCAATCAACGTCATCAAAAGCCTTTTCTAAGTCTACAAATGCCATGAACGTTCTCTTATCTTTCCATATTGTACCTTCCAAAATCAGCCTATGACTCAGTACAGCTTCCCTTGTTCCTACATTTCTCCTGAAACCAAACTGGTCTTCGCCCAACTCCGTTTCTATCTGGCTTTCTATCCTCTTGTAAATTATTCCAGACAGGATCTTTGAAGCATGAGTAATCAAGCTGATTGTAGGATAATCTTCACATCTGCCAGCTCCTACTTTCTTCGGTATAGGGATGATAACATTCTTCTCTAAATCAGGGGGTACTGCCTGTCTCAAAAATCCTACACACCAAGTGAAGTAACCTGGTCAGACCTTCATCTCATATGCAGCGTAGCAACTCAATCGGTATCCATGCATAACACAAATGTCATCATTGTAAACATTCCGCAGAAATACGACTTAATTCCCAAATCATGTGTAAATGTAGAAATAGAGGCTACAAATGGAAAAAATCACAAAATTTGTAAGAGTTTTCCAAATGACCAAATTATAGATGTAAGTAAATTAGACAGGAAGTTCCACACTCGGCATGGCCTACACTTAAATAGGTTAGGAAAAGAGTATCTTAGTGATGAAATCTGCAAAATTGTAAATTCAAATGGTAAGAATAGTTCAAGAGTATATCTTTAGAGTGGAAGCAGGGAAACTGGTAAAAGAAGCAAAACATGAGGTTTGTCATTCAGACCTTTTGATGTCAAATTTAACTGAGTCCAACAATGGTATTTCGGATTTGTCTAGCATCAATAATAATAACAATTATGATAGTAATAATGTATATAAATCACCAACACAAGCATGCAACAGTAACAAATTTAAAATTTACCACCAGAATGTTCAGTCTCTCTATAATAAAATTGATTACATAAATTTAATGCTTAAAAATGAACTTAAAGACATCTCAGCACTCTGTATTTCAGAACATTGGCTGAAAGAGGAACAACTCGAATTGATTCAATTCCCAGGGTTTATACAAGCTAGTAAATACACTAGAAATAATATTAGCCATGATGGTACTGGGCCTGTCCCGGAAATATGTGCGATGACCCGGCCAAAAATTACACCACACAATTTCCGAGAAAGAACAGGGGAGTGCAATAAAAAGCAGGAAAAAACGAATGTGCCTGAATTCTAGTTTGATAATATAAGAAAAACGGCTCGGGTGGCACGAGACAGAGTATCTCCGGGTCGTTACGGGATGGGAAAGAGGGCGCCATCAAACTAGAGTTCGCAAGGACACATTCCGGGAGAGGCCAGAGTTAAAAGAAGGAAAGTAGAAATGACACAGATAAAATAAATTTAAGAAGGTAAAGGCTGATGATGATGATGATAATTGTTGTTTTAAGGGGCCTAACATCGAGGTTATCGGCCCCTAGAAGGTAAAGGAAAATGATCCTTATTTATTCATGGATTCAGCTTGCATTAAAATTCCACACCCTACCTATGATCTCGACGGCTAGAGAATCCCTAAGATATGGTGTAATGTCTTTCTGAATCTTGCCAAATCGGATCAATAAAAAAATTACATCACAGGACTGAGACGAAAGCCAACTAAAAGTCTCTTCTGTCGCTGCAGGGATTTTTCGGCGCACACGACACGAAAAATTATTAACACTCATCCCTGAGCGACCTAACTTCAATTATACGAAAGAAAAAAATACATCATCAAATAATCAAGCTAATGCGCCCTGTGATGTGAAACTGCTTGCTAATGAATAGATATCGGCATTGCACTACCGCAATTGCACACAAAACAGTCTATCCAATTGTCCAAACTTATTTACAATTATAACTGACAATAATATAATATGAACTCCTCTAACTCAGTTCCTAAAATCAAAAATTGTCCACATCAGTCCACTGATTATCAGGATCAGTTCAAAAATAAATCAAATCGAAATCCTTAATTCAATATCTCATGCTCAATTCAAAATCTTTTAGTGAATCCTAAACTAATAATCTTGTTCAAAATTCGATAATATTTTGTCAATTCAATAATCATCCCTAATGCCCGCAATTATTATAATAATCCTTACATGGTCTCGTGGTCTCGAATCCACAACTAGATTCAAGAATAATCCAGAATCAAACTCCATCAAACGATCATTGAAGTATCAGTGCAACCATACTCGATGATTTCGTTAAATTGCTCAGGCAATTGCTGATCAAAATAATTAGTAAAGAGGACAGAGAAAGAAGGATTAAATTTTGCCTCACAAAAGCAATGAGCCTTTGTCAAAATGAGCCATAACTTCTCTAAGAGAGACCAAATAATTGGATCAAAACATTTAAACATCATGGTAGGATTATAATAATTCATGATAAAACATGTCATATCATTTGCCAACAAATCGTTGCACTAAGGCAATATCCCTCTAAATAACTCGAGCAACATGTCACAAAAGATCATGGCCCATCAAAATATCATTCGAAACCAGAAATCAGATCATCATCTGAGCCTTTCTGTACATAACTTCAATAATTCCTATCACAAATATAATATCCAAGTGGCAAATCTAATATTTAATCTTGGCTATCTTCAAACTCAAAATGTGGCAACCAGAATGCATAAATCGAACAGTCAGATCTGAACAGATATGCATCCAAAATACTAATAATTCAATCGAAATGTGAACGGCTCAAGGCAAAATTCACAAAGTCCTCAAATGAGACCCCTAAAGATCGTCCTATAAAAGATCTGGAGTTCAAAAAAACATCGCACATATGGCAAAGTCATCCTAAGGCTTCAACATCAAATCCCAAAAAAAATGTGGACCAAAAAAAACTTGTGCATCTGATGCACACTATCTTAAAATCCTTGGATAAAACCATAAATCGAAAAAGAATGCATCATGAAAGAAACGCAGAAGAAAAAACATTGAAATAATTGCCATCGCAATTATGCAATAGAAAATAATAATAATAATAATAACAATCGTAAAAAAACAATCATTATCGTCATTAATCCCAACAAAATTCATTAGACTCCGATTTGTACAATCAGATAATGCTCTTGCCATACCGTGGAATTATGCAAAGTCTAAATATGATCATATGCTCTGGAGTGCAACTCATTATGGGAAGATTCAATTCATGTGGGCTGGCGACACATTTTTACCTCCTGGCATTTTCGTTAGGCAGAGGCAAACCTCTTCTGCAAATTTAATAGAATGTAAAGATCCCTGATAAGTGTTCCCTGGTGTCGTGTTGGTGGCAGGCGTCTGCTTGCGAAGATCGTCGCGACGCCTCCTAGATCAAAGTTCCATCCCTCCATCACGCCTTCTGCGTGTTTTCATGTGCCATGGTGTGATTAGAAATATTCGACACTGTATGTCTCTCCTTCCTCACGAAAATAAAGTTGTCAAGCCAAGGAAGAGGAGCTTGATGAGTTTATTTTCAACATTAATTTTTTAAGATCCAAAAATTCACATGATCATGTACACGATTTCCCAAATAAGCATCTCTTCAACAGCTTCCTGTATATTCTAGAGCAGCATGATATTTCTTGATGTTGGCTACATTGAACTTTCCCACGATGAATTGCTCTTGACTGTGTTGTCCTCTCGAGATGATTACTGAATTGCTTCCTATCATTCTGTATCAGGAACTCCCTGGTAACTCATTCCAACTTGTACGACGATTCGTATCTTCCCTCGGTGTTACGTTTCTCTCTCTGGACGTTGATTCCCCAGAGTTTCGAATTTGTTCTTCTGTAGGTGCGCTGGGACGATGTTCCTCTTTCAGTTGCCGCACGTATTCCTGGCTTTCCCTATGCCTTTCGTTCAACTCATCACGACTACGCTCGTTCTCATTTGATCGCTGGTTGTACTGGTTATTCTCACGATTATACCGTTCTCGATTGTAATTGCTATATCTGCTTCTTCCCTGGTATCTCGAATTCCTATTATTATAATAAGGATGTCCACCCCTTCTCCGGTCATTGAAAGACTGCCTATCATACTGTCTTTGGTTATCCTGGTTCCTCGAAAAGTTATCGGTTTTATTCCCAAAACTTCTTGGCTCCAACGATGGATTTCGTTCTGTTTGCACAGCATTATCTATCACTACTGCGTTAATTTCCCGAGTATCTCTTTGATCATTCCTCGGATGTCTCGGAATCATTTGCGCACTGGTATAATCCAATCTTCTCAAAACATCGTCGCAGTGTTCTAGCGTCTCGGCGCCTGATGCTATCAAAGTACGCTGTACCTCTATAGGAAGCTGACGTGCTATTGCCCGTATCAGTTCTTCTTCGGGTAATGGAGGGGTAAGGAACTGCAATTTCGCGAGTTGTGGCGTGAAATAATTGGCGTAATGTGTTGGGTTCTATGTAGAGTATCTCTTAGAGTACATTTCGGCTCTTATGTTGAGTTGGTCCTCCGAACTCCAAAATCTTTGTAATAGGGCAACTGCAAATTCCTCCAGGTTCCTGAAATTTCCCCGAAACGCGCGAAACCAAGTTAACGCGGGACCTTCTAAGGCACGCTCAATTACTCTGAGTTCGCGGTCTCTGGATATCCGGTTTTCAGCGATATATTTTCGGATATCATGAATAAATTCAACTGGTGTCAACCCGGTATTTCCTGCAAATTTCCTAGGCTTATCATCGAAATTTCTGATGATCGTGACGTGTTCCCTTTGACGTTCGCTATCCGTGGGTGTTCCCAAGATCTGATTCGAATTTTCCTGGACATTTCGATTTATTGTGACATATTCCCTTTGATGCTCACCAATTGTAGGCGTTTCTAATGCCCGAACTGAATTTTCATGATTGTACCTTACTTGCATTCTTCCACTATCTCCCGGAGTCCCTTCAATACGTAAACTACTTAATTCTGACTCCAAAAACGCTATACGGTTCTGTTGTCGTTCTTGTTGAATCCTAAATTTTGTTTCCATAACTTCTATCGATGCTACCGTATTGGTTCTGGCACAAGCTTCTATGTCCGATTTTAATTTTACAAACCTTTCCTCATATTGAACCCGCACTGTTTCAACCTTAGTTTCAACTCCTTTGCATGAAACATCCATGTTTTCTTTAAGTTTTGTCTCCATCGTTCCTATGTTTTCCAAGAGCTCGCTTTTTATCGTTCCCATGTTTTCTACGAGTTCGCCTTTTATCGTTCCCATGTTTCCATCTATACTCTCTCTGGCTGTGTCTAATCGTCTAACCACTACGTCTTCCATATTCTGCTTAAATAATTTCAAGGTTTTCTCAACTCTGTCATCCACTTGATTCATCCTATCGTCCACACCTGAGTCCAATGTATCAATGTTACCTTGTATCCCAACTTCCAAGGATTTTAAGTCTGATTTGACAGAATCTAAAACCACGGTTTTCATCCCCTCTAATTTCGATTCAAGTCCCGCTATACTATCGTTCAGATTCGACTCAAGATTACTCAAACTACTTTCGAAAGAATTTTTGTTTGCCAACATTTTATTTTCTAAGGAAGTCATATTCTGTTTCATATTATATTCTACAGTAGCTACATTCGTTCCTATGGCTGCTATCCTTTCCTTAAAATTTACTTCTAAATCATACATATTCGCCTCTACTTTGGATACCTTTGACCCAACAGCAGCGATATCTGATTTAATATCTTTTTGCATTTTATTCATATCTGCTCTCAAACTGTCTACATTTTTTCATTTCTTGTCTCCATGGAACTGATACTTTTCCTTAATTTACTTTCTGAACTTGCCATACTTGATTTCAAGTTGGTTTCGAACTCAGTCATGTTTGACTGCAATTTAGTTTCCAAGTTATTTATATTCGACTGCAAATTAGCTTCTAAACTAACGGTATCCGACCGTAACTTCCTTTCTAAATCAGTTATGTTTAACTGCATTTTATCCTCTGAAATGGCCATACTCGCCTTCAAGTTGGTTTCTAATTCACTCATGTTAGACTGAAATTTATTTTCTAAACTACTTATGTTTGACTGCAATTTACCCTCTGAAGTAGCCATACTAGACTTTAAATTAGCTTCTAAACTAGTAGTGTCTGTTCGTAAATTATTTTCCAATTGAGTCATTTTTGAATGTATTGTCTTAAAATTGTCCTCCAATTTGGAAAACATATTCCACATTTCTTCCATCGTTTTAATCCTGCAAAGATGATACATATAACACAAACAAAGACATGATAGAGACACTTCACCTTGACCCCAGCCAGAGTTGCAGAGCACATGACCACATTATCTTCCATTCAAATAAATACGATTCAAAACATTAAAGCATGACATCCAACGTTAACTATAAGTCCAATTTAATAGATCAAAATAACATCATCTATGTCCTTCTAAAGAATACGAATTGCATCAACTGCTAGTGAGTTAAATGGAGTACCAACAAATTAAATCGAGCCCCACGTGAATGGGTCGCCACCTCTCCTCCTGTGCCCGTCCCGGAAATATGTGCGATGACCCGGCCAAAAATTACACCACACAATTTCCGAGAAAGAACAGGGGAGTGCAATAAAAAAGCAGGAAAAAAACGAATGTGCCTGAATTCTAGTTTGATAATATAAGAAAAACGGCTCGGGTGGCACGAGACAGAGTATCTCCCGGTCGTTACGGGATGGGAAAGAGGGCGCCATCAAACTAGAGTTCGCAAGGACACATTCCTGGAGAGGCCAGAGTTAAAAGAAGGAAAGTAGAAATGACACAGATAAAAGAAATTTAAGAAGGTAAAGGAAAATGATCCTTATTTATTCATGGATTCAGCTTGCATTAAAATTCCACACCCTACCTATGATCTCGACGGCTAGAGAATCCCTAAGATATGGTGTAATGTCTTTCTGAGTCTTGCCAAATCGGATCAATAAAAAAATTACATCACAGGACTGAGACGAAAGCCAACTAAAAGTCTCTTCTGTCGCTGCAGGGATTTTTCGGCACACACGACACGAAAAATTATTAACACTCATCCCTGAGCGACCTAACTTCAATTATACGAAAGAAAAAAATACACCATCAAATAATCAGGCTAATGCGCCCTGTGATGTGAAACTGCTTGCTAATGAATAGATATCGGCATTGTACTACCGCAATTGCACACAAAACAGTCTATCCAATTGTCCAAACTTATTTACAATTATAACTGACAATAATTTTTTTTTTTTTTTTTTTTTAGCGTATGGCTTTTTTTTAGTGCCGGGAGTGTCCGAGGACATGTTCGGCTCGCCAGTTTTGTAGCTGCTTCGAGACGGACACCCAATGTGTGAGCTACAAGTACCGTTGGGGAGGGAAGGAGGGAAGTTGGATTGTAAGGACGAGGAGTTGGAAGGTAGCGGCTGTGACCTATAGTTAGGGACCAACCCCGGCATTTGCCTGGAAGGAAGATGCGAAACCACAGAAGACCATCTTCAAGGTTGCCGGTGGGGGGATTCGAACCTCCTCGCCTCCCGGATGTGAGCGACTGCCATCAGTCATGCCGTAACCACCACGGCTAACTCACACGATAATAATATAATATGAACTCCTCTAACTCAGTTCCTAAAATCAAAAATTGTCCACATCAGTCCACTGATTATCAGGATCAGTTCAAAAATAAATCAAATCGAAATCCTTAATTCAATATCTCATGCTCAATTCAAAATCTTTTAGTGAATCCTAAACTAATAATCTTGTTCAAAATTCGATAATATTTTGTCAATTCAATAATCATCCCTAATGCCCGCAATTATTATAATAATCCTTACATGGTCTCGTGGTCTCGAATCCACAACTAGATTCAAGAATAATCCAGAATCAAACTCCATCAAACGATCATTGAAGTATCAGTGCAACCATACTCGATGATTTCGTTAAATTGCTCAGGCAATTGCTGATCAAAATAATTAGTAAAGAGGACAGAGAAAGAAGGATTAAATTTTGCCTCACAAAAGCAATGAGCCTTTGTCAAAATGAGCCATAACTTCTCTAAGAGAGACCAAATAATTGGATCAAAACATTTAAACATCATGATAGGATTATAATAATTCATGATAAAACATGTCATATCATTTGCCAACAAATCGTTGCACTAAGGCAATATCCCTCTAAATAACTCGAGCAACATGTCACAAAAGATCATGGCCCATCAAACTATCATTCGAAACCAGAAATCAGATCATCATCTGAGCATTTCTGTACATAACTTCAATAATTCCTATCACAAATATAATATCCAAGTGGCAAATCTAATATTTAATCTTGGCTATCTTCACACTCAAAATGTGGCAACCAGAATGCATAAATCGAACAGTCGGATCTGAAAAGATATGCATCCAAAATACTAATAATTCAATCGAAATGTGAACGGCTCAAGGCAAAACTCACAAAGTCCTCAAATGAGACCCCTAAAGATCGTCCTATAAAAGATCTGGAGTTCAAAAAAAACCTCGCACATATGGCAAAGTCATCCTAAGGCTTCAACATCAAATCCCCCCAAAAAATGTGGACAAAAAAACTTGTGCATCTGATGCACACTATCTTAAAATCCTTGGATAAAACCATAAATCGAAAAAGAATGCATCATGAAGAAACGCAGAAGAAAAAAAACATTGAAATAATTGCCATCGCAATTATGCAAGAGAAAATAATAATAATAACAATCGTAAAAAATAACAATCATTATCATCATTAATCCCAACAAAATTCATTAGACTCCGATGTGTACAATCAGATAATGCTCTTACCATACCGTGGAATTATGCAAAGTCTAAATATGATCATGTGCTCTGGAGTGCAACTCATTATGGGAAGATTCAATTCATGTGGGCTGGCGACACATTTTTACCTCCTGGCATTTTCGTTAGGCAGAGACAAACCTCTCCTGCAAATTTAATAGAGTGTAAAGATCCCTGATAAGTGTTCCCTGGTGTCGTGTTGGCGGCAGGCGTCTGCTTGCGAAGATCGTCGCGACGCCTCCTGGATCAAAGTTCCATCCCTCCATCACGCCTTCTGCGTGTTTTAATGTGCCATGGTGTGATTAGAAATATTCGACACTGTATGTCTCTCCTTCCTCACGAAGACATTTACTTCATTAATACGTAGCCCCATTATTTTAGAGTAACACGCCGCCACTGTTCCAATTCGATCTAGAATCTTCAGAAGTGAGATTGTGTTCAGTGTAATTGGCAAAGACTGTTCCAGAAGTCCGGCGTGAAGCAATGTTCAATGAACTATATGAACTATTACAGAGTTCCATTGATGCCTAAAGCCATGTTCACTTGCAATCATGGCTTTGATTAAATGTGCAATGTTCTATCGCAAAGATGTCCCATCTGATTTCCATTGAATAGTGTGTAAGCTTGTAGCACGGGATGAGAAATATCCAGCCCTCAGACTGTGTATCACTGCTGCTTTATGCTGGTAATGTTTATATGATTTTTCAACTTACGTGGTTCCAACTTCCTTTGTATGTCAGTGCAAGTCCCAATACTTACGAATATGAACCATCACTTTCACACTGCCGTTTGCTGGCGATTTGCAAGTGACAAACTTGCATCTAATAGCTCGCCCTTACGACCGTAAGAATACAACACACACAGCGATACCAGTCCGCACTAAGAGAATCAAACATCAGAATGAGCAAGCTCGTCTCGCGATCACCTGCCAAGTGGTCTCGCTATCCTCCCCGCCGTAAGGGGTGGGGGTAGCTCGCATATACCTCTCCTTACTCCCGGCCGTGGCATCATCACACAAGTGCACTGACCTCCACCGGTCATTCGGGCAAGATCAAACCACCGTGACATAATATTTGCGGCCCCCCGGCCGTTCACGCAGCACCGTAGCTTAGTGCCCATACTCCAAATTGGGTACAGTACTTGTATCTTCTTAAGAAATAATTTAGATCATGAACAGTTAACAGCTTAGGATTATCTAATTATGGAACAGGATTTTGAATTCTCTGCCGTAAAAATACAGCAGTTTAAGTTAATAATTGTATGCGTATACCGTTCTCCGTCAGGAAAGTTTCCTTTATTTATAGATAAATTAGAATTGTTACTCAATATCATGAGCAAAGTAAATCCCGATATAATAATTTGTGGGGATATAAATGTGGATTTCTTAAAATTTGTTAGAAATTGTGAATTATTAACACAGTTACTAATTTCCTATGGACTGAAACCTACAGTAAATACCCCAACAAAAATAACAAAAAATTAGTAAAACCACTGAAGCCTCCGTGGCTTAGGCGGCAGCACGCCGGCCTCTCACTCTGGGTCCGTGGTTCAAATCCCGGTCACTCCATGTGAGATCTATGCTGGACAAAAGGGAGGCAGACAGGTTTTTCTCCGGGTACTCCGGTTTTGCCTGTCAAAATTTCATTCCAGCAACACTCTCCTTTATCATTTCATTTAATCTGTCATTCATTTAATCACTGCCCCAGAGGAGTGCGTCAGGCCTCGGCAGCCGGCACAGTTCATATCCTTGCCGCTAGATGGGGGCTTCATTCATTCCATTCCTGACCCGGTCGGAGACTGGCAGCAGGCTGTGGATTTTCAGTAAAACCACTCCTGATCATTTTTTTTAAATATAGATAAATATCACCATTCAATAGAAGTCTATTGTCCGGGTTTTAGTGACCACCATGGACAAATACTGAGTTTTGAAGTACCCGAAAAAATCAATAATAATGATAATGGAGTAAAATCAGAGTGCAGTTCATTCACTGAAACAAATGTTACATATTTCAATGACTTATTAAATAAGGAAACATGATCAGAAAAGTATAAACTAGATAATGTAAATGATAAATTCAATGCATTTAAAAGTACCCTGAAACACTATTTTGAAACAGCATTCCCATTTAGACAAAGAACTGTTCAAAATAACAAAACTAGCAATTGGATAACAACAGGGATTAGAAATTCATGTCAAAGAAAGGAGTTTCTACACAAAATATATAAACAATACCACACAACACCTGAATTCAATTTATACTACAAAAAATACACTAGCATATTAAATAAGGTAATTAGACTAGCAAAGAAAATGCATAATGATCATTTTATTTCCCAATCATCTAATAAAAACAGGGCTATGTGGTCCGTGATAAAGAAAGGAACTGGAAAATCTGCTAAAATACAAAGGAACATTACACTGACCAGAAATAATAAAGTGATTAATAATCCAGAGGAAATAGCAAACACTTTTAATGACTATTTTCTGGAAATTCCACAAAAATTATTAAATAAATCACAGGTGAAAATGAAAATCCACAGCCTGCTTCCAGTCTCCGACCGGGTCAGGAATGGAATGAATGAAGCCCCCATCTAGCGGCGAGGATACGAACTGTGCCGGCTGCCGAGGCCTGACGCACTCCTCTGGGGCAATGATTAAATGAATGACAGATGAAATGAAATGATAGTGGAGAGTGTTGCTGGAATGAAATTTTTGACAGGGAAAACCGGAGTACCCGGAGAAAAACCTGTCTGCCTCCGTTTTGTCCAGCACAGATCTCACATGGAGTGACCGGGATTTGAACCACGGATCCAGCGGTGAGAGGCCAGCGTGCTGCCGCTTGAGCCACGGAGGCTTCCACAGGTAAATACACTAAACTCTAATAATAAAATTAATATATGTAGTGATTCTTTATTTATAAACCATGTCACAAGTGAAGAGGTAAGAATAGTTATAAAAGAGCTAAAAATAAATTCTGTGCTGGCATTGATGGCATCCCTGATGCAATTTTAAAGAAATGTGCAGAAAATATAATAAATCCAGTTACACACTTAATAAACAGTTCAATTCTCTCAGGATCTTACCCGGATATTTTGAAGTTATCAAAAGTAGTTCCAGTGCACAAACATGGTTCAAAAGACGAATTAGATAACTATTGTCCTATTACCTTACCAACTGGTATTGCAAAAATTGAGGAAAATATCATGTATAAGAGACTGATAGTTTTATAGAAAAAAATAAAATATTATCAAACTCACAACATGGATTCAGAACAGAAAAATCTACACAGACAGCAATTTATGAATGTATTAATAGTATGCTGAAATTAATTGACAATAAGGAACATATAACTGGCCTATTCTTGGATTTATCGAAACCATTTGATGTTGTTGACAATAAAATCCTCATTACAAAACTAAATCAATATGGTATTAGAGGTCTATCTAATGAATGGATAGAGTCTTACTTAACAAGACGTAAACAAATAGTAAGCTTGAGACACAAGGATGATGGAACCAAATTACTTAATGAATCATTGTCCAATGAGGGAATTATTAAATTTGGAGTACCCCAGGGATCGGTTTTGGGCCCACTACTCTTTCTTCTATATATCAATGATATAACACAGAACGTTCATTCACATAAGGAAATTTAGTTTGCGGACGAGACAACACTCGTAATAAAAGGTGAAACTAAACAGGTGATACAGCAGTCTGCTGACTCCGTTACAGGAGAGTTAACCAAATGGTCACAAGATAATCGCCTCATAATAAACTATAAAAATAACAGTATCTCTAAATTTCCACACTATACAGAATAGGAATCCTGCGAAGCCCAATATAATATTAAATGGTCATCAAATAGAAAATAAATCAGAAACAAAGATTTTAGGACTATGGATACAACATGACTTGAAATGGAATAAACATATACAATATCTGAATACTAAACTGAACTCGATGTGCTTTGCGTTACGTATTTTGAAAACCTGCACTAGCATGCACACATTAAGAAATACTTATTTTGCTTATTTCCATTCATACTTAAGATATGGGGTCATATTTTGGGGTATGTCGCCAGATGTACTAAGCACGTTTAGGATACAAAAGAGGGCGATTAGAATTATGGCAAATGTAAACACTAGAGAATAATGTAGACCTCCGTTTAAAGATTTAAACATTCTTCCACTGCCCTGCATATATATCTTTGAAATTATTATGTTTTTCAAAAAGAATTTAATGAATAAGGATGTTTTTCTTAAAACAAACAATGATGTTCATAGGCATAACACAAGACAAAATCAAAACACTCATATTTCACGCACACACACAAGCATATATCAAAAAGGAACTTTTCACACAGGAGTTAAATTATACAATAAATTACCCCAGTATATAAAACTTGCCCCAAAAATAAAAACCTTTGATAGAATGTTGAAAACTTATCTGCAGTGCCATTGTTTTTACTCTGTAGTTGAATATCTTAGTGTATAAGAGCGATGAAAAATGAAAATCCACAGCCTGCTTCCAGTCTCCGACCGGGTCAGGAATGGAATGAATGAAGCCCCCATCTAGCGGCGAGGATATGATCTGTGCCGGCTGCCGAGGTCTAACGCACTCCTCTGGGGCAATGATTAAATGAAAGACAGATAAAATGAAATGATAGTGGAGAGTGTTGCTGGAATGAAATTTTGACAGGGAAAACCAGAGTACCCGGAGAAGAACCTGTCGGCCTCCGTTTTGTCCAGCACAGATCTCACATGGAGTGACCGAGATTTGAACCACGGACCCAGTGGTGAGAGGCCGGCGTGCTGCCGCCTTAGCCACGGAGGCTTGTTTAGGAGCGATGAAATCTACAATTATATTTTACGTTTCTATTTTAATTGTAATACCTAGCTGTAAGTTGTTGTATTAATAGAATTAAGTTTTCATATTATGATAATAGAGTAAGGTGTAAATAGTTGTCCAATAAGATTGTATCTCTTAAGATCTGTTATTATAATAAGTTATAAATAGTTATATTATTATATACCTATTAGTACTTTAATTTTATAGATGTAAATTCTGACGTGTCCTATATCAAAATGTATTGTATACATGTATTTGATCAAATGGAATTAATAAAATCTATCTATCTATCTATCTATCTATCTATCTATCTATCTATCTATCTATATATATCATCTATGGCTGGTGCTTTGTTCCTGCGTAAGTCCTCTAATGCTCTGTCAAATTCTGATCTCAATATTAAATCTCCTTTTGCATCCTCATCAATTTCCTCCTCCCTTTCCATTACACGATTCTCGATTTCGTTTCCTTTATACAAGCACTTGATGTAAGCTTTCCATCTCTCAACCTTTTCTTCCCTATCTGTTAGAGGCTTTCCATTTGTGTCCTTAATATTACAGCACTTAGTCTTCTTTTCCCCAAAACTATTCTTAATCCTTCGATAAGCTGTGTCTACTTTTCCTAATTTCAGACAATAACAATCCTGTGAAATAAAATTGAGAAAAATGCCTCAGGTATTAACATTATATCCCAGAATTTCATTGGCGGGAATAGCTCCACGGCTAAGTGGATAGCGGGCTAGGATTTCGCACCCACGTGTCCCGGGTTCAATTCTCGGCTGGGCCATCAAGGATTTTAATCTCCTGGGGTTAATTCCCATGGCTCGGGAACTGGGTGTATGTGACGTCTTCATCATCACTTCATACTTGTTCGCATTTGCGAAAGGCTACAAAGCCCGTAAATAGTAATTTAATGTTTCTAATATTTCGAGAGAAAAGTCGAGAACTCGAGGCGTCATTTGTTTTTTCTTAACCTAAAGTTACCATATGGTTGTAATTTTTTTTCGTAATTTAGATATTCTCCTTTTGCTAAAGTACGTAGTATACTTGTTACTTACATGTTATTTATTCATACATGCGTGATTGTAAGATACTTTCATTAAGTGGTGTTCCAGTAATATGTTACATACTGTCCATCATGCAAGATCCGTCTATAATGACAGCCATTACTTCATTTTCATTGGTCGACTTTCCTGCTGACCAACCCCAGCGTTTTCTCCATGGAAGCGCCTAGAAGTCTTCCCGGCCGCTATAGAGGGTCTTTCATATAAAGTAAGAACGCCAAGCGGCGGTTTTGCTATCCGGTGCTGCGGTGGCCTTGGCCGAGCTAGTAGTGCGCCGTGGCCCCCTGCTTTAAGAGTGTGTACAAACTTATAAGAAATATTATCTTATAAAAGTGCTGGAAGTGTCGTCCTTCCTGGGTTATACAGGCATTGTAACTGGTATCCACATTCTGACTGACGCGAGTGAGTTCGGCCACTGTAATGTTTCTGATCTTTTATTTTATGTATTTTATTGAGCACTGAGCCAGTAGTGTCAAACGTATTTTCAATTACATGAATCTCTGCTAGTAAAGGTAGCATTTCATCAGGAAATTGCTGAACAAATGCATCACGTACCCGCCGAGCCGTCTCGGCCTTACAATAAGTGTTACAAAAATACGATGTTGTAATGATAACTGTCTCATGTTAACATCTGAGATTCAGACTGGCGACTCAACACCTGCACGCTCATTGCAAGGTCAAGTATGCGCGCGCTTTCAATACTACAGCAGGGGTCCATGGCGTGTCACAAGCTCAGCCAAGGCCACTGCAGCAACGGATAACAAATCCGCCGCTCGCCGTTCTTATTTTATATGAAAGACCCTGTATAAGCAGCTGGATTCTCCAACAACTTTATGAATACACGTTTCATCATTGGCACCTCGCCGCACCTGTGACACATCTCGTCCAGGACTTCAAATGACAACAAGTCATTTCAATTCATCTACGACCCATCTTGTCGTAATTGCATACCAGAATACCAGGAATTCATCGAACATGTTTGAATTCGTCTGAACACAAAGAATACAACGATTATCTTCAAGTCCTGTTTCATCATGACGAATCGCTGCACCTTCGAAATGTTTCGTCGAAGGGACTTTGAATAAACCATACTTGGTTCACCAACTTCATCCAGCATGTCGCTTTCTCAACGATATGTCTCGCTAACAAACTAGCATTATGTTTTAAAGTTCAACTCTGGCAGTTGTAACACTTCAAACTTCGTTATACATTCACTGCATTATAATTTCATTTAAAGTGCATAGGTCTGGCCCCTACTGAATTTCCTATGAGTCTCCGATATTGGAACTTTGCAGTTTTAACAAGTGTTCACTCTCAACTAAGTGCAGCATGCTTCCTTCAAGTGTTAAATTAGTGCAAGTGCTTTTTAGTTAGCTAAAGTTCATACTGTTTGCATTTCATATTTTATTACCTAATCTCCTGGTGAGGTATCCAGCGTGTCACTAATTATGTGTCTTTCAATATGGCAGTTCCAGCCATAGTTGATGTAACCTGCAAATTCTCCGACCAGGATCTGGGTAAGTAACATGTGTTATTTTATTTTCAAACTTTAAAACTAATATGAAATTTTTTCATCTGGGCTCTTTTGATAGGCCGCTCTACTTTGATTTTGAGCATTCCTGCTCAAGTAATTCAGCAAAAACGTTTTCTATATTCTTTAAGGCTTCGATCTTGCCTTCATATACCATTAATAGTGGTTGACATGCAAAGTGTTTATATGCATTTATTTATTTATTTTCCACTTGCTTCACTTGTCTTAGGAATCTCCGTTGGGGATTAACATAACAGCTTGCTGTAGTGTAAATCTCAGTCAGGTTATTCTTTTTCCTCTACAGAACAGTATAAATACTTCAATCATCATCACATATTCCATTACTTTGGTATATTTACAATTTACAGTTTTACTTGTTACTATTTATAAATTGTTTAACCAGTTGTTACAGGGTAAATGTTTATTATCTTGTTATGCCTATGCATTTAATTGACAATAAATGTCAACCTGTTTAAGCAACTTGTTCTCTGTTTCTCTTGTTCTATTTACCTTAAATGTGTCGAAACTCTTTCCTTATAAAGCTAAACTCAGTTTTAACTCTAACCATCAGTTGGAGTTCCCTCCGATACGGGAGGTCTTTAATTGACCAATCCTACATCAGTTTTGGTGCGGAAACCCGTGGATTCGGCTTTGCTACCTTTATCTTTGAACGTAACATCTATAATTTGGATCAAGTTGCTTTATGATATACTCTGTTCTAATATTGTTTGAACTTTCTCAGCCAAAACGGCGTCAGTTATACTGGAGCAGGATACAGACAAGCTGCCGGAGCCCCTTCCACCTGCTCAACCTGAATTATCTTCATGTTCAACGACTTCCTTGCAAGGTTTGGTGAGTTGTACTTCAATCTCAGCCATGTCTACAGCCGACAAATTATTTGGAACTCGTGCCATTCTTAAGAAACAATTATCACGTTTTCGGTCATTCCTTACAGACAAAAGTCTTGATGACCATAATATAGATATAATGCAAGAAAGGTTTAAAGTTTATCAGTCTGACTTTCAAGCTTATTCTGCTATACAAACAGGACTTGAAATTCTTGACTCTGCTCACGAGCAGGAAAGAGAGGTGGTGGAAACCGATTATTATGAAGGCTTCACTGAAGCAAAAACTTTGCTTAAATCCTTAACTGAAGATCAAAGGGAACACCCGGTCATTCCCGTCAAACCTATCCTGCCCAGAATTCCTTTACCCTCTTTCTCAGGTAATGAGCACTGGTGGGATTCTTTCGAAGAACTTTTTATTTTGCTTGTACACAATAATCCCTCTATACCTAACATACAAAAGTTTCACTACTTAAAATCTGTTCTGCAAGGACCTTCCCTTAAAATTATAGAGGCACTTCCTCTGACTTCTGAAAATTATTCGGTTGCCTTTAACTTATTACAACAGAGATATGGTAATCACAAATTGAGGATCCATAGACACATTACTGCGTTGTTCAACCTCCCTTCTTGTCGTAATGATAACCTTTCAACGCTACGCAACTCCATGTGCGTGCCTTAGAGCACTTAAAACAACGGGTATAGCATTGGAATCTTTTTTTGAGTTACCTTACAACCTCCAAGTTCGACCCCCAAACTTTAAAAGCATGGGAAACGGAATTGATTGATCAACCTGAACCCACATTTCAGACATTAACTACATTTGTAAAGAATTGTTGTCATGTGCTCTCTGGAGTGGCCCAACAAGCGGAACTTCCAACAAGTTCTAGCAAAAATGTACTTAGTAAAATCACATTCAACAAAAAATCTTCTCGTTCGCAAGTATTTTCAGTACAAAGTAATTCGCAGACTTGCATACTCTGCAATAATCTGCACCCTCTTTACTCATGTTCTACTTTCAAATCTTTATCAGTGGATGACCGTAGAAAAACCGTCTCTCAGCATAAATGTTGCTTTAATTGTCTCTGAAAAACATGCAGTAACCGATTGCCCTTCTAAAGGAGTCTGCAGGCATTGCAAATCACGTCACCACTCTTCATTACATCGTATCGAAAAAAAAATTAAACCCTCTCTTAATAAAACTTCAGAAAATGCTGTTGCTTCTAACTCTCAAACAAATACAGATTCCAGAAGTAAATCATACCTAACCTCTGTTACTCATTCTGATTTGAATGCTCAGTCTTATATTCAAACCACGAACTCTTGGCGCAGTACACAAATACTTTTATTACTGTGCGACTTCAAGTTCAAGATTCCACAGGCTACTGACACTCTGCTCGAGCTCTCCTCGACAATGCTACTACTCATGAATTCATAACCTGTACTCTTGTCAAAAAAGTAGGCCTGCAGCCTCACATCACTTCTATAGAAATATCTGGAATTAATAATAGCAAATCCACTTCTTTGCAATTTGTGAAACTTAATATCAAGGATTCAGTACAATCTGGCACCAACGTTTGCCTTAATTGTCTGTCTATTCCACTTATAGGAGCTCCAACTCCTAGCCATTCTTTTTCCATTGACACTTGGATCTTTCCCTCGGGTTTCAAATTAGCTGATCCCTATTTTCATCAAAGTTCTACTGTCGACATTTATCTTGGTGCAAATGTATTCTGGCAAAACCTACTACCTTCTAGAGTTAACATTACTCCCAGCATTTACGCCCATCATACAAGATTTGTTTGGAAACCGACAGTAGTGGCTACGCTGGCTAAAGCGCAGCATTAGGTCATGGGGCCAAGCTCTCTGCTGACTCGGTAGACGCGTGGGTTCGAGCCCCACCGTCGGCCGTCCTTGAAATGGTTTTCCGTGGTTTCCCATTTTCAACACCAGGCAAATGCTGGGACGGTACCTTCTGACAGGCCACGGCCGCTTCCTTCCACATCCTTGCCCAGTTTCATTCACCATCATTCATTTCATCTCGCATTAACTCCTCTCATGAGGTTGGTGTCAGGAAGGGCATCCGGCCGTAAAAACCATCGCCACAAATACTTCCATCGCATCTCATCCCCGACCCCGTTGGAAAAACGGGAATAATAAGGGGTAGACATACATACAAGATTTGTTTGGCTTGTTACAGGTCACATTCCACTTAAAACCGTACAGTCTTCTTCACAGTGTCATTATACTCACACCAAGTTAAATCAAAATTTAGAAAAAAAATTGGCAAATTGAATCTGTCGATTCCTCACCTTCGCTTTCTTCAGAGGATGAATTTTGCGAACAGCTCTATCTTGCACCCACCACTCGCAATTCAAATGGTAGGTTTATTGTATCTAGGCCTCGTGTTCAGTCTCCTCCTACTTTAGTAAATTCGCATTCTTGGGCTCTTAAAGCCTTGTTTGCTGTTGGAAATCAATTAAAACACGATCCCTCTGCCAAATCTCAATACATTGAATTCATGGAAGATTATGAAGCTTCTGATCAAAAGGAAGTTATTGAAAATAACAACTTTCCTGATAATAGTGTTTATTTAAACCACCATCCTGTATGGAAAAACCCCTCTACTAGGGAACAAATTAGAGTAGTTTTCAACAGATCCGCTCCGGATTCTAACGGCATTTCTTTGAACGATACCTTATTAGCAGGTCCAGCTATTCAGTCGGATCTTTCTTCCGTTCTACTGAATTTTCGTTTATTTCCTGTTGGTGTCATAGCGGACATCAAACAAATGTACAGGCAAATATTAATTGAATCAGAACAGCAAAATTTACTGCGAATACTATAGCGTGATCGTCCTTCCAAACCTATTAAAATCTTTAAATTGAAAACTGGTACTTATGGTCTTAAACCATATGCTTTTTAAGGCGTCTCGCCGACCAAGATTATAACCTGTTCTCTCCAGTAATTTCTGATCTTCTAAAGAACTCTTTCTACGTGGATGATTTTCTTCATTCCTTAAAAACGTCTTTGGAGGCCCTCAAGCACTTTCAAAATCTCAAACCTTTACTTCACGGAGGAGGTTTTCTCTTACACTAATGGAATTCCAATTCCAAAGATATAATTACTCAGCTTCTTTCTCATAGTAATTCTGATTCACCGGTAGAACTTCTACAAATGTATAATTCTACTAAAGTGTTAGGAATTCATTGGTGTCCTATTTTGGATTCTTTTTTCTACCAAGTTATCTTGTCCACTTCATTTCCTCAAACCAAGCGACATGTTCTTTCTGAGATAGCTAAAATTCACGACCCTCTTCAATTCATAGCCCCTGTTATAGTTGTAGCAAAAACGTTTATGTAAGAATTATGGTCTTTAAAAGCTGATTGGGATGATCCTATACCTCCCTCTTTTTTAGAAAGATGGCTTTCCTTTCGAACTTGTATTTGTGAATTATCTATTATAGATATCCCAAGAGTTACATCTTTTTGCTGATAGCTTCATTAAAGCTTACGGATGCTGCGCTTATGTTGTAAATCGCAGTACAAATGAAAATTAAACATGCATGTGCCTCAATACTTTGTATGCATTCCTTTGTTGGAAATAAGCATTTTCATCCTTTTGGGCATACTTTTAATGAGTGTTTGGCAATTGTTTTTGAGGTCATTGTCATGGTGCCAAATCCATACCAAAGTTTCAATCAGACCATATGTACATGTTTTCTGTCAGTAAATAAAAATGTGTGCTCGTAAAATAATCATCATTGGCACCTCGCCGCACCTGTGACACAACTCGTCCAGGACTTCAAATGACAACAAGTCATTTCACTTCATCTACGACACATCTTGTCGTAATTGCATACCAGAATACCAGGAATTCATCGAACATGTTTGAATTCGTCTGAACACTAAGAATACAACGATTATCTTCAAGTCCTGTTTCATCATGACGCATCGCTGCACCTTAGACATGTTCCGTCGAAGGGACTTGGAATAAACCATACTTGGTTCACCAACTTCATCCAGCATGTCGCTTTCACAACGACATGTTTTGCAAGCAAACTTGTATTATGTTTTAAAGTTCAACTCTGGCAGTTGTAACACTTCAAACTTCGTTATACATTCACTGCAATGATTTATAACTTCATTTAAAGTGCATAGGTCTGGCTCCTACTGAATTTCCTATGAGTCTCCGATATTGGAACTTTGCAGTTTTAACAAGTGTTCACTCTCAACTAAGTGCAGCATGCTTCCTTGAAGTGTTCAATTAGTGCAAGTGCTTTTTACTTTGCTACAGTTCATACTGTTTGCATTTCATATTTTACTACCTAATCTCCTCGTGAGGTATCCAGCGTGCCACTAATTATGTGTCTTTCAATATGGCAGTTCCAGCCATGGTTGATCTAACCCGCAAATTCTCTGACAAGGATCCGGATAAGTAACATCTGTTATTATGTTTATATGCATTTATTTTTTTCCACTTGCTTCACTTGTCTCATGAATCTCCGATGGGGATTGACATAAAAGCTTGCTGTGGTGTAAATCTCAATCAGGTTATTCTTTATTCTCTACAGAACAGTTTAAATACTTAAATCATCATCACATATTCCATTACTTTGTTATCTTTACAATTTACAGTTTTACTTGTTACTATTTATAAATTGTTTAACCAGTTGTTACAGGGTAAATGTTTATTATCTTGTTATGCCTATGCATTTAATTGACCATAAATGTCATCCTGTTTAAGCAACTTGTTCTCATTTTCTCTTGTTCTATTTACTTTAAATGTATCGAAACTCTTTCTTTATAAAGCTCAACTCAGTTTTAACTCTAACCATCAGTTGGAGTTCCCTCCGGTACGGGAGGTCTTTAATTGACCGATCCTATACCAATACTCATTACGACGCAAAGGTCGCCCACGGGCGCCAACTAGAGGGACCTGCACTCGGCCTCTAAGGAGGCCATACGATCATTATCATTAATTGGAGTGAATAAGACAAACTCTTCATTGAGGATGCCATTCCGCGAGGAATAAACCATAATGATATGGAGTAAATTTCACTATATTTAATTCAGAGCTTCATATTTACATATCAATAAATTCTATGGGATAGAATAGAATTAAATGTTCGTTCAAAGTTTCATTCGGAGAGGAATAGAACTAAATTGTATGGATTTAATTTCACTCCGGCAAAATAGAATTAAATGTCCGTTCAAATTATAGTGTATGGGTTTGATTTTACTCCGGCCGGAATAGAATGAAATGCTCGTTGGAATTAAAGTGTATGAATTTAATTTCACTCCGGGCAGAATAGAACTAAATGTTCATTCACAGTTTCATTTCGATAAGTATAGAATTATATTCTAAATATTTTCAACCATACTTTCAGAGATACATTTTATAGCCTAAGTGTAATGGATCTGATGATGATCGTTTGACGATCGAAACTGGTCATCAAGTGTATTTATTAATCTCATGTAATTTTTTTTCAGGATTAGGGAATTACCCGTCTCATTTGGGTACAATCGTGTTGACCGACTGAAAGGCACCAAACCTTTGTTCATGAATTATTATGCTACGGTATATTTTATTTATATTTCATATGTCATTGATTCTGATGGTATCCAAGTCGTCGTCGAGAGACGTACTGCTTTAAATTCAAACATTGCATTCCAGGCTTTTCATATTGGAATGAAACTGTTTCCCAAAGGATTCAGGATATTTTCACTCGGAATGAGCATAATGGCAATGCATCAAATTTCGAAGTATATGAAGTGGTTAGAATGATTGATCTGGCTAGGTCAAACAATTGCTAGAGTTTTGCACCAGTGTACCATTGGGCTCAACGGTTGGTATGGTACACCTTACGGAGATGCTGTCTAGTGCATTACAGTCCAGTAAGGGCCATGGCCTACCAAGCTACTACTGCTCATCCATTTTGTCTACAGATTGAAGAATGACATATGGCCAGCACGACAAGTCCCCTCGGCTGATAATCTTGGCTTTCTTGACCGGGCCGCTGCCTCTCTGATCACGCAGCTATTCAATTGTCTACAAGAGACTGAGTTCTATCCGTTCTAGCCCTCACATCAGTTTCTTAAGTCCCTGATGGAGCCAGGGGTCAACTCCCAGAGCCTCTGGGTGCTAGAGAGGCGTGCTACCCATATAAAACTACTAGTCCAGTTCTCCTCAATATAATGTGGCTAGCGCTGCTGCTAATCCTCTAAGGTGAATACGTGTCACGTAATGTCTATTGAATCTATCGTAGAGAATGTTAATAAAATAATCTAGTTTAATGAAAGAAATATGCTGGTACACATTTTTTAAATTCATGAATTATTGATGGCATGTTTGCATACTTCTATAACTATATTATTATATTTCATATGTTAATAAAGCAATTGCTGGAAATAAAATTGCATAGCCTGCCTGAAAATAGTGGAAAACTTAACATTTAAAAATGTTGAAATGAACTAAATTTTAATGTTAAAAGCTTGGTGACTGTAAATCCATACGTTCATCATATTTAATTACGCTCAATATGTTCATATTGTAATGAAAATACATATCAAGACCATTTTTCCCCCCTGTCAACAGAATTGTGGCACCCGTATTTCAACATCAGCAATGCACTGACAGCAATGAGAGTGGAGTCATCAATAGGAGGATCTACTACATCACAAGATAATAAGTCGGAAATTACCAAGTCCCCTGCACACTATTCAAGAGGGCCTCAAAAGTCCACTGTGGTCTTGACAAGAGGGCGTACAAGGTCCTCTGCGGTCTTGACAAGAGGGCGTACAAGGTCCCCTGTGGTCTTGACAAGAGGGCGTACAAGGTCCCATGTGGTCTTGTCAAGAGGGCGTACAAGGTCCCCTGTGGTCGTGACAAGAGGGCGTACAAGATCCCCTGTGGTCTTGACAAGGGGGCGTACAAGGTCCCCTGTGGTCTTGACAAGAGGGCGTACAAGGTCCCCTGTGGTCTTGTCAAGAGGGCGTACAAGGTCCCCTGTGGTCTTGTCAAGAGGGCGTACAAGGTCCCCTGTGGTCTTGACAAGAGGGCGTACAAGGTCCCCTGCGGTCTTGACAAGAGGGCGTACAAGGTCCCCTGTAGTCTTGTCAAGAGGGCGTACAAGGTCCCCTGTGGTCTTGTCAAGAGGACGTACAAGGTCCCCTGCGGTCTTGTCAAGAGGGCGTGGAAAGTCCCCTGCACACTTTTCAAGAGGGCGTACAAGGTCTCCTGCGGTATTGTCAAGAGGGCGTACAAAGTCCCCTGCACACTTTTCAAGAGGGCGTCAAAAGTCCCCTGTGGTCGTGTAAAGAGGGCATACTAAGTCCCCTACGGTCTTGTCAAGAGGGCGTACAAAGCCCCCTGCAGTCTTGTCAAGAGGGCGTAGAAAGTCCCCTGCAGACTTTTCAAGAGGGCGTCGACAGTCTCCTGCTGACTTTTCAAGGGGGCGTCGAATCTCCCCTGAAGACTTTTCAAGAGGGCGTCGAAATTCCCCTGCAGACTTATCAAGAGGGCATACAATGTCCCCTGCGGGCCTGTCAAGAAAGCGTACAAGGTCCCGTTCACACCTTCCAAGAGGGGATCGAAAGTCCCCTGCAGACTTTTCAAGAGCGCGTCCAAGGTGCCCTGCAAAATTTTCAAGAGGGCGTCCATAGTCCCCTGCAGACTTTTCAAGAGGACGTCGAAAGTCCCCTGCACATTATTCAAGAGGGCGTTCAAAGTCCCCCGCCGACTTTTTCAAGAGGGCGTCGAAGGTCCCCTGCACACTCTTCAAGAGGGCATCGAAAGTTCCCTGCAGACTTTCAAGAGGGCATCGAAAGTCACCTGCACACTCTTTAACAGGGCGTCCAAAGTCACCTGTTGACTTAACAAGAAGGGGTGCAAAGTCCTCGTTGGGATTCCCCTTTCGATTTGGGGTACCCGAAGGTAGTTTATGCTCCATTAGGTAACTACTAGCCTTTGGGGACCCCAAAACCCCCTAATGCGGTGCCATTAGTTGTGATGAAACGCCTGTCATCACCATCGAAACATCAAGGTTTTCCTGCTAAACTGGCAAGACAAAACAAGACTAATAGTTTTGGGACTATAACTCCCTCAGGCAGAACGAAGAGCTCGACAAGCTGCTAGCCGATCACATACCGTAGCACTGAGAGAAGGAAATCCGCGGAAGCGATGTGCCCAATCAATGGTATTTATTTTACCTTTATTTTTACTGTATTGTATTATTTTTATTAGGCCCTGTTGGATTTGGAATGGGGAAAGAAGCTTAATGTAGCTAGGACTCTTGTCCCTTTTTCCAACATTAATTTATATACTCATGAAAATGGAAATTGCAGCACAGTGAAGGAATTTGTCATTTGTGTTGATTTTCAAGATGTGGAATGATGCCATGTAAGTATGTAAACTATAAGATTTTGAGGTCCCAGAATGATTGGTCGCATAGGAACCACCTCCAGTATACAGATCATAGTGTATCATAGTTGACTTGTAATTTCATGAGTTAACTTTTCTGCCCAATTAAAGAAAAACAACATTAAATTACAAGTACTTATTTGTCAATACGGACCCGAAATAATGGAGGTTAATTCTGATGATTCTAATGTAGCATAATTGACTTGCAGTCTGTGTAGTGAACATGCTTAGACGACGGACAAGAGCTTGTTGTCAACAATAGTCACAGTTTCAGACAGCTCGGATAATTGAGGACCCCAGAAGTCAAGGGGTATAAGTGGCATTATTGAAAAAAAAAAAAAGAGATACGGGAATGGAATGAAAAAATATTAATCTTTTAGATAGTAAAGGGATCCAAGTGATTTCCTTGACAGGTATTGCCACCTAGCGTCATGCCCCTACACTACTTAGTGGGTTGTAGTTCAACCTTGGAGCACAAGAGGTCCAGTGTCACTAGGACCCCTTGACCTCCAACCATTGCAAATGATTCGTTTAGTAGAGGTAGTGAACCCTTAATATTAGGTCATATTAATGATTCCTTAGTTTATTGTAATATACATGGAAATGCTATTGAGAGTCGAGCATGGAGACCAGACTGTATGTCTAAACTTCAGTTAAGCCTGGCGACATTTGGGACTGGAAAGGAATGTTATATTTCTATAGAACGGAGGCAACAGGTATTTATGACTTGGCCTGCGAAAACGGTGCAGTTCCGTTAGAGGAAGAATGAACGACCTAGGTACGCGTCTCAGTACTTCTGAGTCACGGTTGGGCTATGTATTTGTCCGGCGAGTGAAAGACGAGGATGGAGATATGATTTGGCCACTCTTAAGGAGCGTGTCTAAGCTCTAGGAACCACTAGTTCAGTGTTCAGAAGGACCAAAGAAAAGATGATGCTATTTTTCGCGGGGACGCGGCGTTATCAAGCCTGACCTGGAAATTACGCGGGAATCAAGTTGTTATCAAATCCTACGATCGATCTTTGATCGGACCAACAACATTGTAGCCTCCAGATTGATACGACTTCAATGTGCCTAAGTGCATGAGTAGGGGGGTAAGGCGGTTTCAGCCCCAGTTTAGAACCATCATCACCCCACTACTGTCCGTCCACCAGCTCATATATATATATCGTATGGTTGTACAAGTATACAAAAGTTTACAATTATTTAAATTGAAATGTCCAAATTTGACAACCATTCCAGAGCACTTGGTGTCACTTGGTGTAGAGTCTTCAGACCACCATCAAATGCACGGAGTGGGCACTCCTGAACAATGTGTTTTATAGTTTGTTCCTCCACTCCACAGTCACAGGCAGCAGATGTACGGAAACCCCATTTCTTCAAAGTGTGACCACACCTTCCTTGACCTGTTCTAATGCGGTTCAGCTTCGACCAGGTTTGGTGTGGAAGTTGGAATCCCTCAACCTTCTTTGTAGGATCTTTAACCAGGTGAGCATTGTTGGGTGGATGCTCGTTCCAACGTTGTTGCCACTTGGAGGTCATGTTGAAAGAATTGATACCTTCTAAATCAACCCAGGGTGGCTTGCGTGATTTCAGACGTGTTGTTGGTGGATCTTGCAGGGCAACATACAACAGAGAGTTCTTATCAGAAGTGGTCTTCTTGAGCAAGCTTACCTTAGCTGCTTTCCTCCTTAGATCTTGCGGAGCGATATTAGCTAGGACTGGTAGCCATTGTGTGGGAGTAGATCTAACAGTACCAGTGATGACTCTCATGGCCTCATTGAGTTGCACATCAATCTTGGTGGTATGAGCACTGTTTTCCCATACAGGGGCACAGTATTCACCAGCAGAATACACGAGAGCGAGTGCAGCAGAACGTAGAGTATTAGCGTCTGCACCCCAGCTGCTTCCGGCAATCTTGCGAAGTAGATTCACTCTCGAGCCAAGTTTCTTCGATAACTTGATGCACTGTTGTTTGAATGCCAAGGACCGATCCAGAGTGATTCCAAGATATATTGGATTGTAGTTATGGGGTACTTCGATTCCGTCAAAAGTAACATGCAGCTTCCTTTGGGCTTCTTTATTATTTAGATGGAATGCAGTAACCTCAGTCTTGTTCGGGTTGGGTTGAAGTCTCCATTTATGGAAGTAATCACTCAGTTTCGTCAGATCACTAGTTAGGGTATTCTCACAGTTCATAAGGTCTTTATTTTGGATAATTAATGCTAGGTCGTCTGCATACTGGATTTTCAAGGAATCTGTGTGAGGCATGTCATGAATATATAGATTAAACAAAATGGGGGCCAAAACTGAGCCTTGAGGTAGGCCATTGTTTAATGTCCTCCACCTGCTAGTTTGCCCATTCAGGAACACCCTAAAACGCCTATCAGAGAGCATGTTGTTCATTAAAAGTGCCAACTTTTGACATGGGATGATTTCAATAAACTTGGGCATCAAACCCTCCCTCCACACAGTGTCGTAAGCTGCTGTGAGATCCACAAAAACCGCAGCTGATTTTAGACCTCGTTGAAATCCAGCTTCTACTATAGTTGTCAATGTTAGGACCAGGTCGCAGCAACTCCGCTGTTTCCTAAAGCCACCTTGTTCGATGGGGATGATTTGATCAACGGCCTCTTGAATGCGATTTAGAATAAGCCTTTCTAGTAGCTTATAGGTCATGCTGAGTAGTGATATCGGTCGGTAGTGAGAAGCATCAGATCCGTCTTTTCCCTGTTTCAGGATAGCAATTATCTTAGCCTGTTTGAACAGCTTTGGTAATTTTCCAGTTTTCAGAATCTCATTGAAAAATTCAATAAGCCACAACTTTGTTTTTGGTCCGATGGTTTTAAGAAACCCTGGATATATGCCATCAAAGCCAGCGGCTTTGTTTACCTTTAGCATACTCATGGCTTTATCAACTTCCTCAATGCAGAAATCACGTGAGTAGTCTGGGTGTGGTTTTAGTTGGGACTTCTTTATGTACAGTTCATTATTCACAGTTCGTGTCTGTTCTTTGTCTATTTTAGTTTTTGAAATATTCATCAGTCTGGATGCAACAGCATTAGCATTCACATGTGTAACTGTACTTGACAACCTGGGATCTGTACCAAGTTTTCTAATAAGATTCCAGGCTTTCCGACTAGAATTTGTGAAGTTGAGTCCTGCCGTTGTTTTATGCCATTTTTCTCGTCTGTTCTTGTTCAGAGCTCTCAATAGGTCATCAGCTGTTACCTTGTCGTGAGATTCTTGATATTTGGCGTATAACTCATCGCATTCTTGGGACCATCCAGGAATGTACTCCTTCCGAAATCCACGTGGGATATATTTTCTGGCATTTGTTTTAATCGCACCCACAAATCGTTCATAATTGGATGGGACTGGAGGAATCCATTGAACGGTATTATCTAGACCTTTCGGAAATAGTTCCCAGTTTGCAAGTTGAAAATTCCATCGAGGTTGAGGTATGGAGGTGACTAACGGAATTTCAGTACCAAAATGAATTATGACTGGCCTATGCTGGCTGTGTGGGAAAGACTTGATGACTTTTCGTTGTGTCATTTCATTATTTCCAGATCTAGATGTGATGCACAAATCAGGAGAATAATCTTTTAACCATCTGCCAGATCGGAACGTTCCTGGATCTTTAGCATTGTACACAAGCTGGAGATCGTGCATATCCATCCATTCATGATCTTAGGGGACTGAAGGGGAGCGGAGAGACATTCCAGCTGTGTTGATTGAGTGGACGTGCCGCTGCAGATATTGCCAACTTAGCACCTATGTTATTCACGCTATGCTTAATCACTGCTACTTGCGTTTAGTTTCAATTGTGAAATCTTACGGGTCAGTAGTGTTATGTCGGAAGTGAAGAAGAAAAGAGTGATACATTCTGAGGGTAGGGAAATAATTAGGAAAGTGATTGAGGGATGTGATGAAGAAGCTAGGAACAACTGTATTAAATTTCCACTGAGTCAGGCAACTGCAAGATCTGCCGATTATACAGGAGTTTCTGAAGCAACGATTAAAAGAATTCGTAAACAGGTGCAAGTTCAAAATGTAAGTGGTGAAAAGAGTATTCTAACGAACCCAGGGAAACATCAGAAGAAAAGACCTGCACTCATTGTAGTGAATTTGGATGATTTCGATAGGTGTGTGATTCGTAGAATTATACACGACTTTTACGTCTTTGAGAAACGTGTGCCTACTGTAAATAAATTGCTGCCTGTTGTGCGGGAAAAGATACATTTTCCATGGGGACGAAGTTCGCTTTGGAAATTGATTTCAGAGCTCGGCTTTAGATGGAGGAAATGTCAGAACAAAAGAAAGGTACTTATAGAACGCCCTAATATCGTGGCTTGGAGGCACGATTATCTGGTTAAAATAAAGCATTTGCGAGAAAATGGGAAAACTATCTTCTATATTGATGAGAGCTGGGTAGATAGTAAAATCACATTCGGCAAGTGCTGGCAAATTGAGGAGGAATTTGGCATTCATACAAACACTAATGCAGGGAATAGGCTGATAATAGTTCATGCAGGTAGTGTAAACGGGTTCCTGGAAAATTCCCTTCTCCTATACAAGGCCGGGACAGCTGTAGGCGACTATCTTGGGCAAATGAACCATGTAAACTTTGAAAATTGGATTCGTGAAAAGCTGGCACCTAATTTGCCCCCTTGTTCTGTTGTAGTGTTAGACAATTCTCCTTATCACAGTATACAGGTGGATAAAACCCCGCCTAAGAGTGCTGTGAAATCAGCTATGATGTCGTGGTTGGAAAACAAAGGGGTTCACTGTGACAGTTCTATGCGCAAAACTGATCTTTACAGGCTGATAGAAGCAAAGAAACCAAAAGAGAAGGTTTTTAAAGTGAATGCATTTCTTGTTTCATTGGACCACACTGTCGTTCGCTTGCCCCCATACAGGTGTGAACTGAATCCCATAGAACTAGCTTGGGCCAAGGTGAAACGAATAGTTAGAGAAAGAAATATGACTTATCTTTACAGAAATTGCGCGATATAACGCTTGAGAGTGTATCACTTGTGACCGAAACAGGCTGGCAGGGGTTTTGCAAACATATAGAAAAAGTAGAAAACGATTACTGGGAGAAAGACGGTGTAGTTGAATACATCATTGACAGTATTGTCATTTTGCTGGGAGATGACAGCAGCGATTCATCTTGTTCCTCCTCCTGCAGCGAAAATGAGTCTGGCTCCGAAGAAGAACTGGCTACTCCACTTGTTTGAGGTGAGTGAGTGTGTCGTTGATTATTATAACTAGAGCTTTGCGCGGATAAACAAAACTAACGGCTGTTATCTGCATCCGCTCCACATCCGCACGACTGTTATCCGCATCCGCCCCACATCCGCACGACTGTTATCCACATCCGCCCCACATCCGCACGACTTTTATCCCAATTCGCACGTTTGTTATCCAAATCTACTGGCATTACAATAATATTTTCGTTCCATGTTTAAAATGAATGTTATACAGCCAGAATTGCAACCCTTTTCAGTTCGGAGTGTTAATTGTCCTTGACATAATTTTAATGAGATTAGCGTAAATCGTCATCTTACATTTGTCATGAGAAAAAAAAAACATAATGCAAAAATATGATAAGTCATAAACATCCGGGTCTTAGTAATGATATTCAACAAGTTCGGATTGTATTCTAAAAACTATCCGCAAATTTATTCCAAACATTGTCCGCAGCTTATCCGCTATCCGCACAGCCATGCAAACTATATCCGCATGGCGAAAACTTTTGCGGATATCCATGGGTTTATCCGCGGGTTTATCCACGGATCCACACAGGGCTTTAGTTATAACCTAAACTGCATGAACTGAATAACGTTTAAGTTTCACAATTTTCAGTGACCTCTTTGCTTTCTTCTTTAATCTAAGCGTGAATACACATTCTAAACTAGTACGATAATATTACTTAGAAATCTCACTGTGCGGTGTCAACACCATCCACATTAAAAAAAAAACAAAAAAAAAAACCTGCTTGCCACACAGCCTGTGTTGAGTAGAGCGCGTAAGTATCTGACGTTGGCACCATTGTCATTCGCGCACAGGCCAACTGTCTACTGCTGACTCGTTGCATTCCTGCCGCGGATCTGAAGCTGGTGGACGGACAGTACTAAGCCTCAGCCATGTAATATTTGTGATAGCTCGTGAACCTATAGTCGGATATTTACAAATGAGGTTTCGTAGGACTCGGGCTGACGTCCTCTTTCCTATGGACGACTCGTTATATTTTCAAATTTTGTTTTGTTTTGAAAGTAGGCGATAGTTTGAAAACCGAACATGATAGAACGTTGTGCCATGGTACAAACGAATGGCATTTATGTCCTTTATGTTTTATAATAAAACTTTTTTATTTTTTGACATTTTTTGAAAAATGTGTAATTTTGAAATTCCTATATTTCGGAAACTAGGAAGTTTACAAAAATGTTTATTGGACATAAATGAATGGCCCTGACCCCCTCTATAGCTAAAATAAATTTCAAGTCTCTAAGATAAAAATACAAAAAGAGTAGTGGGATGAGAGCTGATTCCCAACCTACTTTCCTACGAACTTTGGCGATATCTCCCGAACGCATGATCGGATTTTATCGAAGTGTTGTTGGCGTTGGGATGACGTCCGCTTTGCTAAGAATGTGTGTTGGTATTTTAAATATATTTTTTGAAAATTCTTGAATTTGAAATTGGCGCTATTTTGGAAACGGTGAATTTTAGAAAAACGTTTGTTTCACGTTAATGAAAGGTGTCTATGCCCTCTAGGTGGACAGCAAGATTGAAGTGTGTAGGAGGAAAAAAAATGATAGTCTCCTTTCCTACGAACTTTGCCGATAATTCGCGAACGCCTGGTCAGTTTTTAACAAATGAGATGTTGTTGGTATTGGGATGACGTCCTATTTGCTAAGAATGTGTGTTGGTATTTTTAAAATGCTTTTTTGAAAATTTTTGATTTTGAAATTGGCGCTATTGTGGAAACGGAGAACTTTGGAAAAAAGTTTGTTTGACGTTAATGAAAGGTCCCCAAGCCCTCTAGGTACACAGCAAGTTTTAATTGTGTAGGAGGACTAAAAATGATAGCCTACTTTCTGGTGAACATTGACGATAATTCACGAATGCCTGGTCGGATTTTAACAAATGAGGTGTCGTTGGACTTGAGCTGACGGGCGCTTTGCTCTGGACGACTTGTACTATTTTTGAAAAAAATATTTTAAAAATTTTTGGTTTTGAAAGTAGGCGATAGTTTGAAAACCAAACATGATAAAACGTTGTGCCAAGGTTCATACGAATGGTATTTATGACCTTTATTTTTTAAAATAAAACTTTTTTATCTTTTATGTTTTTTTGAAAAAAGTGTAATTTCGAATTTTTTATAGTATGGAAACTAGGAAGTTTACAGAAAAGCTTGTTTGACATAAATTAATGGTTCCCGCCCCTTCTACCCCTAAAATAAATTTCAAGTCTCTAGGACAAAAACTATGCATTTTAAAACTTTAAAAATTGTTTTTAAAATGAAACGGGGTTGTGGACAAACAGGCGTTAGCGCTGGGGCGTGTGTTACAACGAGGCTATCACAGGCCATGCTGAATACAGGAAATGGCTATTTCGAGGGGGCGACAAAGCGAGGGAGCGCTTTCCGATATTTTTGCTATGACAAACGAATAAAGGCGCATATTTCAAAAATCTCTCATGGCGATCTTTAAACATGTTAGTAAACGGGTCGTGGGTAACATGACAAATGATAATAATTGTATGAGTTAAATAAAAGCGGAAAACGTTTGATAGTTTTCAACAACTTGAAAAACTTGCTTTGTATGTATGTCTGACTGGCAGCCAAGAAATAAAAAATCTGTTGAGGCTGGCTAGCCGGCTATGAGAATGGAATGTGGGTGAGAGCTGACAACACTGCTGTCAGGTGATAACAGGTTGGAACAATGTGGCAACTCTGTAATGGAGATAATATTTCACATCCTGTCAGCCAGGCCCCGAGCAGAAGCGGGTGAGAGGGGAGAGGAAGGAAACCTCTACACAACAGGAAATCACGTGACCACTGCAGAGCGGTCAGGGGCGGGGTCAGAGGGCCGGGGAGAGGTGAGGGGAGGAGTGGAGAACCCATTGCAGCCAATAGCTGAACGAGTTGTATGTCAACATGGAGTTGAGGAGTGAAACACAGGTGAGAGAGAAAGAAAAAGACGTGTTGCTGATAACATGTGTGAACATGCATAAAGTGTTGAGCGCCGTACACAGGGGCTCTTGTGCAACATGATTCAATAAATTAATAAATAAATAAAAAGTACACAGGTTCACACAACATGTAATTTATTGGTCCAAGAATTAAAAGTAGAGTTACATCCTAACCATTTTACATATAGTTTATTTCCTTTTTGTTTTAACACTTTTTCCACAAGATAATGTTTAGGAAACGCTGTTTTCTGAAGTTAATGGAGATAAAACCTGCCTTTTATGGGTTGATGGTTGAGGTCCTCGAGTAAATAGGTGACTGGACTGTCCAAGTTGACTTGACGAATTTTTTGAAATAGTTCGGTCCCCAACTGAGGTGTGTATCCCTTATTGAAGGCATACTTAAATTTCCTCACACGAACAAAATCCCCAATTTTCAGTCGGTGACGTTTAGGATCCGCAGTTTTTATGGGGTTAAACAGTTTATCCAATCGCTGAATATTTTGGTCACGAGCCGGGGCTTGGTGCCAATCGTTCTATGTTTCGTCTCATTGTAACGTGACACTAGCTCCTGTAACATGTCCAACCAGCGGTAAGTGCCCTGAGCGGTAAACGCTTTCCACATGTGCGTTTTCAATGTTCGGTTGAACCACTTGACCACGCTGGCTTTGAGATTGCTGTACGTGGAGTAATGGTGAATATCCTTAGATTTGAGAAAACTGGAGAAATCCTTGTTGAAAAATTATTTCCCCTGGTCGGTTTGTAGCAACTGAGGTTGATGTTGGGATTGTTGAATAATATGTTGAAATGCCTTGGTGACTAGTGGACCTGACTTGCGACGCACATGTTCAACAAAGGCCATTTTGGAATAGACATCAATGACGGTCAACATATAGCGTACACCGTTGTTAACCCCATCATAGGGGATAATCTCAACCAAGTCAGCCTACCAAAGTTCATCCACACCTCGTGAAATCACCTTGAGTCGCGGATAGTGACACCTAGCTGGGCAATGCAACTCGTGGGAAATACCCATTTTAATTGGTGAGGGCTTAAACAATAATGTTGGCATTTCGAAGTTCTTGTTCAATTTCTTGAATCTCCCAATCGTGACCGGTATGTCCGGCTTGACGTGAAGCATGCAACAGCTGTAGTCGCTGGACGAGCTTATTGGGATTGTGCCAGTAGGTAACATCAACAAGGGGTTTTAACGGTTTAAATGTCACTCCCGAAGCGGACGCTTTACGACGAGTACTTTGACTGGTGGGAAATATGTTTGCAATGATGGTTTTATTTTTTTGAGATATATTAGCATTGGCTTCTTGAGTGGGATCATTCTGTCTTTGTTGGGCATGGGTGTCCAATAAAATGGATTTATATTTGCCACGGTCCTATGATGTATCATCATGAGAAGAGGGGGTCCGAGAGAATAGCAGCTTTAACAGTCCTGGCGTTAATTTATAGTTGATGTTTTTAATGACAGCTTTAGTACGAGCAAATTTAATGGATGAATCACCAATTTTAAAACTATCATCCTCATAGCGAACACCATACGTGGTGTCTGTGTTTCCAATAAATAGATCAATGAGATACGGTTGTAGCGTTGCTCCATAATGATTGATTAAAATGTTTTTCAGTTGACCTTTATTTTGAGGGGTGGCCAAGACTTGTGAAAACGGAGACAATCTGGAAGGGCAAGGTGTTTCGACCCTGGCCAAGGATTTCTTTTTTCTCAAAAACTCTGCAAGGTGTGAGGCCTTTTTTGAGGCGTAAACCCTTGTTCCTCCTCATCCTCAACTTCACTAACACTAGTCAAATCTTCCTGTTCCTCTTCCTCAGGGTCCTCGTGTAGCGTCTGAGTGGCTTGTGAAACGGTGGGTAGCGTTTCAGATGGCTTGAAAGAGGGTTTCAACATGGCTTTTAGCGGAGGTGCTAAATGTTGTTGAATAAACAAAGCATGATCCGCACTTGATCGTTTCAATTGACGAAACTTTTGGCGAATTGTTTTTTTTTTTTGCTTAAAAATATGCTTTTTCAATTGACTCTCTGCTAACGCCATGGTGTCTTGACAAATGACTTGAGAGGGAATGAGACAGTGCCTTAAATAGCAAAAAATGATCAAACACTACGCGATACCGTCCTTGGTTGAGTTCACTTTGTTCAGTGACGTTCAGTGTTCCAGCACTTGCCACACAATTCAGTAAACATTTGAAAGGTCATATCCGGATTCAAATGTTCATTATTAATGTGACGACTGTTCCTCTCGTCCTGGCGAAATAAAACAATGACATTGGCATTGTCACGAATCAACTGTTTGGACATTTTTGAATACGTTTTGTCCAAGATAGAAGCAATCGATATGTTTGTGACGACCCATGCTGAAATAGCTTTGAATGATGCCTTGCCGTTCAGTGGATACATCATCGAAAATCATGAGTGAATCAGGCTTTACCTCATCCGGTGAAATAACATTTTCTTGCATGGAAAATGTGAAATAAACCATATTCTCATTTTGTTATCCAGACATGACTTGATCCAGAAACACGTAGAGGGGTTGGTAGAGAGATTTTGCAAAAATATAAATATTTTGAAAACGCAGACCATTGGGTGCTGTGATGAGCGTCAGCAAAAGATTGGTCTTTCCACAACCTGAAGGTCCCACAATGATGCAGCGAATGGAAGATGGAAACAGTGAACCATGGCGATGTTCACGTGATGTGGGACAGAGATGGGAAACCATGTCCCCCACGGGGAATGACTCTTGCTGCTTAATAATCTTCATTTCAACTAAGGCTTAGGCTGTTTGCCAAATGATGAACACTCTTCACTCGCACTCCGCACTCTCATGTACACTTGCACTCGATCACTCTGTCCACACTCGAAGTGTGAACACTCGGCAATTTGGAACGTATCTGCACTCGCTCTCCCTGGGCGCGGCGCGCGAAGTATGATGGCTGGCGGTACGAACAGCTGACCGTCTCATGTTTACATTCGTTGCGATCTGATTTTCGCGAATAAGAAGGGGTACATCGTATATTTGGCTCTGGCCGTGGGATATAAAGGCTTCCATGTCTGTTGAAGGATAATATAATTTGCAGCATTTCTACCCTGATACCTAGCCTACTACTGCAGTGTATTGTTTAAGAATAAATCCTACATTTATTTCTTTAGCATTTTACTGCCATTTAGTCCAATGAGATAGAGCTCAATCACTTGTTAATGGCGTAAAATTTATTACTCACTTAGGCCTAGGCTAATGAATAAACTGGAAATTAAGCTTTCAATCTCTTTCATTGGGGAGCATTCCATGAATCCTGCATCTCATCCCACTCCCATTTCCTTGTGTAGTAGGGTAGTAGTGGGGTACAGAGAGTTCTGCTTAGTCGCCTACTTTCATATAAACTTTGGCGATATCTCCCGAACGCGTGGTCGGATTTTAACGAACGAGGTATTGTTGGCGTTGGGATGACGTTCTATTGGCTAAGAATGTGTGTTGGTATTATAAAAAAGTTTTTTGGATTGGCGCTGTTTTGGAAACGGTGAATTTAGGAAAAAAGTTTGTTTGACGTTAATGAAAGGTGGGTGTGGCCTCTAGGTGGGCTGCAAGTTTCAAGGGTGTAGGAGGAAAAAGATGATAGCCTACTTTCTCGGGAACATTGGCGATAATTGGCGAATGGATGGTTGGATTTTAATGAATGAGGTATTGTTGGCTTTGGGATGACGTGCTCTTGGCTAAGAATGTGTGTTGGCATTTTTTTTTGAAAAATTCATGTTTTTGGATTTTTGATTATTTTGGAAACGGTGAATTTCATGAAAAAGTTTGTTTGACGTTAATGAAAGGTGGGTATGCCCTCTAGGTGGGCAGCAAGTTTCAAGGGTGTAGGAGGGAAAAATGATAGCCTACTTTCTCGGGATCATTGGCGATAATTGGCGAATGGATCGTTGGATTTTAATTAATGAGGTATTGTTGGCGTTGGGATGACGTGCTCTTGGCTAAGAATGTGTGTTGGTATTAATTTTTTTGAAAATTCATGGTTTTGGATTTTTTATTATTTTGGAAACAGTGAATTTTGGGAAAAAGATTGTTTGACGTTAATGAAAGGTGGGTATGCCCTCTAGGTGGGTAGCAAGTTTCAAGGGTGTAGGTCAAGAGAAAATGAATTTTGAAAAAAAATGGTCAGTATTTTGGAAACGGTCAAGTTGACAAAAAAGTTTGTTTGACATGAATGGTTGGTTTTTACCTTGTCTACCCGCACCATAAATTTCAAGTCTCTACGTAAAAAAACCTATGCATGTTTTTTGGGGGGGGAGGGAGGGATTAGTCTAATTAAATAAATAAGTAGGATTTTATTACAAAAAAATCCTGTTTATTGACCCATGAATTAAACGTGGAAAGAAACCCTAACTACTTTACAAAATATTTTGCACCTTTGACTTTAATTACTCGTTCAATGAGATAATTGTTGGGATATAATGTTTTTTGCACTTCTTCATAATAGAATCGTCCTTTGATGGGTTGACCGTATTGATCTTCTAAAAGATACGTCACTGGTTGACCTAGTTTAACTTGGCGAATTTTAAAAAATTCTGTCGACCACCGTGGAGTGTACGATTTTGAAAACACACTTCTATGTTTGCCGATGCGAACAAAATCCCCAATTTGAAGGCCATGTCGCCTTGGGTCAACCCTTTTTATAGGGTTAAACGGTCTATTGCGTCTAGGTAGGTTCTTGGTGACGAGACGAGGTTTCATGCCAATAGTGGAATGAATCGTGTTGTTGTATCGTGACACAAGTTGAGGTAACCAGTCTATCCATCGATAGGAGCCATGTATTGTAAACTCTTTCCACATATAACTTTTTAATGTTCGATTGAAGCGTTCAACTACGCTAGCTTTGAGATTGCTAAAGGTGGTGTAATGGTGAATATCCTTAGATTTGAGAAAACTGGAGAAATCCTTGTTGAAAAATTCTTTCCCCTGGTCGGTTTGTAACAAGTGAGGTTGACGTATTGATTGTTCAATAATATGTTGAAAGGCCTTTGTGACTAAGACACCAGTTTTATTTTTTACTGGTTGAACAAAGGCCATTTTGGAATAGACATCAATGACGGTCAACATATAGCGTACACCGTCGTTAACGTTAGAATAAGGTATCATTTCAACCAGGTCTGCCTGCCAAAGTTCATCCATTCCTTTGGAAATGACACGACGGCGTTCATAAATGCGTCGGGCTGGTTTATGCAATTCATGAGCGATGCCTACTTTGATGGGAGATGGCTTATAAGATAATTTTAGCATCTCGGAGTAGTTGTTCAATGTGGTTCTGCCTCATGTCCAGTGTGACCAGCTTGTTTTGATGCATGAAACAAGTATAAGCGCTCTACTAACTGATTGGGATTATTCCAAAAGGTTATATCTATGTAGGGATTTAATTTCTTAAACCTTACACCAGAGACAGAGTGATGTTTTTTCATACCAAATATGTTTGCAATGATGGTTTTATATTTTTGGGATATATTGGCATTGAGCTGCTGAGAGGATTTATAGTTTCTTTTGTGAGCGTTGGTGTCTAATAAAATGGATTTATATTTATCAAGGTCCTCGGGCGTAAAATCTTGTAGAGAGGGGATGCGAGAAAATAGCAGCTTTAACAGACCTGGTGTTAATTTATAGTTGATCTTTTTAATAGCAGCTTTCGTACGAGCAAATTTAATGGATGAATCTCCAATTTTAAAACTATCATTCTCATAGCGATCACCATATGTGGTATCTGTCTTTCCAATAAATAGAAGGGTCAGATACGGTTCCAGGGTTGCCCCATAATGTTTGATTAAAATGTTTTTGAGTTGAGCTTTATTTTGAGGGGTTGCCAAGACTTGTGAAAACGGGGACGATGTGGAGGAAGATGGTGTTGCCGCTATGACGGATGATTTTTGTTTTGTTTTTAGAAACTGTTGAAGGGGTGAGGATTTTTTTCTTTCAGGACTAAATACGGTTTCGCTTTCACTTTCACTTTGTTCATGTTGTTCTTATTCTTGTTCTTGTTCATGTTCTTGTTCACTAACATTAGAGGAGGAGGAGGAGGATTTTACCTGTCGTGTGGAATCTGTTTGAGTAAATTTTGAACTTGTTAAGGGTTTGGTTTGAGAGGTAGCAGCAGTAGCAGTAGAAGCATTTGGTTTGAACCTCATGGCATCGACTGATGATGGAGCATGTTCTATCATGGGTAAAGGATTGACGTTTCTTAAACGTCGTAATTCACGAAATTTATGTCGAATCGTATTTCGTGCCTCAATAATACGCTGCATGATTTGAACATGTTTCTTGTACCCTATGGCCTTCGCCATGGTAAAGGTAAAGACACACTAACGGGAAATGACAAACCCTAGGTCTTTTTAAACAGAAATAAAATGATCAAAACCCAAGCGATAACGTCCCTCACATCGTTCACTCTGTTTATTTATGACTAAACAGGCATGGGGATGATGGTTCCAACACGAGGCACACAATTGTGTGAAAGCTCTAAAGGACATATCTGGATTCACATGATCTTGAAAAATATTATAGAGATTTCTAGAATCTTGGCGGAAGAGAACGATGAGATTGGCATTGTCACGAATCAATTGTTTGGGAATTTTAGAATAGGTCTGAGCCAGATAAAGACAATCCACTTGTTTATGGCGTCCCATACTAAAATACTCTTGAATAATGGCCTGTCGTTGAGTTGCAATATCATCAAAAATTATAATGGAATCTGGTTGAATGCGGTCTGGTTGAATGACATCTCGAGGTGACGTGAATGTAAAATAGCCCATGGCTTCTTTATTTAACGAAGACATAATTTGTTCCAGATACACGTACAGAGGTTGGTACAAGGATTTTGCAAATATATAAATATTTTGAAATCGTAGGCCATGAGGCGCGGTAATAATGTTCAGCAAAACATTGGTCTTTCCACAACCCGAAGGCCCTACCATAATACATCGAACGGTAGATGGGAATAGGGTGCCGTGACGTTTAGGTTCGCACACGGACAATGATAGCTCTGAAACCAAATCAGAGACGGGCAAGGCATGGGGTTGTTTCATTAATTCCATAGTGTTGACGACTGAGTTTTTTTCATGTATGTATAAGGTTTATATATATGGCAAGCGGTGAGTAGGGTAGGTTAGTTAACGTTTATCGCCATGGACGTGTTTGGGAGAGCTCGTGTAACTATGGCCACGACTGCCTCTTTGTCAAAACAGTCTCGAGAGGTGGCTACAAAAAGCTATGTCGATCGCAAAGTGCAAAGTGTCTATCACATGGCCCCGAGACTAACCGCTGAGTGCTATTCAGCCAATCATCATCGTATTATTGATGTGCAAGAGCCTCGAGACGAAAATGATGTCTGCACGAAACGTTATGTGACCTATCAAATGAAAAGGCTTTATAAATTTGTTCCATCAGTATTTTTAGTGTATCTGTCAAATTAAAAACTGAACAATGACAGAAACCATGCCCCACCACCACTGGTGAATGATGGACTTACCTATATGCTTGCTTCTGGTTTATGGCATTATCGATTGCATTATGATGGGGTGATTCATATTAAATATGCCATGCCTAATGAGAAACATTTAAAACTACAAATAAACAGTGATAGACTGTTGGTCCACAACCATCAAAGAGTAAATGTTGGAGATGAATTATTCTTTCATCTTATGCTTACGTTTGAGGAAAAGGAAGCTGGAAAAACGGTGAATGATTTTCCGCTTTATATAGAAATGGAATATACTGCTATGAAATAAGGTTCTCTACGTTAGTTGTTATCGAATGTTTGCCGTGAAAGGTTCACCAAGTAGCACCATGGTGAAAAAAAGATATGCAATGAACATGAAAAAAAATCTCAAAAAGAGAAAAAAGTCAGGTCGGAAACCAAGTCGATCTGCCTCACACCCGGTGTTAAAACTTAAAAATAAAAATAAAAAAATCTAAAAGGAGTGGCTATCGAAAAAGCTTTACAAGCGGTGCGATTGTCTACAGCTCCGAGATCGCATCATAATGCATCGATAAAAAGAAAAGAAAGAAAGAAAGAAAGAAAGATAAAACGTGGGCGAATCATTCCTGTTGCTAAGCGTGGGGGTTTTTTGCCGGCTTTATTTGCAGGGTTGGCAGCTTTGGGATCCCTTTTGGGTGGTGCCAGTGCTGTAGCGAAAACCATAAAAGCCGTAAAGTAAGGCAAGCAACAACAAAGAAAGCGAGCGACACAATAAAACGTTAGAAGCCATTGCTATGGGAGTTAGAAATGGCAATCCTTTAAAGCCAGTCTTTTATCAACAAGGTAGTGGTCTATCGTCTAAGAAAAAAAATGTCCATCTTCAATAAGCGCATAAGGCAACTGCCTCGTCATGCCATGACCCATGAGCAAGTGGAAAGCTATGCCAAACAACTAATGATTTCTCATTTTCGAGGTGTATTTATGCGAAATGAATTACCCAAAGCACCGTGGAAAGAAGAACGATCCATGATTAATTTAGATGATGATGCAGGTCCAGGAACCCATTTTGTAGCCTATGTGAAACAAGGTTCCACAATATGGTACTTTGACAGTTATGGAAATTTACCACCCCCAATCGAATTGCTTCATTATTTGGGAAACCGAGTAAAGATATTCTATAATGTGAATCGTCAACAAACCTTTGACAGTCAAGAGTGTGGACGTTTGTGTTTACATTTTTTATATAAGAGGTTGCGTTGAGCCGGCAGTCCCATCATTATGAATGTTAACGCCAAGACCTTTACCGTTCACAGCCGCGGGCCTGAAGTGTCCCTGGATTCCCCCCCCCATTGAATTGCACTCTGAACAATCCTATGTGTTAGGATTAATTTCTTTGGAAAGTTACAATAGCATTTACAATACACAACTAGATATTAATGACACATTTTATTATGATGATTATATGTTGAGACTACCGCCTGGAGGTTATACCAAAGACGACGTGCACGAAGCCATTAGCGTGTCGATGATAAAACAATTGCGTGTCAAACCATTTGCGGATGGGACACACAAATTTGAACTTACAGCCAATACGATTACTCATCTCTGTCGTATTTACTCTACGTTTAACATTGACTTTGAAACACGACTTCATTCTATTGGTCCTTTTCTAGGATTTAAACCAAGAGTGTTGATAGCTCACCAACCCCATGATTCAGATTATCCAGTGAAATTCATCGAGCACCATCACATTTCTGTGACTTGCAATATTATTGGAGACGTATTTACGAATCAAGAACAAAGCCATTCCCTGTATGATTTTATTGTCACCTCCCCTTGTGGCTATATTATTCGTGAAAACCCTTCAGTGGTTCTATATCATCCTGTGTGTGTCAGTGATATTAGTAATATTACCTTACGCTTAGTGAATAGATAGCAACAACTGATTGCTTTGGACGCCAACACCGCTGTGACCTACAAGTTGGTTTTAAAGACGCTATGAAATTTATCTATAAAGCAACAACAACGTCTACGAGGTAGGCTAGTTGCCCGCCGTGTATGAAACGGTTGACACGAGTAAACCGACAACGTTTACAACGCATTGATTATACGTTGCACCCCAATCATGAACAAGGAGCTGTTGCAAGTGTTAAATCCCATACAAGAGGAAGATGGCGTCGTGCGTATTGATATGCATTCCTATCAACCTCAAGCAACAGGACTGAATAACAATGACGAGATTCAATTCATCATTAACAATCAAGATATTTTTACTCTACCTCATGAAAGTGTCCTTCAAATTGAGGGTAAATTGATGAAAGCAGATGGCAGCACACCCTCAACGTCTGCGTTGGCGAATCATGGTTTGGCTTTTCTGTTTTCTGAAATACGTTATGTGATAAATTTTATTGCCATAGATATGACTCGAAATGTGGGCATGACTAGTCTTATGAAATTATATCCTTCCTATAGCGAGGAGGAATGTAAAACGCTTTCTATGGCCGGATGGTGCCCCAACAGTAGCAATGACTGGCTTGTTCATAGCGATGGCACTTTTACAGGCTTCCTACCCTTAAAATTACTCCTTGGCTTTGCTGAAGATCACAAGCGTATAATTTTAAACGCAAGACGAAGTTTGTATCTGGTGAGAGATCGCAGTGATTATAATGCACTAAAAGGAGCCTCCGAACAAGTGATAGACTCAAAAATTCAACTGCTTCGATTACTATGGAATGTGCCCCATGTGACGCTATCGGATCGTAAAAAGCTAAGCATGTTAAATTTGGTGCAAAATGATAAAGCCTTGCCTATCGCCTTTCGAAGTTGGAGTCTACATGAGTACACTCATAGTTGGAGTGTCAAATCGGCTCGCTCTACCGAGAGACCCCTCTATGTTATTATTCGTTTTCAAACCAATAGAAAATACCAACAAAGCAAAGATGTCACCCTGTTTGATCACATTCGCTTGAGAAATATACGACTATTTTTAAATAATGTTTGCTTTCCCTATGAGGGGTTGTAACTCAATTTTTCAAAAAATAAGTTTGGCCCCCTTTATGATATGTTTGCTATATTTCAATCGTCGTATTATGAAAAACAGGATTGCCCTATGTTGTCGCCACAAGGGGTTAAAGCAAAAGCACCACTGATTGTTTTCGACTGTTCATATTGAGCCCGAATTCCGCTTATTTCAGGACATATTTGTGGTCATTTTTATCCCCAATTGTAATTGGTGTTGTATGGGAGAAATGATATTGGATTATTCCTAAAAATTGAGTTTGTGCTAAGTTGAGTAATTTCAATTGTATCTTGGGACGGCTGGAGACGGTCATGTTCTTATGGTAATGAACTGGACTGCGCATATATTGAGATTATTGTGGTATCTACGAGTTCTGAGAAGGTAACGCGATGACCAATCAGGAAGCATGGCTCTACTCGTTCGATTCTGAAACTTCACCACATTATATGTATTTCCAGTAACTGGCATTATTAAGAAGTTTATATCACTCGAGAAGACGTATATATTAATTAGGAAGCTTCAGTTATGATTATAAGGACGTAGATTATCGCTGTTATATGTTTCTCTGTCTTAAACATGTACGCGAAATCTCACCCCCTTCCCCGAGCTAATGGCGGCCATGGAGAAATCCAGGCAAGAGATGGGAGGTTCATGCAGGCTGTTGAGATCGAGACGTCAGGGAAGCAAGGTGGCTCTGCATGTGTCACTCAAGGTGAAAGTGAAGGAGGGGCATTGTCTGCCCGAGCAAGCCGTTCGCACCGTGGGTCGAGCTGTGTGGAGAGGCCCGGACCAGCTTTGCAGTACATTGGAACTATGCGATGTTGAATCGAAGCTTATAACTATGAAGTTACAGACATTGAAACTTTTCCACGACTGCATGCGTGTGTGTAATGATCGACAGATAGTCAGCTGTATATTTCAGCGAGTTTAATAAGACTACATTGCGATACAGCTCTGTAACAGTGAGTAGTAGTGGTTTTGTAGGGGTTCTAGCACCACCGCCACCGCTCCACCGCTGGAATACTAAAATGGCAATATCTCGCGAACCAATCAGGCTAGAGACTTGTACGAGGTGTCATTGAACTCGGGCTAACACCCCCTTTCCAATGGACAACATATTTCCACCCCAAAATAAAACCTACCCCTACTAGGGGGTGCAATTGTATTTTTTAGAGAATCTAGCTTTCCAATTGCAACATGTGAGAGTTTGAATGCCAATATGAAACGAAACGTTGTTCTACATAAAGTGCATGTGTTCGGTGGGTAGCCACTTGAATTAACATGCTTGTTTTTTTTGTTTTTTACGCATGCCCACTCATAGCTTTTGTAAGAGGGCGGGCTTTTTAAAAGATGGCGGCTGTAGTGTAACCTAACCTAACCCAACCTAATGGGTTATTGTTGACGGGTCATTGCTGACGGATTATTGTTGGCAGGTCCATGTTGACGAGTCCCTGTGGACGGGTCATTGTTGACGGGTCATTGTTGACGAGTCATGGCTGACGGGTCCTTGTTGACGAGTCCCTGTGGACGGGTCATTGTTGACGAGTCATTGTTGACGGGTCCTTGTTGACGGGTCCCTGTGGACGGGTCATTGTTGACGAGTCCTTGTGGGCAGGTCCTTGTGGACGAGTCCTTGTGGATGAGCCCCTTTGGACTGGTCCCTATGGACTAGCCCATGAATTTATTTAAATTATGTCAAAGGGCCTAACTATATTTGCGTGTAAAGCAATGTGTTGAACTGACTTTGTTCACTAATCCCCCACTACTATAATGGGATAACGATATGAAAGGAAAGTGACGAAATACATGTGAACACGTGTGAGATGACCTTATTACCGTCCTCCTTGTGAAACAAGTCACATCCTGTTTTGGCTCGTGTAAGTTTAAAACTTGATAGATAGAGGACATGTCATGGGGTAAGTGTAAAACTTGTTGGATGAATGTGTTCTAGTGCTAGGGTTAATGAACACACCCTAGTACACGGGCCAAATGTAATTTGTGGACAGGCCAAGAGACCTAATTTGGTGAATGGATGTGTCATTTGTTGTTGAAAGAGAATAATGCACATTCTTAAGATGTTAAAACTGAGGAAATGGTACATGCCGTAAGACGTCTTATTATTTCCTGTGTCATATTACAGACTTGGCAGAGCGCGCACAGATCTGTTGCTATGACTAACGCTGCAGAAATTTGAAACCGCAAGTGTTCATTAAGACAATGGGTGATGATCATGCAAAGTTAGCAGTTATTGGATATTACTCAGGTGTTCCTTCCGGTGTCATGTTGCTGACATGGCAGAGAGGGCACACTGCTGTTGCTATGACTGACGCTGCAGTAATTTGAAACCCCAGGTTTTCATTAAGACAATGGGTGATGATTATGCAAAGTTAGCTGTCATTGGATACCACACTGGTGTTCCTAGTGTACTTTGGACTCTCAGCTGTATTGGGAAAGGAATTGCAATGATCTGCAAAAAACTGCTGACACGAGCGATGAGAGTTTATATAATAGAGGTGTCATATATTTCCCTACTGTCAGTCTTTATTACTCGCTTTGAGTGAACAGTGCTCTATTACTGCTCAAGACAAGAGTTTAGTGCTTTTCAGTCGGTCAACACGAATGTACCCAAAAGAGATGGGTTATGCCCTAATCCTGAAATAAATTTCATGTAATTTATTTCAGGATTAGGGCATAACCCATCTCTTTTGGGTACATTCGTGTTGACCGACTGAAAAGCACTAAACTCTTGTTTACTAAGGCAACACTGAAAATATGGCTTCAAACACCACAATACTGCTCAAGAGTTGTAAAAAAGCCTTTTTGGTAGAAAATCATTAAATTATTTTGCATGGTAAGTACTTATTATTAATGGATTGTAGTCTTTTATTACTAATTAATGTTGAAGTTATTGATTGGAATGTATTTATTGATTGATTGATTTGTTTACAGATAATTGGGTACCTGTAGGTTACCAGATTCTTAAAATCTGTTCATTCAGTGGCAGCAGTTGATAAATTATAAAAAGGTAAGTGCCCCTCTAATAACTTTTAAACAGTTAGAGTGATATTTTCCAATGTTCACCACAACATGTCAGTGAAAATGGTATATTTGGCAGTCAAAAGTTGGAACTACTTGACCATGGTGTGTAAAGCTAATTTTGTAGGTTAGATTTTGATTACCGCTCTATTAAGTCTGAATGTTTATTGCTAGGTGTAAGTGACAGAGGGAATATTTAAAGACTTAACTTCAGTTCACCTAACATAACCTACTTTTACCTAACTTAACCTTGTCACGTGACATGTTTTACAAGTTTAGACTTGCTTTATGATTGACTATGACGTCACACTTAGCTCACTTAACTGGTGGCTGCTGGTTTCTATTACGTGACATGTTCTACAAGTTTAGACTTGTTTTAAGACTGGCTATGACGTTACACTTAGCTCACTTAACTGGTGATCGCTGGTTTCTATCACGTAACATGTTTTACAAGTTTAGACTTGCTTTATGACTGACTATGGCGTCACACTTAGCTCACTTAACTGGTGGCTGCTGGTTTCTATCACGTGACATGTTCTACAAGTTTAGACTTGCTTTAGGACTGGCTATGACGTCATACTTAGGTCACTTAACTGGCGGCCACTAGTTTCTATCACATGACATGTTTTACAAGTTCAGACTTGCTTTATAACTGACTATGGTGTCACACTTAGCTCACTTAACTGGTGGCTGCTGGTTTCTATCTCGTGACATGTTCTACAAGTTTAGACTTGTTTTAAGACTGGCTATGACGTCACACTTAGCTCACTTAACTGGCGATCACTAGTTTCTATCACGTGACATGTTCTACAATTTTAGACTTACTTTAAGACTAGCTATAACGTCACACTTAGCTCACTTAACTGGTGACCGCTGGTTTCTACCACTCTATCAAGTTCCAATATTCAATATTCAGTGTCAGTGACAGTGGTATGTAGTAATCCTCAGTTAGAACTACATGAAGTTAGACTTGCTAGGAGTTCACAGATGATCGATTTAAATACCCTGCTATAACCATTGACTGGAATATAATTAAACTATTTAAATTGTACTTTTGTTTATCATTTATTAACATTTATGATTTCTTTCTTTTATAGGTAATTTCGAAAGTGATCATCATGTTCAAGTGTGATGACTGTAAGAAACAGTTCTCAAGACCTGACAGCCTTCAACGGCACGCAAATGTTAAACATGACAATAAAATGTTTGTGTGCAGTCATTGTGCTACCACATGTAAATCTAAAGCATGTCAGTTCAGCACCATTTTCGTGTTCAGTTTGTGATCTTGGATTTTCTGCTGTAAAGCGATATAAATCCCACATGGTTGAAGTGCATGGAGAACAACAAGAATTAAAAACTGTAAAACCATCAACTAGCACGGAACCTTTAAACGAATGTAATGCTCAAAAGCGTAAACGTTCTCAAGATTGTGAAAATAGTTGTGCAACAAAAAGAAAGAAGAATGGTGAACCTTCGATAACACATTGTAATGTATGTAATATTGATATACCTTCATCAGTCATTCATGGACATTTACGCAGTATTCAACATAAAAATAACGCTTGCCATGAAAGAAATTCTGAAAATATTCAGAAAATTGGCAGTGCATTTAAAAGTCGAATTGCTAGTTATAGACTTTATAGTAAAGAAAAAACTCAAAGTATTGAATCATTTTAAAAAAATGCTCAACCTACTGTATTTGACTTGGTAGAAAATGTTTTATTAGAGCATAAAACAATTAAAATGAATTTTGAACTTTTTGGACTCTATGTAAAAACTGGGAGCGAAGGTGAAATTACAGATATCAAATCTTTTAATACAAAAAACATAATTGTTAGCGAATCAACTAATATTAGTGATATATACCAAAATATTTCAAGTGCTATCATTGTGAAGAGTGAAGAGTTCCAGGAAAGGGAGTCAGGCTGGGCGTTGGTTGAAGTACTTTATTTAGAAACCAACATGAATAAATACAACCCCCTTCGAGCACCATCAAATATTGATTTACCTGCATGGATCAAACGAAAGAAAGCTGTTGTGAACGTTATGAATAGTGACCATGCATGTTTTGCATGGGCTGTAACCTCAGCTCTCCATCCAGCTGAAAAGGCTGTGGAGAGAACATCATCTTATCCTCACTTTTCTTCAGTGTTGGATTTACAAGAAATGGAATTTTCTATGGTTATAAAAGACATTAAACGTTTTGAAGAGCTGAACAATGTAAGTATTAATGTTTATGGAATTGAAAATAAGAGAATAGTAGGTCCTCTATATTATACTCAGGAAAAAAGGATATTCACGTAAATTTACTATACATAACTAAAGGTGAAAATGCCCACTATTGTTGGATAAAACAATTAAGTAGACTTGTCGGTAGTCAGATATCAAAATATAAAGGTAAGAAGTGGTTGTGTGATGGCTGTTTGCTACATTTCCAGAAAGAGGACCAACTAATTCAACACCAAAAATGGGGGTGTAATCATGTTTGTACGGTATTACCGACTCCTAAAAATAACATTCTAAAATTTAAGGATTATGAGAAACAGCTTCGAGTACCATTCGTTATATATGCGGACTTCGAGGCTTTGCTAAAACCATTTAATACATGTTCATCAAATCGAGCCCAACCTTTCACCAACACTACTCACATTCATGAACCTTTTAGCTTTGCATATTATATTAAATGTAGTTACGATGACTCTTTAAATAAGTTTGAGCTCTATAGAGGACCTGATGCACCTAAAGTTTTTATATAAAGACTTGAGAAATATGCCATCCGTATATCCTCTATTTTAAATACAATCATTCCAATGGAGCCACTAACATCATCACAGCAAATGGGTTTTGAAACTGAAACTAATTGTTTTATATGTGGTGAATGTTTATATTCAGACAGGGTTCGCGATCATGACCATTTAACAGGAAAATATCGTGGTGCTGCTCACCAAGAATGTAATTTAAATTATAGAGTAAGTAAATTCATTCCGGTCATTCTACATAACGGTAGCAAATACGATAACCACTTTATCGTTAAAGAATTTGGAGCTTCAGATGTGAAAATTGATGTGATTGCAAATAATAAGGAACAATACATATCGTTCACAAAATACATCAAAACTAGCAATAAAAACCCATTAAACTGCGATTTTTAGATTCATTCCGCTTTATGCCGAGTAGTCTTGATAAGCTGGCTAGTAATTTAAAATCAGATCAGTTTCATGAAATTCAACGTGTCTTTCCTAAAGAAGATGATTTTAATTTGATTCGTCAGAAGGGTATATTTCCTTATGAATATATTAACTGCGTGGAACGTCTTGAGGAGTGTTCTTTACCACCGAAAGATGCATTTTACAGTTCCTTAAACACAAGTCATATCAGTGATCAGAAATATTTACATGCACAACGTGTATGGACACAGTTCCACATTCAAACTTTAGGAGAATTTTCAGACATATATTTGAAGACAGATGTGTTGTTATTAGCAGATGTTTTTGAAAATTTTCGGAATGTTTGTATGAAAACTTATGACCTTGATCCTTGTCAGTATTTCACTGCTCCTGGGTTAAGTTTCAGTTCAATGTTGAAAAAAACGGAAGTAAATTTAGAATTAATGACTGATGATTAATTTTATAAAATCATCAATTCGGGGTGGATTAAGCCAATGTAGTGGACGGTACTCTAAAGCGAATAATAAATACATGTCTAGCTACAACCCTAGTGAAGAGTCAAAGTATATTGTCTACCTCGATGCAAATAACCAATATGGTTGGGCTATGAGTCAATATCTACTACTGAAAGATTTTCGCTGGCTGACACAACCTGAAATTGATGCCTTACATGTTGACACTCTTAATGATAACGATGATAAAGGATATATTTTAGAGGTAAATCTTGAGTACCCTAAAGAGTTACATGATCATAATGATTTACCATTTTGTCCTGAGAATATGAAATCTCCATACATCACATCACGAACAAAAATGTTAATTGCTAATGTAAATGATAAAAGTAAATATGTAATACATTATCAAAACTTGAAACAGTGTCTACAGCATGGATTGAAATTAACTAAAATTCATCGCGTATTGCAATTTCATCAGTCAGCATGGCTCAAACCGTATATTGATCTAAACAATAATTTAAGAACACAGTTAACAAACGCGTTTGAAAAAGATTTTTATAAACTCATGAATAATAGTGTTTTTGGAAAGACTATGGAGAATGTTGATAAACGAGTTGATGTAAAGCTGTTAACAAAGTGGGAGAATAATGGTTAAAGGTATGGTGCGAGCAACTTAATAAGCAAGCCTAACTTTCATAGCTGTTCAATTATTCATGAGGATTTAGTTGTAATACAAATGAATCGTCTTAAAGTAACTTACAACAAACCCATATATGGAATTGTTAAAAACACTTATGTATGAATTTCACTATGATTATGTAAAGAAAAACTATCTTGATAATGCTAAATTACTCTACACAGACACAGATTCTTTTATTTATGAGTTTAAAACTGATGTATTTTACGAGGATATCAAAACTGAGCTAAATAGGTTTGATACAAGTGACTACCCCAAGGATAATATTTACCATTTACCTCTAGTAAACAAAAAGGTTCTTGGGAAATTTAAGGATGAATGTGCTGGTGTTATTATAGACACCTTTGTAGGCACAAAATCTAAATCATACAGCTATATGACAATTGATGATGTAGTAAAAAAATTAAAAGGAGTGAAAAAGAATGTTGTTAGTAAAGAGTTAGATATAAGTGATTATAAAAACTGTATAGTTAGTAACCCACCTGTATTATATAAGAAAATGTGTGTATTTAGAAGTAAAAATCATCAGCTACATACCAATTTGTTGAACGAAGTTGCTTTAAGTAATGAAGACAACAAACGATTCATTATACCCAACACATTTGATACTCTTGCTTGGGGAAACAGTCGCATTGACAACTATTACTTTACTTAAGTCTAATGATCACTATATTGTAATATTTGTAGTGTGTTTTATATTGCAATATTTTTTGTAAAAACTGTAAGTAGAATGTATAATGTTAAGCTACAGTAGTTTAGTAAAAATAAGATAAGTAATACATTTTAGTGTAAAATGTTTGCTTTTGTATATTACGAAAAAGATTTTTAAAAATTTACAGAATGTGTGAACTAAACAAGGGGAATGTAAAAAATGTAAAGTGGAAATTGTAAATATCCATGTGTGAAAAAGTGAAATGGCTATCACCATTTTTAAATTAAAAAAGACATTGTGATTTGGTAAACCTTGTTTTTTATTTCACAACAACAAAAATGCACAGAATGTGTAAACTAAACAAGGGAATGTAAAAAAATGAAAAGTGGAAATTGTAAATATTCATGTGTGAAAAAATGAAATGGCGATCACCATTTTAAAAATTAAAAGATATAGTGATTTGGTGAACCTTATTTATATTTCACCAAAAAATGTACAGATTGTGTGAACTAAACAAGGGGAATGTAAAAATGTAAAGTGGAAATTGTAAATATTCATGTGTGAAAAAATGAAAATGAAGAAATGGCTATCACCATTTTTAGAATTAAAAGATATAGTGATCTGATGAACATTATTTTTATTTCACAACAAAAAAAATGTACAGAATGTGTGAACTAAACAAGGGGAATGTAAAAAAGGGAAAGTGGAAATTGTAAATATTCATGTAAGAAAAAATGAAAATGAAGAAATGGCTATCACCATTTTTAAAATTAAAAGACATTGTGATCTTGTAAACCTTGTTTTTATTTCACAACAAATAGAGCTTTACAAAAATAGAATACAAAGAAATACCAATTCCTCAATCCTTTTCACTGTTCATGTCCACTCATCATTAACTTTCCTTATATAGCACTAATCACAATGAGGGCTGCCAACCTCTCTCCCACTGAGACATCACAGGATGTCAAACGTTGTTTAGCTTTCCAACGATACTTTATCCGCTACACATCTTAATGCAGGATGACTGTGGTGATAAGAAAGGTGCATGCTCGATCCAAACGATTAATAGGTATATCACCACGCTGCAAAAGGTTCTTCAAGGTAAGTTCCAGGACCACACAAATAATAACCAGGTAGGTAGATTTCAAAAGTCAAGTATTGAATTACCTTGTTAATGACGCCATTGCCAGTACAGGTCTGGCATACCCTTTTCCATCGATGGTAAAAAGGTTTGATCTTCCTCCTCCTTTGTGGATGATGTTTGTTGTTGCTGCTTTTTTTCTCCATTACACCCGTGGTATGAGGAAACAAAGTCTTTACACTGACTTTTATGACCGTGATACAGTTTCACCAGCTGACAAGTAGCACACTGCCGCATAGAGGGTATTTTGCCATAGCCACTTGCTTATGGTGATCATAATCCGTACATGGTTGTAATTCACCTAACACAGGGTCTTGAGTCCATGTTTTTGGTACATGTTGCCAGATTTCTTTCACTGCATTTGCTGCGACGTAATAAATGAATGATTTTGGAAGAGCCAATAATTCTTCTTTTGTAAAACTGTCTAGTTTCTTTTTGCACACGAAGAACTTTCCAATCGCTTTATCGGTAGCATTCCCTTTCTCCATGGTATCACGTTGATGTTTACACGTCGCTTGTAGAAATCTCACTGGTGTCATCCACAGGTAAACCTTTAGTTTTAATTTTATTTAACAACTCCCAACAGGCATTGGTGGTTAGCCAATGAAACAACTGCCACACCTGTGCCAAGGCTTTATGGGTAATATTGTCACAGGGGCTGCGGTCCATGAGTGTTTGCAGCGAGGGTCAGCCCATGTCCATTAAATCGATACATTGACTGTAAGACGCTAAAATGGTTGAAGCCATTGACGTTTTTCACTACCTTTCACAAATACTACATGGGCAGAAGACAAGTGGGCTTTCATGACCAAGTCCAGGTGCTTATATGAAATGGTTCCTTGCTTCCAGTCTAGTTGCATATGAGTTTCAATCCACTGGGTTTGTTTACGGTCTTTATCACACAACAAATCAAACGCATAAGGTGGTTTAAACACCAAATGGATAGCTTGTGATATCCAAAAAGTGGAACAATCGATAATGGCCACTTCTTTAAATATAAATTTGTTATCTCCAATTTTAAACCCTTGACAGTCAACAATCAGTGTACGCAACATGTTCACTCTTGTCTGGATCAAGTCCAACTGACCTCAGACTGACAATTGTTCAGTAAGGTGTACCCATGTCATTTACTTACATTCCATTCTAGTAAAATAAAATAAAACATCGAGTAGTTACTATAGAGTTTAGGATATGACAGGGGGGGGGGGGGGGCATAAGAAATAATAATACAACAAAAACAACCAATTTTTTATTTCATTATTTTATTAGCATAACAAGTTTTACATTCTTTTTTCATTCTAGGATAGAGGCGGTACCAACTCATACAACAAAAAAGTCTTTTGTGTTTATAGTGTCCATAACACCGATGATATGCCAATGTCTCTAAACTGGGTGTTTTTGACAGTGAGCTGCTCACTGAAACACTGTTGACACCATAAAGTCCACACGTATCATAACTTTTTTCATTACTTAGAGGCACGAGTGAGGGGTAACTTGAATGACAGGGTATATTACCCACCTCCATTCTGCATAGGTAGGGGCAGGCAGGTGACCAGCGCTGATGTTCCTGCATGGGTTCATCACTTTCTTGCCATTGGTCTAATATGATGGGACAAAACACGCATTTCACTTCATCTCTTCTTTTTAAATAGTAGAATCCAGCGACTGCTAAGGCTTGAGGGTTTATAAAAGGCACCGGCCACGTCGCAAAGGTCTTGAAACGTTGTTCCTCAGATTTTAAATTCATGGATGTAACTTCTCTTGAGGCTTGAAAGCAAGACATGACTGAGCGGTTTGATGTGGGTTGACCTGCTATTTATACACTTGTCACTTGGTTAGACAGTGGATAATAGTTGACTTGTTTGTGATGAATAATCAAACAGTAGGCCGTGGTATTGGCTGGAACATTGTCATGCGTTTCAAAATCTAGTCGAATGTCAATATTGGATGGTTTGACAGACTCCTCCAAGTAGGAACAGTCAAAGACAATCAGTGGCGCCCTTGTCTTAAAAGCTTGGGGTGACAACATTGGACAAATCTCTTTTTGATAATACGACCATCTAAATTTAGAAAACAAGTCGTACAGGGGGCCAAACTTATTTTTTGAAAAATCTAAATCCAGCCCTTCATAGGGAAACACAGCACCGTTGAGGAAAAGACGTGCATTTCTCAATTGCAGGTGATCAAATAGCGTGACATCTTTGGTTTGTTGATACTTGCGATTCGTTTGAAAACCCACAATCATGTAGAGAGGTCTCTCTATATAGCGGGCTGTTTTTATAGACCAACTGTGTGTGTTGGTGGTAGGCAATAGCGGGTACTCATGGAGTGCCCAGCTTCTAAATTCCATGGGTAGAGGTATATCTCTCTTTACCATTTTGAGTATGTCCAGTTTTTTGCTATCGTTAAGGGTCACATGAGGCACTTTCCATAGCAAGCGTTGTAGTTGAATTTTTGAATCAATGGGGGCATTGTCGGCTCCCTTGAGCGCATTATTATCACTCCTGTCTCTCACCAGGTAAAGCACTTGCCTTGCGTTGACCACAATGCGCTGGTGATCTTCAGCAAAGCCTAAAATCAGTTTAAGAGGTAAATATCTAGTAAAGGTGCCATCGGTGTGTACCATCCAGTCATTGATCGAGTCAGGGCACCAACCCGCCATGCAAAGTGGTTTAGCTTCTTCCTCACTATAAGAGGGATATAGTTTCATGACACTGGAAATACCCACATTTCGAGTGCTATCCGCCACGATATCGTTAATCACGTAACGCACTTTAGAAAACAGGAAGGCGAAAGCATGGTTGGCTAACTTGGATGTGGTGGGAGTAGAGCCATCGGCTTTGGTGAGCCGAACTTCAATCTGAATAACACTTTCATGCGGTAGAATGTAAATATCTTGGTTGTTGATAACAAATTGAATTTCATCATTGTTATTGAGTCCAGGCGTTTGAGCTTGATAAGAATGCAGATCAATTCTTACCACTCCTGGTTGCTCCTCGATGTGGTTCGCTACCTCTAGGATAGAATTTATCGCGGGGGTTGATGTGGTAACGCAAATGCTGTAAAATCTGCTTGTTCTGAGATGTTAACGTGTATTCACGTGGTAAACAACTAACACCATTCCCAGACGGTGCTGTTGCTTTATATACAAACTTCATAGTGGCTTTAGCACCAACTTGTAAGTCACTGGTGTGGTAGAATCGAGATCAATGAGTTGTTGCTCTCTATTGATCAGCCTTAATGTTATATTACTAATATCATCGACAGCCACAGAATGAAAAAGCACCACTGGAGGGTTTTCACGAATAATATAGCCATTGGGCGATGTTACAATAAAGTCATAAGGCGAATGCGACGGTTCTTGATTGGTGTACACTTGACTAATAATATTACACGTCACCGACACATGATGACCCTCAATGAATTTCATTTCATGGTCTGATTCATGTTTTTTGTTGGGCTCCAACACGCGTGGTTTAAATCCTAGTAATGGACCAATGGAATCGGGGTGTGTTTTAAAGTCAATTTTGAATGTAGAACAAATACTGCAGCGGTGAGTGTTGGTATTTCCTACAAGTTCAAACTTGCGCGTTCCATCGAGAAATGACTTTAAACCATATTCATTGATCAACACCACATAAATGTGTTCATAAATGTCATCTATCGTGTATCCACCAGAGTTCAGGGTGAGCACAGAATCATCATAGTAAAACTTGTTGTTCACATTTTCACGTATGTTGTATATTCGATTGTACGTTTCAAGAGAAACAAGTCCTAAACCATAGTGTGTTTCACTCAATTCGATAGGTGGGTAAAAGTCTAGGCTCACTTCAGGTCCACGTCCATGCAGTGTAAACGTCTTACTTTCCAGCGACATACTGTTGACGTTTTTGCTTATGCTGCGTCTTATATGAAAATGAAAATCCACAGCCTGCTTCCAGTCTCCGACCGGGTCAGGAATGGAATGAATGAAGCCCCCATCTAGCGGCGAGGATATGAACTGTGCCGGCTGCCGAGGACTGACGCACTCCTCTGGGGCAATGATTAAATGAATGACAGATGAAATGAAATGATAGTGGAGAGTGTTTCTGGAATGATATGTTGACAGGGAAAACCGGAGTACCCGGAGAAAAACCTGTCTGCCTCCGTTTTGTCCAGCACAGATCTCACACGGAGTGACCGGGATTTTAACCACGGACCCAGCGGTGAGAGGCCGGCGTGCTGCCGCCTAAGCCACGGAGGCTTAGAAAAATTAAACACAAACGTCCACACTGTTGGCTGTTAAACGTATGCTCACGTTTCACATTATAATATATCTTGATCCTGTTTCCAAAATAGGTCACTAATTCCATGGGTGGGGGCAAATTCCCAAAACTGTCAAAGTACCATACAGTGGATCCCTCTTTGACATAAGCTACATAATGTGTTCCAGGTCCTCGGTGATCATCCAAATTGACAACAGCACATTCATGTTTCCAGGGGTGTGAGGGTGATTGGTTTCGCATAAACACACCTCGAAAATGAGAAAGCTTCAGTTGTTTAGCATAGCTTTCCACTTGTTGATGCGTCAGGGCTTGTCTTGCTATGGCTGAGGTTAAAGATGTTTTTTTTTATTTCGAAAAGGTGAAATTCCAAATCCTTGTTGATAAAAGGCTGGCTTCAAATTGACATTTCTAGCCCCCATAGCAATGGCTTCCATCGTTTCATTGTGTCGCTGACTTTCTTTGAGTTATTGCTTGCCCTGTTGCGCGGCTTTAATAGTTTTTGCCACTGCACTGGCGCCGCCTAAAAGTGAACCTAAAGCAGCCAGACCAGCGAATAATGCAGGTAAAAATGCCGCTCGTTTGGGGACGGGGATCACTCGCCCTTGTTTTGAACCCTGTCGCTGACGTTTTGGAATAACATGTCTCTGTGCTGCTCGAAGAGCTTTCCTTATGGTCAACACATTATCTTTTCTTTTTTCTTTCGCAACGGCTTGCCCACGAATGTCTTAAGCCCAGGCTTTGCTAAGGACAGGGTCATATTTTTAGTTTTTCTCACCACATATCTTTGATTCACCATGATGATGATGACCAACAACCTTTCACAAGAAAGTTTATGTCACAACTAACGTCAGATTGTTATTTCATGGCTTTATATTCCAATTCTACATGAAATGAAATGAAAATCCACAAGTGCGAAATCGTTTATGGTTTTTCCAGCTTGCTTTTCATTCCATGTCAACAGGAGATGAAAGGATAATTCGTCTCCTGCATTGACCATTTCATGGTTATGAACCAACATCCTATGACAATTTATCTCTATTTGTAAATGGTTCTCATCAGGTATGACATATTTGAAGTGAATGGTTCCATCATAGTGTAGTCGATAGCGGCTTAAACCCGAAGCAAGCACATAGGTCAAGTGCTGGTCATGAACTAGCGGTATATGGTTTCTCTCATTCACAGGTTTTACATTTGTCAGATGCACTAAAAATACAGATGGGATAAATTTATAAAACCTTTTCATTTCATAGGTCAAGTATCGCTTGGTACAGACATCATCATCTTCTTGTGGGTCTTCCACGTGAATAATGCGGTGATGATTAGCGCTATAGCCATCCACCGTAAGCTGAGGCACTTTATCATAAAACTCATACACCTTGTTATCCACATACTTTTTTGTAGTAACGTCTGTAGACACTTGAGGATGTTTTACATGGGTTAACCGCTTTCCTTTAAAGTCATAATCTCCTTGTTTTGTGCGTGGCACTACTGACCTATCCACATAGTGTTTATTAGCCGGATCTGTTTCTTGTTTAGGATCATGTATGGGAACAGACCTAGCTTTGACTATCAACGCACGTCCAAAGACATCCATCGTCAACCTGCAGTACGAGTCTACTGTTTCTATGACAAGGCTCGGTGTCCTGTAGATAGACAGCCTGCTAGCCTCTCTAAGCCTTAGTTGAAATAAAGCTAATTAAGCAGCAAGAGTCATTCCCCGCGAGGGACATGGTTTCCCATCTCTGCCCCACATCACGTGAACAACGCCATGGTTCACTGTTTCCATCTTCCATTCGCTGCATCATTGTGGGACCTTCCGGCTGTGGAAAGACCAATCTTTTGCTGACACTTATTACAGCGCCCAATGGTCTGTGTTTTCAAAATATTTATATTTTCGCAAAATCTCTCTACCAACCCCTCTATGTGTTTCTGGATCAAGTCATGTCTGGATTACAAAATGAGAATATGGGGTATTTTACATTTTCCACGCAAGAAAATGTTATTTCACCGGATGAGGTAAAGCCTAATTCACTCATGATTTTCGATGATGTATCCACTGAACGACAAGGCATCATTCAAAGCTATTTCAGCATGGGTCGACACAAACATATCGATTGCTTCTATCTTGGACAAACGTATTCTATAATGTGCAAACAGTTGATTCGTGACAATGCCAATGTCATTGTTTTATTTCGCCAGGACGAGAGGAACAGTCGTCACATTTATAATGAACATGTGAATCCAGATATGACCTTTCAAATGTTTACAGAATTGTGTGGCAAGTGCTGGAACACACAACGTCATGCCTGTTTAGTGATTGACAAACAAAGTGAACTCAACCAAGGGCGGCATCGCTTAGGGTTTGATCATTTTATTGCTATTTAAGGAACTGTATCATTCCCTCTCAAGTCATTTGTCACGACATCATGGCGTTAGCAGAGAGTCAATTGAAAAAGCATATTATTAGAGCAAAAAATACTATTCGGCAAAAGTTCCGTCAATTGAAACGATCACGTGCGGATCATGCTTTGTTTATTCAACAACATTTAGCCCCTCCGCTAAAAGCTATGTTGAAACCCTCTTTCAAGCCATCTGAAACGCTACCCACTGTTTCACAAGCTACGCAGACGCACCACGAGGACCCTGAGGAAGAGGAAGAGGAAGAGGAAGAGGAAGATTTAACTAGTGTTAGCGAAGTTGAGGATAATGAGGAACAAGTGTTTACGCCTAAAAAAAAAAGGCATCACCCCTTGCAGAGTTTTTAAGAAAAAAGAAATCCCTGGCCATGGTCGAAACACCTTGCCCTTCCAGATCGTCTCCATTTTCACAACTCGTGGCCACCCCTCAACATAAAGCTCAACTGAAAAACATTTAAATGAAATATTATGGATCAACACTGGAACCCTATTTCACCAATCTATTTATTGGAAACACAGATACCACGTATGGTGTTCGCTATGAGGATGATAGTTTTAAAATTGGGGATTCATCGATTAAATTTGCTCGTACTAAAGCTGTCATTAAAAAGATCAACTATAAATTAACACCAGGACTGTTAAAGCTACTATTCTCTCGGACTCCTTCATCCCATGATTATACGTCAGAGGACCTTGATAAATATAAATCCATTTTATTGGATACCCATGCTCACAAAAGACAGTATGATCCCACTCAACAAGTGAATGCCAATATATCTCAAAAATATAAAACCATCATTGCAAAAATGTTCCCCACTAGTCAAAGTGGTCGTCGTAAAGTGTCCTCTTCGGGAGTGACATTTAAACCATTAAAACCCCTTGTGGATGTTACCTACTGGCATAATCCTAATAAACTCGTCCAGCGACTACAGCTGTTGCATGCTTCACGTCAAGCCGGCCATACTGGTCACGATTGGGAAATTCAAGAAATTGAGGAAGAACTTTGAAATGCCAAAATTATTGTTTAAGCCCTCACCCAATAAAATGGGTATTGCTCACGAGTTGCATCGTCCAGCTAGACGTCATTATCAGCGACTCAAGGTGATTTCACAGGGTGTGGATGAACTTTGGCAAGCAGACTTGGTTGAAATGATTCCCTATGCTAGCGTTAACATTGGTGTACGCTATATGTTGACGGTCATTGATGTTTATTCCAAAATGGCGTTTGTTGAACCTGTGCGTCGCAAGTCTGGTCCACTAGTTACCAAGGCCTTTCAACATATTATTCAACACTCCAAACGTCAACCTCAGCTGCTACAAACTGATCAGGGGAAAGAATTTTTCAACAAGGATTTCTCCAGTTTTCTCACATCTAAGGATATTCACCATTACACCACGTACAGCAATCTTAAAGCCAGCGTGGTCGAGCGGTTCAACCGAACATTGAAAACCCATATGTGGAAAGCGTTTACCGCTCAGGGCACTTATCGTTGGTTGGAGTTGTTACTTGAGCTAGTGTCACGTTACAATGACACCAAACACAGAACCATTGGGACCAAGCCACGCCTCGTGACCAAAAATATTCAGCGATTGGATAAACTGTTTAACCCCATAAAATCAGCAGACCCTAAACGTCATCGCCTTAACATTGGGGACCATGTTCGTGTGAGCAAATTCAAGTCCGTCTTCGACAAGGGCTACACACCAAATTGGGGGACTGAACTATTTCGAATTCGTCAAGTCAACCTGAACAGTCCAGTCACCTATTTTCTCGAGGACCTCAACCATCAACCCATAAAAGGCAGGTTTTATCTTCAAGAACTCCGAAAGACAGCGTTTCCTAAACATTATCTTGTGGAAAAAGTGTTGAAACAAAAAGGAAATAAACTATATGTTAAATGGTTGGGATTTAGCTCAGCCTTTAATTCTTGGATTAATAAATTACATGTTGTGTGAACCTGTGTGCCTTGTATTTATTTATTCACTCATGTTGTACTTAACCTACAGTCCTATGTACAATCCTCAGCTCTACATGTATTATGAGAAATACATATTTATTTCTCTCTTCACCTGTGTTGTCTCTTACACAAACTCTCCCCCTCTCCTCCCCTTCACCTCCCACCACTGTCAAAACAGGTTGTGACTTGTTAGCTCTTATCGTGCGCGTGTACATGTGAACACCTGTGTGTTAGATCATATTACACATGACCTCGCATTTTCTCACGTATGAACCAAAACAGGATGTGACTTGTTTCACAAGGAGGACGGTAATAAGGTCATCTGACACGTGTTCACATGTATTTCGTCACTTTCCTTTCATATCGTTATCCCATTATAGTAGTGGGGGATTAGTGAACAACGTCAGTTCAACACATTGCTTTACACGCAAATGTAGTTAGGCCCTTTGACATAATTTAAATAAATTCATGGGCTAGTCCATAGGGACCAGTCCAAAGGGGCTCATCCACAAGGACTCGTCCACAAGGACCTGCCCACAAGGACTCGTCAACAATGACCCGTCCACAGGGACTCATCAACAAGGACCCGTCAACAATGACCCGTCCACAGGGACTCGTCAACAAGGACCCGTCAGCCATGACTCGTCAACAATGACCCGTCAACAATGACCCGTCCACAGGGACTCGTCAACATGGACCTGCCAACAATAATCCGTCAACAATGACCCGTCAACAATAACCCATTTGGTTGGGTTAGGTTAGGTTACACTACAGCCACCATCTTTTAAAAAGCCCGCCCTCTTACAAAAGCTATGAGTGGGCATGCGTAAAAAACAAAAAACAAGCATGTTAATTCAAGTGGCTACCCACCGAACACATGCACTTTATGTAGAACAACGTTTCGTTTCATATTGGCATTCAAACTCTCACATGTTGCAATTGGAAAGCTAGATTCTCTAAAAAAAATACAATTGCACCCCCTAGTAGGGGTAGGTTTTATTTTGGGGTGGAAATATGTTGTCCATTGGAAAGGGGGTGTTATCCCGAGTTCAATGATACCTCGTACAAGTCTCTAGCCTGATTGGTTCGCGAGAAATTGCCATTTTAGTATTCCAGCGGTAGAGCGGTGGCGGTGGTTCTAGAATCCCTAAAAAACCACTACTGTGAGTGTTCAAAAACGTCATGCTAGTGATAGCTTTTTCGTAGTACAGGCGGGCGAGGTTGTGTGGAAGAGAGACGGGCAGTACAGCGGCCAGAACATGCCTTGCTACAGAACAGTGTGAAGGAACGTTGAGTCAGCATAGTAAACTGATAGCAGCATTGAGCAATTTTACACGATGTGTTGTACTTTAGAGGGATTTCGAGTGATATTTGACAGCGACATAAAGTTGTGGGTGATGGTTTAAACTAATTACCGGCGCCTGGAATACATATAGCAGAGAATAGATGCCATTACGAGTGAATAATAGTTCGTCTTGGAACAATTTCAACGTAGTACCGAGCCTTGCTGAACGTCCATTGAAATGATATGACTTCACCCTTTTGAAGTCTATTACATTCTCTCTCCATGAATGTTTATCAACGATATTGCCCGTTTATGATGATCAACTTTAAATATCGCCGGAGATTCGTCATGATACTGCTAGAATTGTCAAGATCGGAAGGGTTATCCCACCGAAACCAGAAAAGTCGACCAGAGCCGAGCAGGAAGCTCTTCGATTTCCAGAACGTGCAGGTCCAGCCCAGGGGAATGGAGTTCGATCCCCAGAGATGCAGCGGATCGCAGTTCGAGTTTCCTACTCGTGCGGTAATACCAGTCCATCAGGATATTTTTATTCAGTCCTTCTGAACCTGCCAGATTCATCACCAGGTAGAATCAACGATTTTTACTACTTGTAGTTTGAGAATTTGACAATTCTTTTGAGCAGCAATTCTACCATTATTTTGTGTGTCATTCATTCTTCAAGATTCTTATAGCTCGATGTTTAGTTGGATGCGATGGTTTTCTTGCCAGCTTTGTCGTTGATTGTTCTGCGAAGGAACATTGCGATTATCTATTTAAAATTTTCTTTTGTTTTGGAGATCTTTTGGATCTTTTTATAATTCAACCCAGTTGAATTTCTTTCGTATTTAAGAGCATTAAAATTTTTCTTTTCGAAGATTGTCTTTGACAATTCTCAAATTTTGCCAAATGCTTGGAATAATGCGATCTTGGGTATTTTTCTTGTAACAAGACTGAATTACTGTAGGGGAAGAACACGCCGATCTTATCAACATTTCTTTTTGAATTCAACCTCGGATATATTTATGACTTTGTGCAAGAAAATGTATTTTCTTGGGGAACATTGTGGTTATTGAAAGACATGACTTCGAACACTTTATGATTTTCGTCATGTCAGTTAACTATTGTATTCTGATCAGATATTATTGTTCTATCTTTAAGAAATAGTCGGATTTAACCAAATCTTTCCAAGATTTGTTTTTCAAAGTTTTTGCATAATAGGGTCGTCTGAATCCAGTTGATTCTTGGAGGTGTCATTTTCAAAAAGTATTCATGTCATTATAATTTCTTTTACGTTGCAACGTTAACGATTGTTGTTTTCATAACTTTGCAATGGTATTAGAATCTGAAGTATAGACCAGTACGTCGGTACAAGTGTATTATTATTTTATATTGGGCACATTTGTTCACTCTAGTCAATCTATACTAAGTAAACCTGCTACCAACAATAAATCAGAACAGGTATTAAAGGTTGTTAACCTGTATGAATATTGTAATCAACAAATACCGTTGTGATAACGAGTGAGAATGCAAATACTAATTTTTTTCAATAAGGAAAAGAATTTACGAGGATATATTAAGGTGAATTATTATGGTAATGTCCGTATAAGGCGTGAAAATAATTAAAGGAAGGAAGGAAAGAGCTAATGTGAGCTTATTGAAGTATGAAATACGATGGGTATTTTTGTTTGTTAAGAAGTAATGCATTGCTATTGTTGTAAAGGGAAACATGCTATTTGGAGCATTGCTGTTATGGAATTTGAGTTATTTGGTACACATTTAGGTTGTTGGAACCTGACGAAGTACTGATAGTTAGGTGCAGTCTGTAAAATAGTAAGATGAAGTTTTTTTGACCATGTGGTCCTAATTATTATTAAACTATTATCTCGAATAATTGACATAATAATCATATGAGCTTTACTTAATTGTACGACCATATTAGACTGATATAAACATTTAAACCGATCTAAACTTGCAGTAAAAAGATAAATATTGAGTGATCTAAATAATTAACGAAGGTGGATTAATTATAATTCCTATAAACTATGTTATGAAATGGTTTGTCATAATGATTAACCTACTTTCATAAACAGCGTTGGCTGTTTATTTAAATTAATATAATGATAATATTATTAACAAATATTAACGCAATCGGGTAGTTTATCTAAACTTGTGGAATGTAATTAACGTAAAAATTTAAAATCTTATTTAAACTTTATTTAAATTTAATTTGTGAACCACATCATATTGAGTAAATTGTAAATTGCATGTGGATTGAAGAACGTGAGTTTGAGAATTATTCTTGAGGAATAATACAATTTGAGAAATGCTGAAGGGGTTTGAACACTCCAAGATAGGTGAAGGAATGTCTGGGACAGACATTAAGTGCAAATCTATATAAATAAATAGTGTGGAGAAATATATTGTTCTCCTCTGCTGGTTCGGAACTTGTAAAGTGTAATATTTTTGTAAATGTTTGTGTATTTGCGGACTGTAAGAATGTGTGATTATGGGTTCAATCACAAGTATGAATGGAGCCCTTGTATGAGAAACAGCTGATCGGTGATAGGTAGTTTTGCATTTACAAACAGCTGATCGTTTGGGGAATGAAATCCAGCCAAGTTTTAATTTTCTTTATTGTACGGAAGTTCTGCTTTGCATAGATTTCTCTGTAGTTTTTTTAAGAATTTTTTTAATCGTCTTTTGTCTGGAAAAGGTAACAGTAATATATTTTTTATCAAAAGAACTTCTTAGATAAAAATAAGCTGATGAGTGTGGAACATTTGCGATCTGAACACTTTGACTATGGAGGCATTCGAGTCTCTTGTATATTCTACTTTAATATTTGTTTCATTTATTTTGTTTTATTGTTGTTTTCGACAATAAACTTTATTTCATCCTTTTATACGTCAGTTTTCCGTGATTTCATTTAATTATAGCTAGCGTTGTGTTAGGGGATGGGATTTTCTTTGGTTGTGGCGCTTTCCTTTTCCCTTTCCGACCTGAGATTATGGTAAGGATCTCGATCTTTTAGTGTGGTTTGCCCCTAACACAACATTCCTCTGTTTATTTATCATTGAGGTGCCTGTCGAAAGATCTTCTAGGTTTTGAAACGGGCCCTTCGAGAATCTTCGATCCATTCTCCATCTTGGGATTTCGACAAGCGGGCCTCATGATAGATATGGGCACAGTAGGATCGAATGGCGGTGGGGAGATCCCGAGGTTTTCGAGAACCGTTGGTTGGGCTATTTTGAAGCGCATTAGGAAAGTTCAGATATGTTATAATCCTACGACAGGAAGACATATGTGGAAATACAGCAAGGTTACCTATGATCTGAAAGTATTTATTTTTGATAAACCGGTTGAATGGACTTTGAGAGCCATGTAACATTAAAATTAAATTATTAGATCTCGGATTAAATTTAAGGTAAAGGCGTAATTAACTTAAACCACGTGGACAAGGGCGATATAAATGAATGAAAGCTTTCTAAATAATTGTAAGCTAGTATATAAAGCTATAATAGACAGGAAAAATACCCAAGCATTATGGTAGAAATTGTTTGCTCGTAGTGTTGTCATCTATCTCTTTTGTTTGTATTCCTATAGCACTTTGTTTGAATTTGTGTATTATGGCAACTTTGACCTGTGAAGAGGTCCATGATCTCTTTGCCAAGCTCCAGGCGGATGCTAGGAAAGAGATGGACAAAATTGTGGATAAGGTTATTGTAAGAATGACCAAGACAGTGACAGATACTGTCAAAGACAGCATGAAAGAGGACCTTGATAGTGTCAAATCAGCATTAGATGGTTTGCAAACCAGTGCAACATCTATGACTGATAAGGTAACGCGTTTGCAGGAAAGTTCCACTGGTATTCAAAATGATGTTGGTAATATTCAGACTGAAGTTGCTGGTGTTAAGACAGACATTGGCAATATGCAGACCAATGTTAATAATATTCAAAGCGATGTATATGACACTAAAATAGATATCGGTAACTTGAGAACAGACGTAACCGATGTTAAGGCCGATATAGGCAATGTTAAAATTGATGTAGGTAATATACACAATAATATGCGGAAAATGAAAACAGATGCAACTAGTGTACGCACTGAGGTCGGAGACATGCGTGTTGAGATAGGTGAAATGAAGACTCAGGCATCACAGTTGAAAGAAAGGGTTGTTAAGATTCAAAATAATTCGAAGGATTTGCAAGAGAAACTCAAAAACATTGAAGCAAGTAATGATAATTTTCAGTTAGAGATCAGAAGGGATTTAGAAAAGAATGAAGATTTAAATAAAGATAGTATTGATGCTTTGAGGAATCAATTCGCTAATGACTCTTCACAAACCCACAATACTCTAGAGCAGTTGAAAAATAATGTAGATTCTCTAAGAATTCAGGTAGGAGATCATAATAAAATTCTAAAAGCAGATCTCGAAATAGACATGGAGGAAATTTTAAAGGCAAATGCGGTTGCTCGGAAAGTTGAATAGGATAATGCTAACAAAGAGAATTTGAAGGAAATACAGAAAAAAGTAGAAGGTAAATTTGCTGGTACTGAAATACAATTAAATAAAGACATTAGTAGTTTACGCGAAGATGTAAACCGTCGTATTGATTCTTTACAGAAGATTCAGGTAGACGACGTTTCTAAGTTTAAACTGGATTTAGAGAAGGAGTCTAATGACGCAAAATCTAAGTAAAATAAAATCGTTAACGACATTAAGGCGATAGGTAATGGTAAATCTAAGGAAATAGATGAACTAAAAGATCAATTACAGAGTTTGAATTTAAGCGATATATCCACTATCGAGACTATTAAGGAAGAATTAAAGAAGGAAATAGGAAGACACAGTAAAGAGGTCTTGGAAGAGTGTGACGAGCGGGAGAAAGAAGAAAGGGATGGAAGACAATTCACTAGGATTAGCTCGGAAGAGGAAGGTAGAGAAGAGAAAGTAAACTTTCTACAAACGGAAATATTGGAGAGGCAGGAAAATAAAACCCGAGGTTACGAGAGGGAGTTCAGAGAACGTACAACCAGTACTCCAATGAATCAGGCCAAGAATATAACTGTAATAAGGAATTATGAAGACAAACCTCGACGGTTTAACAACCAAGATGATTATACACCGATAGAGTTTGTCAAAAATGTAGCTGATTACTTTGTTGAGGCACAAATTCCGAGGGAAAGAGAACTCAAGATTGTGGAACGCTATCTTGAAGAATCTCCACTTTTCTGGTTCAGAGCTTTTCGATATACTTTTACTGAGTTTAATGAGTTCGCCGATGCCCTTATTAAACGATTTTGGTCAGAAGAAGCACAGAATGATTTAAGAGCAGAGGTGTATTCGAAGAAATACTCAGGTACGCTTCCAACGCGTTATGCTGATTATTTTGCGCAGCGGTTATCACGCTTGAGATTTTTGCAACCTCCATTGAGTCAGGGACAAATGATTGAAGCGATTTCTCAACAGTTCCCAGTTGAGGTACGGCGGTATTTAATTTCGGCGGGAGTGAAAGATTTGGCAACGATGGGAGAGCTGCTCAAAAAATTAGACTGTACGAGTCCGACACCTAACGCAGTTACGAGAAATTCAAGGCAGGGTTCTAGGGAAATAAATACAATCTATATGGACCAAACACAGCAAACCGAGTTAAAGAAGGAGCAGGAAAAAGGAGCAGGATGTCCAGATAGGAATAACTATTTCCGTGATCAAAGATATGGGCCGAGGTATAAAAGGTTCCAAGAAGCTAGGCCATATCAACAGCAGAATGCACGATATAATAATAATTATAGAAGAGCAGGGTACCAATATAATAACAATAATAATCGGTACAAAACTAACAACGAAAATAGTACTGGGAGAGGATACAATCGGTATAGGAACTACCGTGATGAGTATACTAAAATACAGTATGAAGAACGACATAAAGAGGGCAATAATATTCAAAGGACATCAGGAAAGGAGAAGGTCCTAAAAATGAGCGCAAGGAAGAACAGATAGATAATCCCCAACCTGGAACGAGTAAACAGGGGAATCCTGAAGAAGACGCTCAAGGAAAAAAAAACCGATTTCCAAACGGAGTTAGAGGGAGAGGTCACACAATTATCTTATTTACTGTCCATCAATGAGATTTATCAAGTAAACGACGACGATCTGTCATACGAGAAGGAAATCATTAAAGAAGAAAGACCCAATGAACTACCTATAATAAGTATCGCTGTGGAAGAGCAAAGTTGTAAGTCGCTCATCGACACGGGCGCCGTGGTATCAATAATGTCGGAAGAGTGTTGCCAGAAACTAAGGCATGGGAATAGTTTGACGGTTATGCCAGCATCTGCAGTGAAGGTTCGAGGCATATTTCAGGACAAGTGTTTCAACTGCAAGTTGCAAGTATTATTGAGTTTTGACATAGACAGTCGATCTTAAGAGCATATCTTTATTGTTGTGAGTAAGATAAATTTTGATATTGTTTTGGGAATTGATTTTATAACCAAGATCATCGATATGAAGAATCGTCTCATTAAGATTAACGAAGTTAGTATTGGAACAAGAAACTTAGAAGAACAGGAAAAGAGAACAAATCTAGATACAGATTATCGGGAAGAAATTCTAAATAACGTTATTGAGGAAGCCGAGCAAGAAAGGGAAACATTTACATTAAAGGAAGAAGGCTTTGCGGAAATTCAGAACGAATTTGAGGAACTTATAAGGGAATTTCGGGAGATATTTGATGATAAGCCCGGAGTGATTAAGGATTTTCAATACAAGACAAGATCGGGGCTATTATAAGGTTTCCTAAGCCTAAGAAGGTTAAACAAGTTAGAGAATTTGTGGGAATGTGTCAGTTCATTAGTAACCATTGTCCTCGCTACTCAGAAGTGATGGCACACCTATACGTACTTCTCCGGTAAAATAATCGTTGGAAGTGGACAGCCGCCACTGACTTAGCCTTTGAAAGAGCAAAAGAAATGCTTCGCGACAACGTAAAATTGGAGTATCCCGATTTTGAGCGTACTTTCTTCATTGAATTAGATGCGTCGCGTATTGGAATCAGCGCAGTTCTGTATCAAAAAGACGAAGAGGGAGGAAAGCACTATATTGACTTTACTGGAAGAAAATTAAGAAAACACGAAGAGGACTACTTCACTACAGAATTGGAAGCTCTTGCGTTCGTTACAGCCCTCCACCAATGGAAAAAGATATTAAGGGGCCATAAATTAGTGATCATTACGGAACGTAAAGCTCTGCAATTTATGTTGCAATCTGACTTATCCAGTGACAGACGTACGAGATGGGCCGTATTTACACAACAATTTGATGCCGCAATTATACACCAGCCAGGAAAGGACAATCGTCTTGCCGATGCTTTGTCTCGTAATCCAGTCAAGAATGTATAAGTAAATCTGCTACAATTGGAGGATGAAGACCAAGAAACTCTCAGAATGTTAGAACGCATATCAGTATTACAGAGGAGATGCACTCCAATTAGACTGATGTTCAGGTACTTAAAAGGGAGTCATGGACAACACCGATCCTAATTACGCAGCCACCCAGCGAAGTTCGCAGCATTTTGTTCTGTGTGATGAAGTTGTGTGTAAATATATCGACGCAGATCATTCTCGTGTCAGAATTGTTGTATCTCCTAGCTTGAGAACTAAACTAGTGTGGTTGGCACACCACAGCATTGGTCACGGAGGTTTGGACAAGACTTTAAGCACTTTAAAGGAGAGATTTGTGTGGACCAAGATGAGGACTATCGTTGCTGATGTAGTAAGATCCTGTGACAAATGTCAACGAGCAAAATTCGTTTCGGAACTGATGAAAGGAAAACCGAGGGCGATTATTCCTACCAAGCCACGTGAGCTGATGTCCTGTGATATATATGGTCCATGTCCTAAGGCCTATAGAGGAATCCAATATTTGTTTGTGACAATCGATGTATTTTCGAAATATGTAACGTTGAATCCTATTCAGAAAGCTACGACAAAACAGATAGTAAACAGACTGGAAAAAGCCGTATTTCCAAAGGCAGGCAAGCCAGAATACCTTCTGTCTGATCATGGGACCCAGTTTACCTCAATCGAGTTCCAAGAGGCAATGGAGAGATTGGGTGTTAAACACATCTTTTCCAGCATAAGGTACCCCGAGTCCAATTATTCTAAAAGAATTATGTCTGAATTTGCAAAATATTGCCGCATTTTCTGTCCGACAGACCATCAGAGTTGGGTCAGGTATGTGCCGGTGTTAGAAGAATGCCTGAACTCCACGATCCAAGAAAGCATTATAGATATTCCGATGTTGCTACACCTAGAACAGAAACCGGAAAGACCCTGGGATGACATATTTAATTCCATGCCCGATGATCCTGTGATTGAGAACCGAATAAGAATTGAGAGAGCAAAGGAAAATCTGCAGAAAGCAGCGGATAAACGTCTAAAGCGTGTCCGTGGAAAGAGATTTGGAAAACCACTGGAAATTGGAGATATTATCTTACTGAGAAAACATGTGAGGGGTGACGTATCCAAGAAAGTATACCCAAAATACTCTTATCTATATACGGGTCCATATCGAGTTATCAACGTCCTGGGAAATAACTGCTATGAAATTTATGATGAAGAAAACGATATCCCTTTAGGGAAGTTCAACGCCAAGAACCTAAGAAAATATTACGAGCGAGTCCTCTAAGGAAAATAATCCGAATCCATTCTTAGGTATCATTGTTGTGATTACAAAGGAAATCTAGATAAAAACTTTCTTCGAACATTTTTATCTTGAAGTTGGAGGAAGAATAAGCCCGAATTCGGCTTATTTCAGGTCATATTTGTGGTCATTTTTATCCCCAATGGTAATTGGTGTTGTATGGGAGAAATGATATTGGATTATTTCTAAAAAATGAGTTTGTGCTAAGTTGAGTAATTTCAATTGTATCTTGGGACGGCTGGAGAAGGTCATGTTCTTATGGTAATGAACTGGACTGCTCATATATTGAGATTATTGTGGTATCTACGAGTTCTGAGAAGGTAACGCGATGACCAATCAGGAATCATGGTTCTACACGTTCGATTCTGAAACGTCACTACTTTATATGTATTTCCAGTAACTGGCATTATTAAGAAGTTTATATCACTCGAGAAGACGTATATATTAATTAGGAAGCTTCAGTTATGATTATAAGGACGTAGATTATCGCTGTTATATGTTTCTCTGTCTTAAACATGTACGCGAAATCTCACCCCCTTCCCGAGCTAATGGCGGCCATGGAGAAATCCAGGCAAGAGAGGGGAGGTTCATGCAGGCTGTTGAGATCGAGACGTCAGGGAAGCAAGGTGGCTCTGCATGTGTCACTCAAGGTGAAAGTGAAGGAGGGGCATTGTCTACCCGAGCAAGCCGTTCGCACCGTGGGTCGAGCTGTGTGGAGAGGCCCGGACCAGCTTTGCAGTACATTGGAACTATGCGATGTTGAATCGAAGCTTATAACTATGAAGTTACAGACATTGAAACTTTTCCACGACTACATGCGTGTGTGTAATGATCGACAGATAGTCAGCTGTATATTTCATCGAGTTTAATAAGAAGACATTGCTATACAGCTCAGTAACAGTGAGTGTTCAAAAACGTCATGCTAGTGATAGCTTATTCGTAGTACAGGCGGGCGAGGTTGTGTGGAAGAGAGACGGGCAGTACAGCGGCCAGAACATGCCTTGCTACAGAACAGTGTGAAGGAACGTTGAGTCAGCATAGTAAACTGATAGCCGCATTGAACAATTTTACACGATGTGTTGTACTTTAGAGGGATTTCGGGTGATATTTGACAGCGACATGAAGTTGTGGGTGATGGTTTAAACTAATTACCAGCGCCTGGAATACATATAGCAGAGAATAGATGCCATTACGAGTGAATAATAGTTCGTCTTGGAACAATTTCAACGTAGTACCGAGCCTTGGTGAAAGTCCATTGAAATGATATGACTTCACCCTATTGAAGTCTATTACATTCTCTCTCCATGAATGTTTATCAACGATATTGCCCGTTTATGATGATCAACTTTAAATATCGCCGGAGATTCGTCATGATACTGCTAGAATTGTCAAGATCGGAAGGGTTATCCCACCGAAACCAGAAGAGTCGACCAGAGCCGAGCAGGAAGCTGTTCGATTTCCAGAACGTGCAGGTCCAGCCCAGGGGAATGGATTTCGATCCCCAGAGATGCAGCGGATCGCAGTTCGAGTTTCCTACTCGTGCGGTAATACCAGTCCATCAGGATATTTTTATTCAGTCCTTCTGAACCTGCCAGATTCATCACCAGGTAGAATCAACGATTTTTACTACTTGTAGTTTGAGTATTTGACAATTCTTTTGAGCAGCAATTCTACCATTATTTTGTGTGTCATTCATTCTTCAAGATTCTTATAGCTCGATGTTTAGTTGGATGCGATGGTTTTCTTGCCAGCTTTGTCGTTGATTGTTCTGCGAAGGAACATTGAGATTATCTATTTAAAATTTTCTTTTGTTTTGGAGATCTTTTGGATCTTTTTATAATTCAACCCAGTTGAATTCCTTTCGTATTTAAGAGCATTAAAATTTTTCTTTTCGAAGATTGTCTTTGACAATTCTCAAATTTTGCCATATGCTTGGAATAATGCGATCTTGGGTATTTTTCTTGTAACAAGACTGAATTACTGTAGGGGAAGAACACGCCGATCTTATCAACATTTCTTTTTGAATTCAACCTCGGATATATTTATGACTTTGTGCAAGAAAATTTATTTTCTTGGGGAACATTGTGGTTATTGAAAGACATGACTTCGAACACTTTATGATTTTCGTCATGTCAGTTAACTATTGTATTCTGATCAGATATTATTGTTCTATCTTTAAGAAATAGTCGGATTTAACCAAATCTTTCCAAGATTTGTTTTTCAAAGTTTTTGCATAATAGGGTTGTCTGAATCCAGTTGATTCTTGGAGGTGTCATTTTCAAAAAGTATTCATGTCATTATAATTTCTTTTACGTTGCAACGATTACGACTGTTGTTTTCATAACTTTGCAATGGTATTAGAATCTGAAGAATAGACCAGTACGTCGGTACAAGTGCATTATTATTTTATATTGGGCACATTTGTTCACTCTACTAAATCTATACTAAGTAAACCTGCTACAACAATAAATCAGAACAGGTATTAAAAGTTGTTAACCTGTATGAATATTGTAATCAACAAATACCGTTGTGATAACGAGTGAGAATGCAAATACTATTTTTTTTTCAATACGGAAAAGAAACTACGGGGATATATTAAGGTGAATTATTATAGTAATGTCCGTATTAGGCGTGAAAATAATTAAAGGAAGGAAGGAAGTAGCTAATGTGAGCTTATTGAAGTATGAAATACGATGGGTATTTTTGTTTGTTAAGAAGTAATGCATTGCTATTGTTGTAAAGGGAACGTGCTATTTGGAGCATTGCTGTTATGGAATTTGAGTTATTTGGAACTCATTTAGGTTGTTGGTACCTGACGAAGTACTGATAGTTAGGTGCAGTCTGTAAAATAGTAAGATGAAGTTTTGTTGACCATGTGGTCCTAATTATTATTAAACTATTAACTCGAATAATTGACATAATAATCATATGAGCTTTACTTAATTGTGCGACCATATTATACTGATATAAACATTTAAACCGATCTAAACTTGCAGTAAAAAGATAAATATTGAGTGATCTAAATAATTAACGAAGGTGGATTAATTATAATTCCTATAAACTATATTATGAAATGGTTTGTCATAATGATTAACCTACTTTCATAAACAGCGTTGGCTGTTTATTTAAATTTATATAATGATAATATTATTAACAAATATTAACGCAATCGGGTAGTTTATCTAAACTTGTGGAATGTAATTAACGTAAAAATTTAAAATCTTATTTAAACTTTATTTAAATTTAATTTGTGAACCACATCATATTGAGTAAATTGTAAATTGCATGTGGATTGAAGGACGTGAGTTTGAGAATTATTCTTGAGGAATAATACAATTTGAGAAATGCTGAAGGGGTTTGAACACTCCAAGATAGGTGAAGGAATGTCTGGGACAGACATTAAGTGCAAATCTATATAAATAAGTAGTGTGGAGGAATATATTGTTCTCCTCTGTTGGTTCGGAACTTGTAAAGTGTAATATTTTTGTAAATATTTGTGTATTTGCGGACTGTAAGAATGTGTGATTATGTGTTCAATCACAAGTATGAATGGAGCCCTTGTATGAGAAACAGCTGATCGCTGATAGGCAGTTTTGCATTTACAAACAGCTGATCGTTTGGGGAATGAAATCCAGCCAAGTTTTAATTTTCTTTAGTGTACGGAAGTTCTACTTTGTATAGAATTCTCGATATTTTTGTTAAGAATTATTTTTTTAATCGTCTTTTGTCTGGAAAAGGTAACAGTAATATTTTTTATCAAAAGAACTTCTTAGATAAAAATAAGCTGATGAGTGTGGATCATTTGCGATCTGAACACTTTGACTATGGAGGCATTCGAGTCTCTTGTATATTCTACTTTAATATTTGTTTCATTTATTTTGTTTTATTGTTGTATTCGACAATAAACTTTTTTCTTCCTTTTATACGTCAGTTTTCCGTGGTTTCATATAATTATAGCTAGCGTTGTGTTAGGGGATGGGATTTTCTTTGGTTGTGGCGCTTTCCTTTTCCCTTTCCGACCTGAGATTATGGTAAGGATCTCGAGCTTTTAGTGTAGTTTGCCCCTAACACAACATTCCTCTGTGTATTTATCATTGAGGTGCCTGTCGGAAGATCTTCTAGGTTTTGAGCCGGGGCCTTCGAGAATCTTCGATCCATTCTCCATCTTGGGATTTCGACAAGCGGGCATCATGATAGATACGGGCACAATATCTAGAGGAATCTCTGAAAATCACCACCATTGATTTAAGGGTAGATTTTGAAACACAAGAAAATGTACCAGACCATACCAGTGCCTACTGTTTAATTATTCATGCCAGACAAGTGAAGTATCATCCTTTGTCCAATTATGTGACCAGCATGTAAGCCATTTGTAGTCAGGTGAAAAAAATTCATCATGCATAGGATTGATGATAAACGTTTGCATTCATTGCACACTATCTGTTGCGCTCTGGCACTGTAGACGCATACAACAACAACAAACGACATGTGCCCCTCAATAAGCAGCAACAACAACAACAACAACGTGACATACAAGCCATGGAATTTAAAATGTGAATTTAATCGTCTCAAAACTTTTGAAACATGGACAGTCCCCTTTATGGATTGTGGAGAATTGGCTGCGAGCGGATTTTATTACTTAAATCGTGGGGATGTGGTCAAGTGTATTTTTTGCAATGTTGAAATTGGAAACTGGAAAATAGGGGATTGACCATTTAGCGATCATCAGCGATGGAGTCCATCCTGTCCTTACTTGAATCGCTATGATGTTGGTAATATTCCATGGAGTTTGAATTACCCTGTCATTGTACCAGACCCCGCAAAACTAGGAGATAGCTGTGGACCGTATATACAAACTATTCATTTGAATGTAGTTACAAATTAAACAAACAAACAAACTTTGTAATAAAATTGTAAGTGTTTTTTATGTTATGAATAAAATTTGTAAAAAATAATATTTAGCTCTTGTTCAATTTATTTGTTCCTTTTTTTCCTGGAGTCCTTTGACTTTTACAATGTTAAACCATGAAATGGGTTAGTTGTTGATTAGACGCCAACGAGGTAACAAGCAAAAACAATATATAAAAAACATCATGCGTACACTCATCGTGGATTGTCAGGGGTTTAAAATTGCAGACAACAAATTTATATTTAATGAAGTAGCTTTTATCGATTGTAGTACGTTTTGGGTGTGTAACCCAATCCATTTGGTGTTTAAACCTCCCTATGCTTTCGAGTTGCTTTGTGAAAAAGATAAAAAGCAGAGCCAATGGATTGAAAATCATTTGCAATTAGTATGAAAAAAGGGTGATATTTCTTACAAGTATCTTGACGTAGTCATGAAAGCTAATTTGTCCTCGGCCAATGTGTTATTTGTTAAAGGGGATGAAAAACGCAAGTGGCTCCAACCATTTTTACCCTCGCATTGTCAATATACTGACCTTTTAGATCTGGGTTGTCCATCCCTGCAAACGCTCATGGTTACTTGTCCTTGTGACAATATTCAGAATAAAGCCTTAGCGCATGCGTGGCAATTGTTTCATTGGCTCACCAACAGCGCATGTTGGGACTTGTTAAATAAAATTAAAACTGAAAGTTTATCGTCCAATGATAGCAGTGAGACTTGTAAACGTGAGGTGATAACATCAACGTTATAAACATAGACGCTACTACAATCGACAAGGCTATTGGAAACTTCTTTGTGTGCAAGAAAAAACTGATTAGCTTTACACATCATGAATTATTGTTACTACCTAAATCATTTCTTTTTTATGTTGCTGCCAACGCTGTGAAAGAAATTTGGGAAAAGGCGCCTGTTGAGTGGACTACCGACCCTGTATTGAGTGAACTACAACCATGCATTCATTTTCCCCATCATAAGCAATTAACCATGGCAAAAATACCTTCCATTCGTCAGTGTGCCACATGTCAATTGATGAAATTATATCATGGTCATAAAACTCACTGAAAATATTTTGTTTCATCATTCCATGGCTGTCATGCGGAAAACAACCACCTACCATGCTCGTCGGCAGCCACCGACAAACAACAACAACAACAACAGCAAGAACAAGAAGAACAAGAAGAAGAACAAAAAAAAGTGTTTTTCACCGATTGAAACCTCTATGTCCCAGGTGTATTGGCCCTGGAATTATTGATAACATCATTGAAAACTTACCATTCGAAGTTCACTTACCTGCTTACAGCTTTTGTGGACCTGGTACTCGTCTTGAAGATCGTTTGAGGAGAGGGAATATGGGGGTAAATGCTTTGGACCATGCATGTCGTAATCATGATATAGCCTATCAAAACAGTGATCCCACACTAAGACACATTGCCGACAAAGTATTGTTAAGGATTGCCAAGCAACGATTAACAGCTTCAGATGCCACTCTATCGGAACGAATGGCTGCATTTATGGTGATTGGTGCTATGAAAAGCAAATTATCTTTATCTAAATATGGACTTTGACATCATGAATTTAATTTAATAAATGTATAGTATCACTGTTATGATAAAAAAAAACAAGAGACCATGTTGTGTTTTCCCCCCGATTATTATTGACTAATAATTTGAAATATTATAATTATAAACAATCATATAAATGGTAATTCAATTAAAAAGTATAAACAATAAAAAAGGACGACAGTATATTATTATTAACTAATAGTTTCAAATATGATAATTATAAACAATCATATAAATGGTGTTTGAATTTAAAATTATAAACAATCATATAAATGGTGTTTGAATTTAAAATATAAATAATAAAAAGGTTGAATGTGTATTATTATTAACTAATAGTTTCAATATAATAATTATAAACAATAATAGTAATGGTGTTTCAATTTAAAATTATAAACAATAAAAAGAAATTACAATGCATTATTATTGACTAATAGTTTCAAATTTCATAATTATAAACAAAAAATATAAATAGTGTTGGTACTAAATAATAAAATAAGTTGAAACGTTATGGCCTAAGGGTTGCTTGTTTATTAAACACCCTCCTCATGCACTGCAAGCACTAGTAAAGAAATAAAAGTAAAATACATGTTTTGAATGTAGTCATAGTAGCATATAAAATAATTAACAAGTTTAGGACAACGTTGTTTTTTATTATTGTTATTATTATTATTATTATTTTGTAATAAAACATGTCATTATAATTTTGTTTGTACAAAACCATGTGACCGTTAAAAAATTATGTTTATTATTATTATTATTATTATTATTATTATTATTTTGTAATAAGACATGTCATTGTGATTTTGTTTGTACAAAACCATGTGACCATTTAACACAATATAACGTTAACTTTAAATTATTTATTTATTTATTTATTTAGTAAATAATGTTGATGTTTTACTTGTTTTTGCATTGCATGAGTGAGTGTGCTAAATGAACAAGCCATCATTAAGCGCACGAAGTTTCAACTTATTTTAAAAACTATACATGTACATAAAAAGAAAGTAAAAAACATGCATCATAGGCAATGATTGTATTGACATAGCCCTAAAGGCAAAAAAAAATTATCTCAATAAAGAGTGAACTTATATAAAAAAATTACCATTTACCTATAGTCATTATAGGCATCATTGTATTAATGTAGCCCTAAAGGCTAAAAAAAAAAAAAAGTTAAGAAAATTATTATTATTATTATTATTATTATTATTATAAACCATCAGCAACAATTAATAAACGTCAAAACTTTGAGTATTGAAAAATAGTTTTTTGTTTTAGTAAGACATCAATAAACAACAACAACAACAACAAAAGTTATGTCTGTGTACAATGATCATTCATTATCTAGTTTTACAAAACGAATCATACAACGATTATTTTTTTCACCTTCATAGATTAAATACACAGGGTGAATACTCGAATTGACATCTTCCATGACATTATCAGGTAGGTTATTAAATCGTGTGGGAAGAAATGTCTCAAAGTCTTGACAAATGCAAAGAGCTCGTTCACCCCATTTGGTTTTTAATTTTCGTATTTTATGAATGCGAAATTGTGTTTGTGTAGGCAATTCACTCATTTTCTTGCGTACAAGGCCGCAATCTTGGCCAATGGCGTTCAAGGGATCCATGCTTGGCTATAAGGAAAGAAAAGAGTGTTATTTTTTTAACACTCTCATCTTTATATAACAACAACAACAACAACAACATTGTCAATAAAGAGTGTTGTTTTTAAGCCTGAGCGTTTAATGCCTAAAGTTGTAAATAGTATTGGATAAATTAACAAAAATATAATAATGCTTGTAACAGGTACGCGATAACTGTTGAACCAACATCAACATCCAATTTTTTTGTGTTTCATGGTTCACATGACGTAAATAGGTATACTCTTGTAAATGACAATTATCATCGATAGGAAAAATTTGTGTTTTGGTGCATAAGACATCCATTAATAGTGCTTGATGAATTTCTTGCCACGGCCCACATCCATGAAAACATGTGGTTTTTAACACTGGAAGAAGCGAAAACTGTGTTTGCTGAATATAAACTAGGCTGTCTGCAATATGATGATTCATATTATCATACATGTTCATGTTTTTCTAAAAGAAAGAAAGAAAGAAAGAAAGAAAGAAAGAAACAAATAAACCAAGCTACCGTTTTAAACTATTTTTAAGCTAAAAATAAACCAAAACCTTTGTTTTAAATTGAAAAAAGTTAATATCTACCATAGGGTAGAGAGTGGTTGTTAAATGACATTAATAACGCGCCAAAGCATCATTAGACAAATCAATTAAAATGTATTTATAGGGATAGGGTTCAATGACTTGCGCATCTGCTAATGAAGTGGCGCAAAACACTAACCATTACCACTGTCGAAACGTATTTTCAAAATTTGGTAAATATGTAAATGGTGTTAAATCACCACTATTTTTTTAATTAAAAATAGTGGAGCCCTGACATCTATAAAATCTAAAATAAGGTTTTGGTTTAAAGGTTTATTACCATCTAAACCTGTTTTGTATAGGTACAATTAAGACTTGTTTATGTTGTATCATCAGTAACTGATCTTCAACTTCTGAGCAAAGATACATAACAAATCGCAAAATTATTATTATTATTATTATTGTTATTATTAACATGTCATGATTCATATTATTTGTTATATGGGTGGTTGAATAATTTGTGGCAACAGTTTCTTTGACAGATTAACAAAAACGTAGGCATGTGAACAATGTTCGCATGACCTTTCGGTAAAACACATGTAAATAAACAAATCATTGTTCCGCACTGTGTAGCCTACTTCTAAAAGTTGACATTCATTTTCATCGTTTTCAGCCAAAACATGAATTTGGAAATTATTTAATAGAAAATATTTTATGAAAATTAGGTGTGAATCATTTTCAACATTGTTTGGAGCTAAATGTATGTCTGTGTTGTCAATAGGTATTAGTAAATAATCTCCTTGTTGAATCCGTCGTATATGATTCCCGTGTCGACGTGCAAATTCGCATTGCATACTAATGGATACCTATAAAGTTAAAGTTAACATACCATACAATTTATTAACCATGTCTATATCCAAGAAACAAACAAAAAAATAGTACACATTTAAACTGGAGTATGTGTTATCCATAAACATGAATACACTATAAACTAAAAAAAGTAGCCAAATGTCTTTTTTGAAAGTAAAGTATGTTCCTAAGAGCCGAATCCAACAAAAAAAACAACAACATATGCATCACATATGTTGTTGTTGTTGTTGTTAGTTTCTAATAGACCGTATTCTATGTGGTGAATATTGATTCATAGGTAACTTAAAATTAAGTTGACGAAATGCTTGTTGACGATATGAAGTGGTTCCTTCATCAGCAGGGAATTTATAAAAGTTAAAACAAAACATATTTGACGTTAGTGGAAAATAGACATTAAACAAGGGTTTTGTACATAGCGTACACCAAAAAACTGGAAAATCATTCTCATCCCCTAATTTAACAATCACTTGTTTCACCGTTAAACCGTACCATGATTTATGAATTACTTCTGTAGATACATTATTTTGAAAACCAAAATTCAGCATACAGGATTTGCAATAGTGATGACTTGGATCATGAAACAACACATCATCATCATCATCATCATCATCATCATCATCATCATCATCATCATCATTAATGATGCTCTTATTTAAAGAGGTATCACTGCGCACTTTAATGTTTTATACTCAAAAGGATATGCTACACGTTGTGGATTATAATTTACCATCGTTGCATATTCATTAAACGTAGTGTGTTTGGTAACAATAAAAGAATCTTGATCATGGTTCATCATTGAATCTGAAAGTAGTTATAGACATTTTACTAAGTATGTATATTTAAAAAAAAGTTAATTTATACACTGTCTGTCCCCTAATTGAATAGCAAAAACAAAATAAAAAATAAGCAAGACACAAAATAAATAAATAAATAAGTAAATAACCATCTGTATGTTGACTTTTTTTGATGCATTAGGTTTAAAAACAATTTCTGATCAGATATTCGCCTGGTGTTGTTTTGTAATACATTATGTCTACTGAGGATGGGTGGTCAGTTTGCTAAAACATGTGGCTTATTAGGCCAGCACCTAGAGAGGCCTATTAAGCTACATGTCTACTGAGGATGGGTGGGCAGTTTGCTGAAAAATGAGGCTCATTAAGCCACTAGCTAAAATTAAAAAAAAATTAAAAAGTCAACATGTTTTAATCTAGCCTGTACACAGTGAGGCATGCAAACGTTGATGTATGCCTCTCTTTATGCGTTGACAGGCAAATAGCACAAGACATACAGTTTATATACATCTATTTACATACATTCATACATCCTTGCATACATCCATGCACACAGGTTAAAAAAACAAAAAATTATATGATACACTACAAATTTGTTTATTTTTTATTCCGAGGCTCAACATGGCATCACGCACTTGTCGTATTGTACAATAACAATAGCAACAACCATTACTGGTTGTAACCAAAGGGAACGCTTGTCATCATATCCTGACACCACTGCCATTTATCATCCAACAAAGCAAGTGTTTGTTTCCGTTGTTTCATTAAGGGACACTGGGACTGAGTTTTTTTTGGTCAGAAATCGCAAAAATATTGATTTTTTGTTCTTTGATATAATTATGCCCCTGACTCCAGCGGATAATTCAGTGGAAGTCTTTTCCGAATTCCGCCATATTTAAAGGTCCAGCGAATTCTTGAAATGTCTAGTGCATGGTATTTAAACGCCCCCTATCCATGGACTTTCATTGAAGCGAGTATTTCTGCACTTATTTTCCTAATAAGGAGCTCAGAAAATCAAGAAAGAGGGTGTTAACATACGGTGCTGGGCAGTTTTAGCTGATAAGGTAAGCTGATAACTAAAAAATATGCATGGCTTTATAAAAGTGCATTTTTCTGAGCTTCCCATTTTTTTGAAACAAAATTCGCCCCATATGCATCAGACTTGTAGCTATAATGTAGCAAATTTTTATACATATTCTATATTAATGCATCCATAAGCACAGTGATTAGTTTTACTGTAGTATTCATAGTTTTGCCATTAAAAATATTTTAATTTTCAAATAATAGGCAATTAATGGGAAAATAAGTTGTGAAATATGTTAATTTATATCTCAACAAATATTCATATGAACTTAAAACCAATCACTAGGATCGCTTCCATACTAAATATCTATATGGGAAAGTCATGATAAATGACCTACCTCTATCCGTTTAACGCAAGGACCATTTTCAAAATTTGCATATTTTTCATATTAATTTTTTAGCGTATGGCTTTTAGAGCCGGGAGTGTCCGAGGACATGTTCGGCTCGTCAATTTTTGTAGCTGCTTCGAGTCGGACACCCAATGGGTGAGCTACAAGTACCGTTGGGGAGGGAAGTTGGAATTCAAGGACGAGGAGTTGGAAGGTAGCGGCTATGGCTTATAGTTAGGGACCAACCCCGGCATTTGCCTGGAAGGAAGATGGGAAACCACAGAAGACCATCTTCAAGGTTGCCGGCGGGGGGATTCGAACCTCCTCGCCTCCAGGATGTGAGCGACTGCCAGCAGTCATGCCGTAACGACCACGGCTAACTCACCCGGTATTAAAATAATCATATCTCCTAAACGGTTAGAGATAGAAAAGTGTAAATCAGTAGTCTAGTGTATATAACTATTAGAGTGCTGTGTGTAACATTGTAACAATATCCATTGATAATTACCTAAAATTGAAAGCTGATAACCAAAAAATATGCATGTTTTTATAAAAGTTCATTTATCGCGGCTTCCCATTTTTTGATACAACATTTGGTCCTTGCGCATTAGATTTGCTGCTATAATATTGCAAATTTGTATTCATATTCTATATTAATGCATTCATAAGTTCAGTGATTAGTTTTACTGTAGTATTCATAGTTTTGCCATTAAAAATATTTTAATTTTAAATAATAGGCAATTAATGGGATAAAAAATATTGTGAAATGAGTTAATTTATATCTCAACAAATATTCATATGAACTCAAAACCAATCACTAGGATTGCTTTCATACTAAATATCTGTATGGGAAAGTCATGATAAATGAGCTACCTCTATCTGTTTAACGCAAGGACCATTTTCAAAATTTGCATAATTTCTATATAAAAATAATCATATCTCCTAAACGGTTAGAGATAGAAAACTGTAAATCTGTAGTATAGTGTATATTAGTATTTGAGTGACGTGTGTCAAATTAGAACAATATCCATTGATAATTACAGAAATATGAAAACTCAGTCCCAGTGTCCCTTAAAATAAATTATGGTTTTTAGACATAATTCTAATCTGACTATGCGTCATGCCTGTGTGGGTTTGAAGGACATGTAAATAATCATCCACACAAAGCTTTTTCACCACATGTTGACAAATTCCTTTGGCTCGCATAGATTCACATTCATTCATCTGTCGAAAACTATACATTTTCGGAGCGAGCCCAACAAATTCAGTCATTATGGTGTCTGAACACTCATCTTTCATTAAACCAATTTCTTTTTTGTTCAGATGGGGGATATCAAACACGTTCTTCTCGCAAAACGAGGATGTGTCAAACCATTTTGGTTTCTCTTTCACAACGACATACGGATCGCAGTCACGGATATGGTAAATAAAACTATCCGAGTCTGTATATAACAATGAAATGTACCAAATTGCCGCATTACAAAACCGTAATGAATTTTATACATATGCAATTTTGAAAAATCTAAAATGACTTGGCCTAAATAGATAGGTTTATTCATGACCACTTTAGTTTTTGAAAGTTCAATAGTAACTAAATCATCATCAATAACGTTCAAAGATTTAAAATTTGGTTTTGAAATGTATTTTTGAGCGCCCCATCGTCCATGCCATGTGTTCACCAATTTTATGTCCCTATACTGCCACACATTTTCAAGACTCTTGCCATAAATACAATTATTCATCAGTTTAAAAAATTTATTTGAAAAGGCTGAGTGGCACTTTGTCTGTGAGCGGTATTTAAATCCATGTAAGGTTTCAACCATGGTTTCTGACAAAAAGAAATACCTCTATGGATTTTTTCAGGGTTAAGCCCTGGGCTAAACATTCAACCAGCATGTCAATGTGCAATACATAGTGATTTTTGTCATATAATGTACCCATCAATTTTTTATGATTACCCTTACTCTCGGACGGCACCATTTTCTCTATACAAAAGGGGAAATCACCATTTTGCTGTCTGAGATCGGGGGATAAGCTATGTCAACGTCAAGAACATATCCAACGTACTGTTGCTTGCTGGCGCTATGCACATTAAAATCTATAATTTCATCCTCAGACAGCCAGACAAAGTTTTTGTACGGCAGCGGTCTGCTCATAGCGTGGCGCTCTATGGAAGTGAAACTTGGACTATTGGTGCAGCAGAAAAGAGGAGAATTGAGGCATTTGAAATGTGGTGTTACAGGAGAATGATGAAGGTCAGATGGGTAGATAGGGTTACAAACGAAGAGGTATTAAGGCGAGTGGGAGAGGAGAGATGTTTCTGGCGACTGCTAATGAAGAGAAGAGATAGGTTGGTAGGACACATACTAAGACACCCAGGAATAGCAAGCTTAGTTATGGAAGGAAGGGTCGAGGACAAGAACTGTAGGGGTAGACCAAGGTTAGAATATGTTAAACAGATTGCCTCGGATGTAGGGTGTGGTAGCTATGTAGAGATGAAACGATTAGCTCAGGACAGGGAGGCATGGAGGGCTGCATCAAACCAGTCAAAAGACTGAAGACTCAAACAACAACAACAACAACATCGAAATACATCAAGTAAGATTCTGGTTCTTCAGGACAATAATCAGGCATGTAATGATTATTTGCCTTGGCATGTCACTGAATAAGCGATACGAACCCTCCACGAATCCCTTTTTCCATCATCAGTACCATATTGGGATCTGTCAGTAAATCAAGCTCAATTTGGGTAAATTTGAGGGCAGCGTCCCAACTTAACCCTGGACTGGTATAGTAGTGTGCGGGATCTAGCCCGTATATCGAATGACATAGCTGACGAAACGTCTCAAACACGTCAGACAACAACAACACGTCTAATTTTAAGTAGTGCATAGCATATTGACCCATGTTTTCTATGGCAAAAGCACACCAAACACGCTGTGCATGGGCATACTCTTCTTCACTGATGGTGCTTTGAGTTAACTGAGAAAAAAAATTCTCTCGGGGACAAAGTCGTTTCTTTAAGCACCTCGTAACTTGCTATATGGTCGTAAGGAAAATGACCTTTACGAACACATAATTTAAATTGTTTTGTATCCGTATAGTGGGATTGGGTATGTTTCAACTCATTCTCGCTTAAGCCTTTGACAAGGCTATCCAGCGAACTAGACATAAACTTGAATGAGTCGAGAAAACGAATGCTCATTGTTCCTTTTTCCCATGAAAGTGAGGTAAAGCTCTCATGGTTCTTAGCTAAAATGTTGAATTTACTCTTATCTATACGAGCAAATTCTTTAACAATGAAGTGAAGATCGTAGTGTGAGAAATTGTGTAAGAAGACGGGGAGAAAGCGATATTTAGAATACTTTAAATTGCATTCTCTATGAGCAGCACCTCTAAAATTTCCCGTCAAATAACAGTGATCTCTTACTTTTGTTTCTCCGACTAGAATAAGCTTTTCGCATATGTTGCAGGTAGTGGCTTGATCATATTCTTTTTGCTGTACGTCATTCATTTGAAGTGGTACAGGGTTATCCAAAATTTTTTCTACATTGCCCGCTAAAGCCGCCATTTGATCAACAAACCACCGCGCACAATTCGAACCTTGATTACTTGCATACTCACATTGGGATTTATCGTAGTGACATACAACATAACGGCCAACGGCAAAAGGTTCATGTTTCTGCACTGGATAGGTCGAACTTGTATGGGGCTTGGTTCACATCCCTGAAGGGGTACAGTCAGAGCCTCAAAATCGGCATAAACAGTAAATGGCACCATGTCTTTTTTTTATTAGTGGCCTTACATTTCAAGACTGTGTCATTCCCTTCGGGCAAGACTAGCTTTACTGCCGTCTGCCCCTCACAATCTCTCATATGTCGTTTCAAAAGTTCAGCAGTTTCTAAATACTGAAGGCAGCGATCACAAATGTGTATTTTACCATTATCGTTGGACACTTGGCTGCTTACCAATCTACTCAAATTCTTTACCCAACAATAATGGCTTGTATCCCCATGAGACAAAAGTAATAAGTGAATGTGATATTGTTTTGTCTCTTTGGTGGCATACAAGGGACCCACAATATTGGATCCATCGATACCATACACCATGAAAGAGAAATTTGGATTATCTTTCTCAAATAAATACATTTTATCTGGAGACATGGGAAATGAACCCCCCGCCGGTACTGCCACCTTGAAGAAGGCAATTTGTTATTGCCGGGTGTTTTGGGGGCTTGCGAGCTCAAATGATCTGCAGAGCTATGCCAGCGGGAGCTTAAGCTCCTGGTAGGGTCACCCAAGCTGGACAGGTCTAAAGTGATGAGCCAGAGTAAGAGCAGTACCCTGGTCCTCCAGGTTGGGGGTTAGGCGTGGGGCTAACAACCCCACACTGTAAAACCTCAAAAGTTACGAAACTCTCAACGAAGCCTCGGAATTTGGACGGAATTAACGATGATGAACCTGGAAAATGTTTAAGGACAAGGAAAAAGGATATGACTTTGACAATGGCAACATGGAACGTACGAACGATGTTGCAGATAGGAAAAATGGCAGAAGTAGCTGAGGAAGTTTTGAAGTATGGAATGGATATAGTAGCACTACAGGAAGTGAGATGGAGGGGAAACGGTAGGATTGACAAGAAGGACTATACAATGTTATAGAGTGGTCCTGATGTAAGAACTGGTCAGTGTGGAACTGGCTTTATCATTAGTTCAAAGATAAAAAGAAGTCTTCTTGGATTTGAGCCTCTAGGAGATAGAATGTGTAAAATGAGACTAAAGGGACGATTCAGGAATCTGACACTTATATCAGCGTATGCACCCACAGAAGACGATAATGAAGAGATGAAAAATGCATTCTATGACCAGCTGGAAAAGGAATGTAGTATGATACCAAAATATGATGTGATAATACTTCTTGGGGACTTCAATGCCAAAATAGGTAGAGAGGACTTCTTGCAGTATGTAGCAGGGAAACATTCTTTACATACTAATACTAGTGTAAATGGGAAGCTTCTATGCCAATTTGCAGAAAGTAATAGAATGGTAATCAAAAGTACTTGTTTTAAACATAAGGACATACACAAAGGAACCTGGAAAATGCCAGGCACCAGAGTGGTAAACCAAATTGACCATGTCTTGATTTCAAGAAGACATGCATCTTCGATGATTGACGTCAGATCTGCAAGGGGCCCCAACTGTGATTCGGATCATTTTTTGGTGAAAGCTCTGTTTAGAGAACGAATTGCGAATGTAGAATGTGACGGAGGAATTAAGAGGATACAGTGGGACGTGGAAAATTTTCAGCAAACACAAATTGTTAAGGAATATGAGGACACACTGAACAAGAAGTTGGAAGAGAGATTAAAGAATATGAATGAGGATGACACTGTAGAGAGGAGATGGGCTGGAATAAAGAAAGCATTGGAAGAGACTGTGAAAGAAACTATTGGGGAGAAGAAGAGGAACAGGAATGAAGAATGGTTTGATGATGAATGTAGGAAATATATAGAGCAGAAGAATGCTGACAGATTGATTATGATTCAAAGAGAGACAAGATGGAATTGTGAAAGATATAAAGAAAGTAGAAGAACAGCAAATAGAGTTCTGAAAAGGAAGAAGAGAATGTATCTAAGAAGACAAATGGAAAGAATTGGAGAATTGAACAGCCAGAATGAAAGTAAGAAATTGTACCAAACAACGAAACGAATGACAAAGGAATTTCAACCACGGGAGAACTCGTGTAAGGATAAAGATGGAAAAGTGATTGGAGAGGAAGAGAGAGTTCTTGAAAGATGGGCGGAGCACTTTAGAGATACGATAAATATAGAACGTAAGGACGAGATGAATGAGAGACAGGTCTACATGAATGTAGAGCCAAAGGTCACTAAACCATCCATAGATGAAGTTATGGAGGCAGTGAAGCGTCAGCGAAATGGAAGAGCACCAGGAGAGGATCAGATCATAGTGGAGGTAATAAAGAATGGAGGACAAGGGATAGTTAGGAACCTACATGAACTGATTGGGGAGATATGGGAAAGAGAGATAATGCCTCAGGATTGGAAGTTTGGCCTTATCTGTCCCATCTTCAAGAAAGGTGATAAGTTACAATGTGAAAATTATAGAGGGATAACATTACTAAGTGTTGTATATAAGATATTCTCAAGTATATTGCAAAGGAGACTGAGCGACTACGCTGAAGAAATACTGGATGAGAACCAGTGTGGATTCTGGCCAGGAAGGGGAACTACTGACCAAATATTTCTTATGAGACAATCTATGGAGAAATGCTATGAATATGGTGTTGATCTGCATTTGCTATTCATTGATTTCCAACAGGCGTTTGATAGCATTGATAGAACGAAGATGTTGAACGCCCTAGAAGCATGTGGAGTGCCAAAGAAGTTGATCAGTCTAGTAGCAATGACAATGGAAGGATCGCAGGCCAAGGTTTATGTAGGAGGCAAAACTAGCAGGAATTTTGAGGTGAATACCGGAGTGAGGCAAGGAGATTCATTGTCTGCAGTGTTATTCAACTTGACACTGAATGAAGTTATGAAAGAACTGGGATTGGGAGGGACGATAATAAGCAAGTCCAAGCAGGCGTATGCATATGCGGATGACATTGTGTTAATGGCACGGAACTGGGAATCTCTTAAAGAAATGTTCAAGATTCTGGAGGAGAAGAGTGGAAAGATGGGAATGAGAATTAATGAAAGGAAAACGAAATATATGAAAATGTCAGCGGGAAAAGATAGAAGAGCAAGAGAAAATGTAGAAATTGGTCAGTATAAGTTTGAGAATGTAAAATGCTTCAGTTACCTTGGTACTATACTAAATTGTGAAAATTCAGTATCAGAGGAGATTCATAAACGGATCATGAATGGAAACAGGGCATACTATGCTAACACAAAGCTCTTAAAATCAAAACTTTTAAGTAGGAACTTGAAAGTTAAACTCTACAAGACCCTTATTAGACCAGTGGTGACCTATGGATCTGAGACGTGGACAATGTCAACAAATGATGAGAATGATCTCAAAATTTTTGAAAGGAAAGTTTTAAGAAGGATATATGGCCAGGTAAAGGAGGATGAAGGGTGGCGAATCAGGACAAACAAAGAAATTGAAGAGATAATCAAAGGTGAAGATATTGTGAAATTTATTAAGTCCCGACGTCTGGCTTGGCTTGGTCATGTAGAGAGGATGAATGAAGAAAGAACACCAAGGAAGATATTACATGGAACTATGGAAGGGAAGAGGAGACGTGGACGACCGCGCAAAAGATGGCTACAAGACTTAGGAGAAGACCTGAGAACTATGAGGGTTGGAAGATGGTGGGAGAAAACTCACGAATCGTGAGAGAGGCTAAAGCCTACCCCAGGCTGTAGCGCTGAGGAAGTAAGTGCATGGGAAATGAAACACGTTCCAGATTCAGGGTTTGCTTTAAGTGGTTAAACATAGCTTTCTACTTCCCAGGTATATGAACATTTCTATCTTGACAGGGTTGCAAACAACTAGCTATACTCCACAAAAAGCAGTAATCATCTGTGTTCCATACATTGATGAGTGCCTTTCTCGAAGCTATAAAGCTCGGTGTGGGAACATGGCTACTTCCTGCATTTAATGGATTGTATTTACAAATATTAATTTGCAAATATTCAATGCTATTCAGAGCCAGGCCACTGGGTCCGTCTTGCAACTTATCAAATTTACTGACAAGCCCATCAATAGCATTTATCTGATACCATGTTTCTAAATTATCTGTCATCAGCACTTTCCCCATTTTGTACAAAGATTAAAGCTATGTTTTTCTTCAACATTATTTTTAATGAGAATAAACTCGCATAGTAACTCAAAATTGATTTTTAAAGCGTGATGCATTGTTAAACCTTGTTTGCTTTCATTCAGAAAAATAGATAAACATGATTCTACAAATTCTTTAGGGGATGGACAGTTATTCACATTATGAATTCGGCCTGAACATATCCTACTTTTAAAACATTTGGCTAACGGTTGCCATTCTAAGTCTTGATACATGGACGTAGACATAATTAAAAAGTACAATAAATGGAATGTTAACTCACCTTATTAATAGGATAATCCGAAAAAAAAAGGCAAATACAGATGTCTTCAGACATTGGACGCACACTCGCACTCACTCACACACACACGAACACAAGTCGTAGCAACTGTTGTTTCTCCAACTGTAGGTGGCTGGAGCTTCAGAAAACAACCAATTCGTTGCAAATGTTGGATAATGCTTCTTTTTTAATATATATCTGAAAAGCAAAGCAATAAAACCCCATTATTAGTTATATATATATATAATCAGTAAACATATGGATTGAATCAGTTATAGCATATAATAAGAAAATATTCACAAAAAGGTTTAGGCTATGCAATAGGATTATTTTGTTTGTCATGTGGCCACCTAAGAGGCCGAGTGCAGGTCTTTCTAGTCGACGCCCGTGAGCGAGCTGCGTGTCGGAATGAGACATGGAATGGATAAAGATCAAGGAAATTGGGCTAGAACGTGGAAGGAAGCGGCCGTGGCCTGTCAAAAGGTACCACCCCCAGCATTTGCCTGGCGTTGAAAATGGAAAACCATGGAAAACCATTTCAAGAACGGGCGGGAGTGGGGCTCAAACCCACACGTCTACCGAGATAGCAGAGAACTTGGCCCCATGACCTAACGCTGTACTTTAGCCAGCATAGCCACTGCTATCGGTAATAGGATTATTCATATGCACAGACATGATAAGACTTTCACTCGGAAAAAATAGTAAGGTAATTTTTGCATAAATAAAACAAAAAACATACCTTTTCAATATCAAAAATTGTAGCTTAGTGGGCTACGCTGCTACCCCCGCAATCGTTTAGTTGGCATGCACACAGTTTTAATTCTGCAACAAAAATAAATATATTCCATAAGTTCATGTATTAGCATTAAATAAAATAGCATTCATTCATTCATTTTAGCGTTAAGTCATACACAAAATGTACATACGTTCTACAAATTAATAATATATTTTGTCTTTTATATATACAGCAAATTAGTTGTTGTTGTTAATGTTGATTTATCTGCAACAAAAAAATACGTACATACCATTAAGTTATTAAATCAACTTTCAAAATAATCCATCAAATAACAATAATTTATCCCATAACATTATTATAACAAATATACATACCTCGTCTTTTTAGTTGATGTTTCAATATATCGATGTTTTTATTATTAAATTAAATTAATTAATTAATTAATTAGCGCAAGCTAACGGCTCAGCACAACCGTCTGTATCAAACAATAACTCGCAAAGTAATGAACATGATACACTGTTTCGGTGCATATATAATGTGTCTATAAATTTGCCAACACGTTAATTCTCACTCCGTATTAAAACACCCATTGCAAGTAATGACTGACTGAGTCAGAAAAGTCTTGACATTGGCAGTTCACATAACTATGGGCCCAACATGACTTTGCCACTGTGCAGCCCGTGAGAAGTTCAACATAAGCATTTTCAAAACAATGTCCTGAGAGCGTACTAACCTTGGAGCAAAGTATCAGGTTATCACATCTAGCAACAGCTACTCTCGCTATCTCACTTTGTTTCCCAACGACAAAGTTGCAAAGGCAGGCAGGCAGACAGGCTTCCCAGACACATATACTTACATGCATTCTTACTGCGAAAAGGAGCTGAGGTTTCTCTCATGCTGACATTCCCAACACGCAGTGACTTCTGTTAGCAAAACTATTTTTCTATAGCAGTAAGGCTCAGTATGTATGTTTAGCAAAAAAAATAGTGTTTGACATAACAATCCAATGTCACTTCAAATCTCATTTCATTTCTTTTTTTTCACACTTTCCTCAAATATCAGGAAGACATAATGGAAACACATAAAACCATTAAAAAAATGGAATGGAGGCGACCGTGACCTTACAGTAGGAACCATCCCAGCATTTGTCCAAAGACAAAGTGGAAAACTACTGAAAGCCAGTTCAAGTAGGTTGAAGTGGGGAATCGAACCCCCTCTACTCAATTGACCTTTCGAGGCTGAGTAGATCTCCACCGTTCCAGTCCTCACACCACTTTTCAAATATCATGCCATGGCCGGGAATCGAACCCAGGGCCTCCGGGGGCGGCAGCTAACCATGCAGACCACTATGCTAGCGAGGCGATTAAAAACTAGGTTAAAAATCCCCCCCCCCCAAAACGTGCATAGGTTTTTCACCTAGCGAGTTGAAATTTATAGTGCCGGTAGAGAGAGTAAATGGCAACCATTCATCTCAAACAAACATTTTTCCTCAAGTTCACCGTTTCCAAAATAGTGACCATTTTTTTTCAAAATTCATTTTCTCTTGACCTACTCCCTTGAAACTTGCTACCCGCCTAGAGGGCATACCTTCCTTTCATTAACGTCAAACAATCTTTTCCCCAAAATTCACCGTTTCCAAAATAATCAAAAATTCAAAACCATGAATTTTCAAAAAAAAAAAAAAAATACCAACACACATTCTTAGCCAAGAGCACGTCATCCCAACGCCAACAATACCTCATTCATTAAAATCCAACCATCCATTCGCCAATTATCGCCAATGTTCGCGAGAAAGTAGGCTATCATTTTTTCCCTCCTACACCCTTGAAACTTGCTGCCCACCTAGAGGGCATACCCACCTTTCATTAACGTCAAACAAACTTTTTCATGAAATTCACCGTTTCCAAAATAATCAAAAATCCAAAACCATGAATTTTCAAAAAAAAAATACCAACACACATTCTTAGCCAAGAGCACGTCATCCCAACGCCAACAATACCTCATTCATTAAAATCCAACCATCCATTCGCCAATTATCGCCAATGTTCTCGAGAAAGTAGGCTATCATTTTTTCCCTCCTACACCCTTGAAACTTGCTGCCCACCTAGAGGGCATACCCACCTTTCATTAACGTCAAACAAACTTTTTCATGAAATTCACCGTTTCCAAAATAATCAAAAATCCAAAACCATGAATTTTCAAAAAAAAAAAAAAATACCAACACACATTCTTAGCCAAGAGCACGTCATCCCAACGCCAACAATACCTCATTCATTAAAATCCAACCATCCATTCGCCAATTATCGCCAATGTTCGCGAGAAAGTAGGCTATCTTTTTTTCCTCCTACACCCTTGAAACTTGCTGCCCGCCTAGAGGGCATACCCACCTTGCATTAACGTCAAACAAACTTTTTTCCAAAATTCACCGTTTCCAAAATAGCGCCAACCCAAAAAACAAAAATGTTTTTTTTTAAATACCAACACACATTCTTAGCCAAGAGAACGTCATCCCAACGCCAACAATACCTCGTTCGTTAAAATACGACCACGCGTTCGGGAGATACTGCCAAAGTTTATATGAAAGTAGGAGACGAAGCAGAACTCTCTGTACTCCACTACTTAGGGTTGTAGGGAAGAAGGAAGGAAGATTGTAGTTTAACGTGACCGTGAATCTTGTGATTATGAGCCACGGGACCTCCTTTTTACGTGGAATCCGAACCACGGGACATGGCATTTCACTTCGAAAATCTCACATGCATTGACCGGGAATCGAACCCGGACCGCCTTGGTGAGAGGCATACAGCTAGACCGCTGAGCCACCACGCCCCCACTTAGGGTTGTACTGTAATCCTTATCAGAAGGTACCATATTGGTAAGGACACACTAACAATAAGTGAGATTGGGTTAGGGCCAGCAATCTCAATTTTCCAGTGAACATTGGTTCAACGACTCGTTCGTTTTTGAATGATGAATTTTTGTTTATTTTTTACAATTATTAGTTTTATTAATTTTCATTCTTTTCAAATTTATTTATCTACCTCTAAATTTTAAATTCCCTTCCAATTTTTTATAATTTAATTAGTGTTAAGAGGGCCAGACCTCATAGTTTTGTACCCTTAAAACAACAATAACTAACTTAACTAACCTTCATTTTAATATTGACATTCTGCAACCTGACCTCCTTTGCTCTTTATGATAAAATGATGCCCCTAAGCATTCGAGAGAATTCCTGCTTTTACTTTTGAAAATAAGGAAGGATACTGTTAGAGAAATTTTAAATCTTCAGAAACGACACCAAAGACAACAGTTCATCATAGAAACTAGAGTAATGAAATTACCTCTGGTTTTAAAAAACAAATCCCTTGAATCGCAATAATTATCACTGAAAAATAGCTGTCAAAAAATATTTTAGCCACCTGCCTATAGTAAAGCCATCATTACTTCCAACTTGACGTTTCCGTTTTACCCTCGAGTTATGTAGCGGTCAGAAGGTAAACATTTTAACTAGGCAATCACAGGCAGTCATTCAAATCAATATATCACGACAAATCGAGTTTCATTTGCGATGGCCTGATTTAGGGATCAAAACTCTAGCCTAGTACTGAAACGTCATGTCGGAAGTAATGATGGCTTTACTATAGAATCTGTTACACAATTTAGTATAATTGATAAGATGTCTAATTTTATTGGGAGAGGATCTGTATGATTGCTAGTCTTTTGGCTGCTTGTTACTCACTAAGTCAAACCAGGTTCAATTCCGGATTAAAGGAGATCCTGTGGCTCAAAATTGTGAAATTTGATACTATTGGTTTAACGTTTTCTATAATTGCAACGGTTTGAGATCCCAGGGTGCCAGAATTTCCACCCAAAAGGGTATCTTTAACATGCCAGTAAATCTGTGATACGACTCCCTCTCATTTATGCACCCTTAAGTACCAACTCACTGAGCCAGGATTCAATCCTGCAACCTTGGGAACACCAGGCGAAAACACTACCTCTGCGCCATGCGCCTAAATCATGCACATCCTGTTGTATGAAAAGAGGCAGGCCTATTATGCAACATTGTGATGTAGGCCTACCACATGGAGTTAAATCTATAATGTTGCAATTTTTACTGTTTATAAATACCTTCAGGAATAAAAGTTTGGAACACATTAAATTAATGTAAACTGTACAGATATGATTTTGAAATTAAATTTTATTTCTGTATTTTATTGACTCTTCATATTACACATTTTTGTTTTCTTCTTATGTACATTGCAGCAATTCTACAAGGGAGGTCTCTCATTTCTTCAGTCTTGGTGTAGATCCTGTCCGGGAGGCAGATGACATGGCGCGGAGAGAATGAAAATGTTGTCAATGTAATGGGGCTTATTATAAGCTTCCTTAACAAATTCTATATTGCACTCCTCACCTGCCAATGAAACGACAGACATTAGCCAAATTAGGTGCTTAAACACATTTCAAAATTATGCAGTCATAATATAAGGAAAAATTGTTATATTTGCAACTCAACAAACGTTTGGAACACTGGCATAGAGAGTAGTCATACCATATTGTTGTTTCATTGGAGGAGCTTGGTCATTTAGCCCCGTGTACTTTTGTGTGTAGGCCTATGTATAAGAACAGTCTGAAGGCTCTATTAGTGTGTGTATTTGTAATTCAGGTGAGGATTGGGAAGGAGGCGGCCATGGCCTTAAGTTAGGAACCATCCCAGCATTTGCATGGAGTCGAATTGGGAAACCACAGAAAACCACTTCCAAGATGTATGAGGTCTGAATCGAACCCACCTCTTCTCAGTTTTGCTTTATGAGGCTGAGTGTACCCTGTTCCAGCCTCAGGCCAGAATGAGATTCCTTGGCACAGCAGGGAATCGAATCCAGACTTCTGGGGTGTCAGACAAGAATGCTAGCCGCTACACCATGAGGTATACCATATTGTTGGAGCCAAAGACAACAGGGTACCGGTACGGAATATCTTCAAACTAGGCTTTTATAAAAGCATGTACTGTACCCGTTCATCCGAGGTATGCGATTACCCATCTGCCATTACATCGCATACCTGGCATCACAGGCCAGAGTGAAGTTAAATGAACATGAAATAAAATAAGGAATGTGTCGGAAATTCAGTTGAAATATCACAAAAGCAGAGGGTAACACGAGATAAAGTATCTCTAGGTTCGTTACGGGCTTAAATTTAATCATAATAGCAAATAGAAATGGGCGCCATCAACTGAACCCCTAGCAAACCACATCCTTTCTGGTTAAGCCTTAATTGAGACAAAGGAAAGGATTGGGAAACAACATCATCATCAGATCACAACTAAGATAAAAACAAAATTTATTTAAACTTGATCAGTCAGACAGAAAAAGAAACATAAACCCTGCCTAAGATAATAATAATGTTACTGGTTTTACGTCCCTTTTAACTACTGTGGCTTTTAGAGACGCCGGGGTGCCGAAATTTTTCCCCGAAGGGAATGTTTAACGTGCCAGTAAAAGTACTGACACGGCTCCCTCGCATTTGCGCACCCTCAAATGCCAGCTGACTGCGCCAGGTTTCGAACCTGCAACCTTGGGCTCAGCAAGCGAGATTGTTACCCCTGAGCCACGCAGCCAGACCCCTGCCTAAGAGTATGGTCGAATGTAAAAGTTATGATGTTATAGTCCTCACAAATCGAACCATCTCTGCACTATCTTAAATAATTTTCATTCACATGAAAAAAAAAGTTCGCTTGAGTTCTCAGGGCCACCGTAGCACTATGTCTTTTCGTCACTGACATTTCGTGATCCCTGAGACCTAACTTTCGATAACGTAACATCAGTAATATGGATGTCAAGAAATGTTGATCTGTCTAACACAAAATATCATAAAAACACTTATATTTAATTATTTAATCATTTATAGCTTAAATGGCATTAATCAAAGTTGGAAATCTCAACAATCACTCCTTAAAAGTTAACAATTAATTTATACATCATATTTACATCATCGCTAACCACTACTCGGTTGTGAATCAAAGAAAACTTCACTACTCATCTGTCATCACCTCATTATCATGTCAAAATAATTAAATGTTTCTCACATCAGCTATCATTCCGTTATTCGTTATACTCAAATCAGAATTATTAATTCATTACCATCAGATCATTTAAATAAATATTATATTCATCAATTCATTAAATCATTTGTAAATCACCCACACACTCTCATTTCATTATCTCATTTAAATTAAATTATCTCAATCCATCCATTTAAATTATTTAATTCATTAATTTAAGTTGCAATTCATCAGTTTATTTAAATCATATCTCTTATTTAAATTTATTTAAATTTACTTAAATTTTATTGTTATCAGCTCCTTTAATTAATTATCACCATTTAATTCATTTATTTATCAGCTGTTTAATCACCTATTAATTTATTTAATTTATCGGCTGTTTAATCAACTATTAATTTATTTAATTCATCGGGTCAGATCATTAATATGTTTAAACTTCAGATTATAATTCCATAAATTATTATTATTAGAAAATCTTGGATTATCAAAAAAATTATTTATTTAATTTCCTATAAATTGTTTAATATTGGTTATAGAACGTTGTCTTAAAATTTTACCAGTTCCAAGCTATACCTCATACTTAATTATCATGCCAAAATAATACGTTGCCCTTACAAAATCACGTTGGATCTCACTATCCAAAACTTCTCCATTTAATTTCACGTTGTCAAATATCACATTTGAACACCATAATTATTTCACATAACACCACAATTATTCAGCACACAGCATGAATTTCAAAAATACACTAGACTGGGTTCAACGACCTCATGTCTGCCTCAAAACTATCATTGGCAATTGGGTAGATTATTAGCTTGGGAATAACCTAACCCCCAAGAGAAGATGATGAAGAAAAAGAAGTGGGTTTCGGACTCGAGAAAAGGGATGGAGAAATAGGACGAGAGTCCAACAGAAGTTATAATTTTAACTTTAAGTATACTCAAAGGCATCTGCCACTGCAAATCCGCTTTCCGATACCTAAAGTGGGTAGGGACCTGGGCGAATCTAACAGGAAACGCAGCTGGAACTTTGGCTCTTCGCAAGAAAGCTGCTATAGCGTATTCCCTCTCAAGCATAAATATACCTACTATGGGGAAGGGGGGTGGTCTGGCAAGACAAAGAGTAACAGATTTATTGTGTATCTGTTCAAAGGAGTTTGTTTCTAAACAAGTATTTTGAAGAATACAAATAATATCAGCCGTGATATTTTAGTTCTTGAAATTGTACAACTGTAAAGAGCGACCGAATGCTTCCAGGAAGGATAGGAATAAGGCAATTATACCCTTGGGAATAATTCTGGTAAGAGTATCAATAGTTGCATTTAGAAATGACTAAGCTTTTACCCAGCAAGGCGCCGACTAAAAGTTTAGACAATGAGAAACACTTAAATTTTGAAAAACCAACCATAAGTGGTAGAGAGAATCTCCACAAGCAGGAAGCTGGCGTAGCGAGCTATGCTTGCCTTACTGGCCAGTTAGAATTAGCTATCAAAGCTAAGAGAGACCTTAATAAGTTAATAACTAAGATTTCTTGCTCAAATGCAACAAGTAGTGAACAGGCTGGGCCGCCGAAATCGAACGTCTGCTGAGGTGGTCTCGCATGGAAATCGACCGATTATTATTAAGTTCCTTCGGTATCATGATCGAGATCGTGTGTGGCGTGCGAAGCGAGCTTTTAAGGGCAGTGGACTCATGCTAACTGTCACTCACAAGTGTGAGAAAAACTATATTAAATCAGGCACGGGACATATGGGGACTGCAGAAATGCTGGACTCAAGATGGACGTATTTGTGTTTTAAGGGAGGATGGAAGCAAAATTCAAATATGCACGATGATGCAGTTAAACAACATGGCAGGGAGTAGGATGAACAAGTGAACCTTGGAAATAAATTATGTGTATAGTAATTAGCTTATATTTGTGTGTGTGTATGTGTGTGCTTGTGAAAGTCAGTGGATCTGCTCACCAGGTTGCTCAGGTAAGCTCATTTTATTTCTTATTTAATTTTATTTCCCACTGCATACTTTCATATGTCTGTTGACCAGGACAACGGCAATACCATTGACCTGCATTCCTCTCCACTCACCTCGCCCACCCATTCTCTCCCGTCCCTTCCACCTTCAACGGGACTTGTGTTGCAAGAGCAGCTTAGTAACCACCCGCGGTCGTTACAATGTTGCCATCTAAATGCACAGTCATTATTAGCACATCTGGAGGAGTAAACAACGTACATATTATTGGAATCAGTGAAAGTTGGATGCGTAAAGACCTCGGCAGTTAACCTTGATGGATACTCTATATTACGCCATGACCGTATTGACAAAATAGGTGGTGGGCTTCTACTTTATTACAGAAACGACCTAAAATGTAAGATAATTTCCACTTCCGACCCAACACTTATACTGCGACCAGAATTTATGTTTGTTGAATTAGACTGCCATAAAAAGATATTAATAGGGATTGTATACAAGCCACCTAAAATAAGACAGACTGCTGATTTTGAAGATGCATTAGCAGGTCTTGCATCGGCATACGACGACATTATAATCATGGGTGATTTTAACACTGACCTCTTAAAGCAGACTGGTGAAGCTAACAGCCTACTGAATTTATTTCTCGCCACACACATGACGGTTTTACCCCTGAACGCTACTAATCATGTTCATTACTCTGACCATTCGAGCCATACCTTAATTGATCTTCTTGTGACAAATCAACCTCAGAAAGTAATTAAACACGGACAGATCCCTGCTCCTGGTATCTCTTCACATGATCAATTGTACGTATGTTATTCTATACGAATACCTAAATATAAACCACGCTACATTACAATACGAGACTTACGACATATTGACCAGAATAAACTACGCTATGATGCATATAACTTGCCTTGGGATAATATACGTAATTCTCAGAACATAAATTCTAAAGTAAATACATTCAATTTAATGGTACTAGAAATATTTGACAAACATGCACCAAAGAAACGGGTAAGAATTACCCGCTCTTCATCTGCGTGGCTAATGGCTGAAATAAGATCTGCTATGGCCAGTCGTGACAAACTATACAGACTATACAGACAGACACATGATGCAGTTGATTTTGAGAGATATAGAATTCTGAGAAACAGAACCAAGCAGCTAATTAGAAATTCTAAATATAATTACTTTCATGAACTGATGAAAACCAACAGCCATAGATAAAAATGGAGTAAATTACGTGCGTTAGGGATAGGTAAGACAGTTGAACAACAAGTACCAAGCATATCGCTAGAGGCTCTAAATGATCACTTCGCACGGCCAAAAGTAGCCTATACATCCTTCCCTAATAGTTCACTACCGGTACCCTTGTTACAACAGCAGTCTGTTTTTGAGCAATTCTCTTTTAGAAATATCAGCTCGAATGAAGTTAAAGGTGTGATATACTCTATTTCATCCAATGCCACAGGTAACGATGACATTCCTATATCACTGATTAAGCGTGTCTTGGGAGCTGTTCTGCCAATACTAACTCATATATTTAAACTGCCTGACAAACGGAGTGTTCCCAGATGTTTGGAAAGATGCACTAATTAGACCTATCCCGAAGAGCTCCAAGTTTGATTCTCCTTCAGATTATCGTCCAGTATCCATCCTACCACCATTATCCAAGGTACTTGAACGTCTAGTTCATACACAAGTTACTGAATACCTTACAAAGCATTCCCTACTCAACCCCTTCCAATCCGGCTTCAGAAAGGGGCATAGCACTGCGACAGCTTTACTACGAGTGACAGATGATATCAGATGTGCAATGGACCAACGGGACGTGACTGTACTGACATTATTAGATCTCAGTAGTGCCTTTGACACCGTCAACCCTCAGTTGCTACTGCAGAAACTTCGAGAACTAAATTTTAATAGTGTGTCACTCCGGTTCTTTTCCTCTTACCTTGAAAATCGCCGGCAACGCGTGATAGTGGGAAAAGTGAGTTCGGAAAGGCAAAGTAAGACCCTCGGTGTCCCTCAGGGTTCGGTTCTTGGGCCACTGTTATTTATCATCCAAATAAATGACATATCAAAAGCCCTTAATTTATGAAAATTGCAAGTGTATGCAGATGATGTACAGATCTACTATCATTCAAAACCGAGTGATATCAATAATGCAATCATTAAAATAAATTCTGACCTACAACAGCTTAGTGACTATGCTCATAAAACAGTTTATTAATAAACCCAAATAAAACTCAAGTGATTATTATCGGTACCAGTAAAACCTTATATTCCCTCAAGCAACGTGACATCTCTCCAATAATTTTAAACAATAAAATCATACTCTACTCTACTTCAGTGACAAACTTAGGAATTATTATGACTGAGACCTTAAATTGGACTAAACAGGTGATAAGCACATGTAACAAAGTACACAAATGCTTATATCCTCTAAAACGGTTCGGTAATGTATTCTCTGTCCGACTTAAAATACAACTAATTCGCTCTCTGATACTACCTATATTTGACTACTGTGACACTGTGTTGACTGAAATAACCTGCGACAGTAACAAGAAACTGGACCGGTGCCTCAACAACTGTGTAAGATATATCTTTGGCCTGCGATATGATGATCATATATCACCCTATTATAAGGAGCTGTCGTGGCTTCGAGTGCACCAGCGTCGTGAACTCCACATATTATCACTACTGCACAAAATACTTTCCACTAATACCCCTAACTATCTTGTTTCACCGTTTTCTTACCTCTCGTCCTATCATGACCACAATACGAGATCTGGCTCCTCTCTTGCCATACCTATAAACCGTACTGCTGTTTACAACCGCTCGTTCATAATCTCTGCGTCCAGGTCATGGAATTTGCTACCTGTGAACATTAGAGACAATCCCTCTCATCGCAAATTTAAAGTGGCTTGCTGCGAGTATTTGCTGGGTGGATCCCGCTGACTTCCGGGATAAATGTTGAATGAACGAATGGATGAATGAGATGAATGATCGGATTACTGTAGTTACGTCATTTAAGGGTACTTTACTTTGTGTATTTTTGAAATTGATGATCCTACGATTATTCATATTATCACTATTCTTATTGCTATTAATATTATTTGTGCTATTGGTATTTGTAATTATAAGTCATGTAGATGTATACTCATCTAGTGGTTAAGTGTAAGAGAGGGCCTTGAGCCCTAACTTCGCCACCAATAAAGGCATTATCTATCTATCTATCTAACCTTATCAATGGATTTATTTTTATTAAAGAGGGTATAAACCTAGGAAGAGTCAGGGAAGACAGGATCTTGCCTAACCGTTATTTCAGAGAAATGATAGAGCAAAAGGAAAAAATTCAAATTTATTTGACAATGCAAAAAGGAGTAATGAATTTAAGACATATATAATTTGAGTTTACAAACAATTGGGGTCGCAGACCTCCGAAAACATCGAAAGCTTGCGCCAGGCAATTGACAATTCTTTTGGTTTTAAACCTTTTATATGCTTTAAAATCTTCGTAAGATTTTGAAATAGCTAAGATTAATAAATAGAAAATTTTAAGATAATAAACGTAATTAAGGTTAAACAATAAATCAAGTACAAGGTGTGTACTTTAAGGATTTCTAGATAGGTATCTTAGAAATATGAACAAATAAAAACTTCGAAAGTAACAACAACAAAAAACAGGAAGAAATGAAATAGAAGTTTCTAGAACTCCTATGTTTAAGTAGGGATCACGACAAAAATAGGGCAAATTTCCCTTTCGTGAAACCTAGAGATAACTCACTTTTGAGTAGAAAGAATTGGATTCCCTAATTAGAAGGGAGAAACCATATACATTAAGGCGTGTACTAGACACGAAGTTTTACAGACATTAATTCGTTATACGTGGAGCAAGTAAGGGAGGACACTTATTGAGAGTGACACATCATTGAAAACAGACCTAAAGTAATAATTTTATTATTTTATTTTGGTAGTAAAGGGTTTGGGAAAGATCAAATGGGATTGTGGAAGAGTGTTCATGGCCGCATTTATTGTACTCAGACGAGCGCGACGCGGATGAAAAGTTGAACAGGCACTGTTTTCACTATAGTCTGTTGATATAGTTGAAAAATACACTGTAGTAGAGCAAAACGTTTATGGCAAAGAAAGTTATTGCAATGGTGGAAAATAACTAGTTACACTAGATTTGCGAGAGTCTATTGCTTGAAAAACTTGTAGGTTATAGTTGAATGCACCAGAAAAATCCCAACGGAGGAAGAAAAATTAGATATTGATTAGCAGTTCATAAGGAAGATTCCTTAGTTTGAAAAAGTATTCCCAACTTGAGTGGAAAGTACTAGAAGGTTTAACTCGTAGATGAATTGTTCAGCATGGAAAATTCCAGAACAATCATGACTGAAGAATAGAGCTAAAGTTAGTCCAGCGGTGGAACGAGCTAAGTATTCTATAAACAGTGGGTAATTTAATGGTGTCCCACGTTGTGAGAAAATCTCTCATTTAATAAGCATAAGAAATGCTGCTTCATGTTAAGATTGGCTTAGATAGACAAAAGCCCAACATAGAAAATCCCGCGAAGGATGATTATTGCCCCACAATTAGAAATCTCACACTGCCTCTAAAATGATTATTAAAAAGCATGTAGCTATTTAAAACAATTAAAATAAGTTGAAGAACGTTGAAGTAGTACTTAGCTCATTTCTGATGAACGGCGAATCCTTAGTGACCGTTAGTCAGGAATTCACAATATGGCGAAGATTTGAAAGTTTGTCACTCGAGGTGAGGAGAAGAGCTTTAGTTAAGCTCCGACTGACTAGTTTGACTTCAGACACACAAGTGCGGCCAGCTCAACGGAGCGCGGAGAGACCAGGGAAGGGAAAAAGGTGGGGGTAGGAGACAAAAGGAATACATATAAGAATAGCCAACTTTGAAATAATAATTTCTCTTGATGAAATGGTCTTCAAAGTGTTGATAGCAGGCGTCACTAGCGCAGCTTGTTGGGTGAAAAAGTAGACGAAGTCCTCTTGATCACGGAGATGATAGCTGGCGATAGCGACGTGATCTGGTGGCTAGATTGGTAAGGAAGTCCTCTTGTGCAGGGAAAAATTGAGGAACTTCAGAGATTCGCTGCTAGATGACGCTAGGTGGGTAATGGAAGATATATATCTAGAACAGACTTACAGGTAGTGTAAGAAACATATACCAACAAAGAGAAATCAGGAGATCACTGTTGGTGTTTGCGAAAAAGGAAGGGATGAAGTAAAGCAAAGAGAAGCAAAAGCTTACTCTGTCTTACCGTGTATTCCAAAGAATACACCAAGCTAGGGGGGTAAACACCAACAGAGAACAAAGACATGAAATTAAAAGCTTAAAGGTAAAGGAGAAATTAAAGAAAGTGGTCTTATAATATGCCCATTGGTGGTCAAGATCTTGGCTACCCTAACTCTCCCATCCCTTCCAGGGTAACACTCGGTCATTCTACCAGAAATCCAGACCAAGGGAGGAGAAACATCCCTAACCAGGACCAATTCCCCCACTTTAATGTCGGGATTGGAAAGAAAACACTTTTGTCTCCGTTGCAAGGAAGTTAAGTATTCCATATTCCACCTCTTCCATAATGAGTTACAGAGGGCTTCAAGTTTACGCCAAACAATAGGTAAATTAGAATCTCTGTAAGAGTTGGGAAGGGTAGGAGGGACAGAAAGAGAAGTGCCTATAAGGAAGTGACCAGGTGTGAGTGGAAGCAGGTCATCAGGGTCATTGGAAAGCGGAGTTAAATGGCGAGAATTGACAACGCCTTCAATCAGAACAGACAGCGAATTAAATTCTTCATAAGTCAGAACGCAATTACCTAAACCCTTTCTTAAGTGACGTTTAGTGAGCTTTACGCAGGATTCCCACCTACCACCGTGATGAGGGGCGTAGGGAGGTATAAAACGTCATTTGAAACCCTTTGAGTAGGAAAAATTAGAAATCTGTTCCATGGCAGGAGAAGATGTGCGAGCTTTCTTCCACAAGGAAGCTGCGCCTTGAAAAGTGGAAGCGTTATCAGAGAACATCTCCGAAGGAACACCACGCCTAGCAGCGAAGCGAGAGACAGCTGATAAAAAGTAAGAAGTAGAGGCATTCGTTACTAGTTCCAAATGGATCGCGCCAGTAATCATGCAAACAAAGAGAAACATAGAGCTTACCAAACAATTTGCGTTTAGCTTCAGGGGAATTTCGTTGATATTGGAACGGACCCATATAGTCCACACCAGTTAGAGCAAATGGACGTATAGGAGAAGAGCGAAAAGAGGGCAGATCACTCATTAATTGAGTATTGACCTTAGGTTTAGCTTTGAAGCAAGGAATGCATTTGTGAATTACTGAGGAAACTTCATGAATTCCATTTATAATCCAGTACTTTTCCCTTAAGAGGCAAAGCAGTGTGCTTGTACCAACATGCAGATTACGATAATGAAAGTCACGTATAATTAAAGAAGTTACGTGATGTTTAGAAGGCAAAATAACAGGATGCTTTTTGTCCACAGAAAGCAAAGATTGCGAGAGCCTACCACCTACCCTGAGTAACCTATTGTCATCAAGGAACGGGGCTAAGGCACGAAGACGACTTGATTTGGGAAGATCCTTTTTAGAAGAAAGTAAAGACAATTCAGAAGAAAAGGCTTCTTGCAGTGTTAGTTGCAAAACCTTAATGGTAGCGAGATTCAATTCATGATGGGTAGGTTGTGTTCGGGGAGAAGAGGTTGGTCAACCACAAGATATTTCCATCTGAGAAGATAGGCAATAATTCGAACTAATTTGTGAAAGGAAGAATAGCGGGACAACAAGGGATGAGAAACGTTGGAAACAAGACACGAAGCAGTAGATTTAGATACTTTAGCGTCAGGCAAGTTGGAGTTTGTAGCTGGAGGTTTAGAAGGTCAACAAGAAGAGTCTTCGATTAACCACGAGGGCCCATGCCAGTACAACTGAGAAGCTGCCAATTGAGAGGGCAAACATCCACGAGAAATTATGTCGGCGGGGTTGTCAGCGCTGGGCACATGCCTCCATTGACATCCCGAAGAAAGAGTTTGAATTTTGGAAACCCTGTTTGCAACAAAAGTTTGCCAATGAACGGGGTTTTTGGCGATCCAAGAAAGAGTGATCATGGAATCGCTCCACAGATAAGTTTGCGAAAATTCGACCCTTAAGACTTCCCGTAATTTCTTAACAAGTTCAGCGGCCATGAGTGCAGCACACAATTCAAGCCTAGGCAAAGTGATAGTTTTAAGAGGAGCCTCCTTCGATTTGGCACAAACAAGGTTGGAAACTGAAGATTCATTTAACGACCGCGATAAACCAAATATGCACAGCAACCGTAAGCTTTTTCGGAACTGTCCGCAAACACATGAAGGAAAAAAGATGTATTAGGGTGAGCGTTAATTAAATTCCTAGGAATTTCAATAAGGGAAAGATCAAGCAAATTGCTACGAATCGAGAGCCATCTGTTAAGAAAAGAAAGGGGAACAGTGTCGTCCCATTCACATTTGAGCGACCATAGCTCTTGCATGAAAAGTTTGGCTATAACAATAACTGGGGCAAGGAATTGAAGCGGATCAAAAATATTTGCAATTTCAGAGAGAATTTGTCTTTTTGTGTTAGGGAGCTCTTCTGCAAGCGAAACTTTATAGATAAGAGTGTCAATGTTAGTGCACCAATGAACTCCAAGTGTTTTCATGGACTCGGAGTCTCCACAAATTTCGACGGAGGAGGGGTCTACATCTTCAATAGGAAACTGGGCGAGAAACTCATGGGAGTTGGAAATGCACTTATGAAGTGGGAATCCTCCATTCTTTAACAATGCTTGAAGATCTAGTGACACGAAAGAAGCTTCCTCCAAAGTGGGGAAGGACTGCAAGTAATCGTCAACATAGAATGATGTAGTTAGTGCTTCGGAAGCTTTAGAATCAAATAAATGATCATCTTGAGAGGCTAACAAATGTAGGGATCGGATAGCAAAGAAAGCGGAAGGTTTTAAGCCACAAGTAACCGTCTTTAAGCGAAATACCTTAATGAGCTTGCTGATTTCGTCGCGCCACAAGATCCTTTGGAAATCTCGTTGTTCAGGCTGAATTAAAACCTGACGGTACATCTGTTTGATGTCCGCTATAACAGCTATGGGAAATAATCGAAAGTTTAAGAGTATAGCAGATAAATCTGACTGAATAGCAGGACCAGAGTAAAGAGTATCGTCAAGACTGTTGCCATTAACGTCAGGTGATGAACCATTGAAAACGACTCGGATTTTATCCTTTACAAGAGGGTTTTTCCACACGGGATGATGATTTAAGAAAACCGTTTCAATTGGGGGGTCCAATTCGTCATCAGATTTGCTAACAACTTCCATATGATCTAAACTTTCATACTCATCCATGAAATCAGTATACTGCTGTTTAACGAGAGGTTCTTTCTTGAATTTGCTCTCGATAGCAAAGAGAGCTTTTCGAGCTTTGGGTTTAGAATTAATAAGTTTAGGAGGATTATGTAATCTTGGCATCTGAACAATGAACCGGCCTTCAGGAGAACGAGTGGTGGGGTTCAGAAAAAGTTGCTCACAGAATTCGTTTTCTGAAGAGGTCACGTTAGGAGAATCAACGCTTTCAAGCCTCCAGAACTGTTCCAAGTCAGTATTAGCGAAATAACATTGCGATGCGGGTTAGGGAGAATAATGAGGAAGTTGACCGGTGACGATCCATCCAAAATTAGTGTCTCTGGCAACCACGTTTGAGGATAACTTGCGAACCTGTTTACGAAGGCAATTCCAGAAAACATTGGCACTAAAGCGTATGTCAATGGGGTTTTGTACCTTGAACAGAGGATCGGCTAGCCATAAATGCGAGGGAATGCTTAAACCTGAAATATCAACAGAGTGACTTGGAGTGTCTTGTCCTATGCTATTGAGAATGAGACAATTCAGTTTGAGAAAGTTATTTCTGTGACAAATGTCTCTTATGGTTAGCTTTGAAAACTGTACAGCTTGCGATTTTGAGCTGTTAATGCCTGGTACATTGATAGAAGTGGGGTTTACAGGTAGGCCTAGTTTTTTGATTAATGAATTAGAAACGAAATCGTGGGTTGCCGCCGTATCAAGAAGACCGCGTGCACGGACCCAGTTGCCAAAGTTATCCTGAACTTCGATTTGGACAGTGGACAATAGTACTTGGGCACTACGTATGGACTTGGCACTTTGAATGTAAGATGAAGCATTGGAACTGTTAGCATTGTCACTTTTCTGAGAATTAGATGCGGTCGATGACCTTGCATGATCATGACGATGTAGTAAAGTGTGATGAGCTTTTTCACAATGGAAGCAAAGTCTGGTAGACTTGCAATTTGAAGCAGAATGCGTGGGTGCTAGGCAGTTGAAGCAATGTTTATTCTGGGAAACTAATTTTCTTCTGTCGTTGACTGACAATTCTTTAAAAGATTTACATAGATATAAGACGTGGGAATCTTTACAATGTATGCACTTTAATGGTTCATTTAAACTCTTACGGGGTTCGCTTTGAGTGTTTAAAACGAGAGAACTAGCAATACGGCGTTCAGTAGACCTATTTGGGTAACCAGTGGCGTTTGACTTGAGTTTAGATGAGCTGGACCCAGGGTTTTGGGTACTAGACGCTGAGCGTTCGCTTTTAGGTTTAAGAGACATTGATTCAAATTTAGAACTAGGGCATGAGGGTTCACTTTGATTAGCTAAAGCAGTTAAGAGTTGGCATCTAGGATTTATGAAAGTGACTAAATGCTCGTAAGAGTAATCGTCTTCTCTGGAAAGTTCAATCTCCCAAGCTTTGAGGGTAGCAACATCGACTTTAGAAACCACTAAGTGTATTAAGAAAGTGTTCCAGTGTTCAGTGGGTTGATCTAATTGGGATAGAGCTTTAACGTGAAGTTGTGTTGTATCAATGAGAGTACGCAAACTAGTGACGTCATTGTGCTGTGACGCAGGTAAGTTAAATAGAGCCTTCATATTTCGTTGAATACGTAGCCGTAGATTACCGTATCTTTCCTTCAGCAAGTTAAAGGCAATAGGGTAGTTTTCAGCACTTAACGGGAGTGCTTCAACTAACTGCAGGGCTTGACCTTCTAGATGACTTGAATGTCTTCATTGTCATGAACAAGAGAACAAAATATTTCATAGAAAGAATCCCAAGTAGATTCGTCTCCTGAGAAGTGGGGTAAATCAAACTTAGTTTGGTTTGGGCTTGTGAGTGCCCTCACGAAAAGAGGTTTGTTGTTCGTGAAGGGAACCAAGAACAGAACCGTCTTTTTTCTGTTCTTTGAGTTGGCGTATTAATTTAAAAGCAGAACCTATACCTTCATAATATTGGTTCTCTACTTCGACTCGATCATCAGTTTGATTGAGCATACATGTTTCGATTTCAGTTTGGATGTTAAAATAATTTTCACATGAACGTTCAAAATCCTTTACGCGATGTTTTAACAAATCTAATTGAACTTCTGAGGGATGTATTTTCTAAATCGGGTAATTTGCCATTTATAGGATGCTCGTTTAGAAGTAAGTTTTTCATCCTTATCCTTTTCTGTAGGAGCCATGACAAAATAGGTAAATTAAAGTATAACTTACGAAACTGTGGAACCTTGGAAATGCTGTCAGACTGGCAGAAAATAAGTTGAAAGAAAGGGACACACCAAAGGAGACAGGGCGGCCTCTTTCCACTTCACAGGCTTCGCACGGTGAAGCTATAGCTGAAAAATTCAAAGAAGATATTAATGATTTGCAAAATATTGTCAAATAACCCTTGACAAATGAAGCCTGATAAGTAAAATGTCATAAATGGACTCTCCCCCGGGTTTCTGGGACCAAATTTTGGGTAGATTATTAGCTTGGGAATAACCTAATCCCCAAGGGAAGATGATAAAAATAGAAGTGGGTTTCGGACTGGAGAAAAAGGATGGAGAAATAGGACGAGAGTCCAACAGAAGTTATAATTTTAACTTTAAGTATACTCAAAGGCAGCTGCCACTGCAAATCCGCTTTCCGATACCTAAAAGGGTAGGGACCTGGGCGAAGCTAACAGGAAACGCAGCTGGAACTTTGCCTATTCGCAAGAAAGCTGCTATAGCGTATTCCCTCTCAAGCATAAATATACCTACTATGGGGAAGTGTGTTGGTCTGGCAAGACAAAGAGTAACAGATTTATTGTGTATCTGTTCAAAGGAGTTTGTTTCTAAACAAGTATTTTGAAGAATACAAATAATTTGAATCAACCGTGATATTTTAGTTCTTGAAATTGTAGAATATCTAAAGAGCGACCGAATGCTTCCAAGAAGGATAGGAATAAAGCAATTATACACTTGGGAATAATTTTGGTAAGAGTACCAATAGTTGCATTTAGAAATGACTAAGCTTTTACCCAGCAAGGCGCCGACTAAAAGTTTAGACAATGAGAAACACTTAAATTTTGAAAAACCAACCATAAGTGGTAGAGAGAATCTCCACAAGCAGGAAGCTGGCGTAGTGAGCTATGCTTGCCTTACTGGCCAGTTAGAATTAGCTATCAAAGCTAAGAGAGACTTTAATAAGTTAATAACTAAGAGTTCTTGCTCAAATGCAAAAAGTAGTGAAAACCTTATCAATGGATTTATTTTTATTAAAGAGGGCATAAACCTAGGAAGAGTCAGGGAAGACAGGACCTTTCTAACCGTTATTTCAGAGAAATTATAGAGCAAAAGAAAAAATTCAAATTTATTTGACAATGCAAAAAGGTGTAATGAATTTAAGACATATATAATTTGAGTTTACAAACAATTGGGGTCGCAGACCTCCGAAAACATCTAAAGCTTGCGCCAGACAATTGACAATTCTTTTGATTAGCAGTTCATAAGGAAGATTCCTTAGTTTGAAAAAGTATTCTCAAATGTGAGTGGAAAGTACTAGAAGGTTTAATTCGTAGATGAATTGTTCGGCATGGAAAATTCCAGAACAATCATGACTGAAGAATAGAGCAAAAGTTAGTCGAGCGGTGGAACGAGCTAAGTATTCTATAGACAGTGGATAATTTAATGGTGTCCCACGTTGTGAGAAAATCTCTCATTTAATAAGCATAAGAAATGCTGCTCCGTGTTAAGATTGGCTTAGATAGACAAAAGCCCAACATAGAAAATCCCGCGAAGGATGATTATTGCCCCACAATTAGAAATCTCACACTGCCTATGAAATGATTATTAAAAAGCATGTAACTATTTAAAATCAATTAAAATATGTTGAAGAACGTTGAAGTAGTACTTACCTCATTTCTGATGAACGGCGAATCCTTAGTGACCGTTAGTCAGGAATTCACAACATGGCGAAGATTTGAAAGTTTGTCACTCGAGGTGAGGAGACGAGCTTTAGTTAAGCTCCGACTGACTAGTTTGATTTCAGACGCACGAGAGAGGCCAGCTCAACGGAGCGCGGAGAGACCAGGGAAGGGAAAAGGGTGGGGGTAGGAGACAAAAGGAATACATATAAGAATAGCCAACTTTGAAATAATAATTTCTCTTGATGAATTGGTCTTCAAAGAGTTGATAGCAGGCGTCACTAGCTTAGCCTGGTGGTTGAAAAAGTAGACGAAGTCCTCTTGATCACGGAGATGATAGCTGGCGATAGCGACGAGATCTGGTGGCTAGATTGGTAAGGAAGTCCTCTTGTGCAGGGAAAAATTGAGGAACTTCAGAGATTCGCTGCTAGATGACGCAAGGTGGGTCATGGAAGATATATATCTAGAACAGACTTACAGGTAGTGTAAGAAACATATACCAACAAAGAGAAATCAGGAGATCACTGTTGGTGTTTGCGAAGAAAGGAAGGGATGAAGTAAAGTAAAGAGAAGTAAAAGCTTACTCTGTCTTACCTTGTATTCCAAAGAATACACCAGCAATATTGCAAAATTTCTACTGGCAACCTCAAAAACGCCTATCGAAAATACTTCACATCATCACGTAGCATGATCCACAAAAAATATAACTGGCTTCAGATGGTTAGCGAACATAATCTACAAGAACTGTAATTAATATTGTCATGTCTAGACAACTTCTTAAACAATAGGAAAATTACCTAAGTAATCGTAATCCAATTCAAGATTTGGTTTAATTCAGAGCATAAACTCTCTTAAGATCCTCAAGATTTACTTAAAAACACCAATGTGTTATATTAACTCACATCAAAAATATCTGATAATGATCTGCCTCAAAATAAATTCTGACAATAAATAACTCGTCTTACAAGACTCAATTACTTGAAATCCTTCTCAAAGGTATGAAATCACCCACAAAGAGTATCATAATATTTACTGTTAAATGAATAAACTCACAAAAGAGTATTGCAACAAACTATTGGATTGGCAAAACAAGAATTACAAAGTGTAACCCTGCTGACATTTATTTTTGACTTATTTAACAAAAATCAACTAATATGTGACTGGTAGTATATTGTTTAATCCTCTTAGGATCATAATTACACTCAGATGATAATATGAGACTCTCAATTGGCAGGTTAGGTGAGTACCACCACACAGCTACGCAAGGTAACAGGCCCCGCCTCGTAGGCTAAGATGAAAAATCCCTAAAATGACAGGTTAGGTGAGTGCCACCTCACAGTTACTCAAGGTAACAAGCCCCGTCTCGTGGACTTGTGAATGAGTGTACATGATTGGAATCAACAAGATTCTACTTGTCACATCAAAGCAATATGCATTCACTTGAGTGAATAAAGTTTAACATCACCAAACAATTCAATAAAAGAAAAAATCCCTGCTGATGAACTCTACATACTCGCTAGTATGCAATGAACTGACGAAAAATTCTAACTATCCAATTGCAGATCACGAGTTCGAAACACTCGCTAAAATATCCATAATCAAGAAATACTATCCTCATAGAAAAATATAAAGATCAAATCCTGCTTAATAAAGTCAATCAATAGTGAGAACGTTGGATAAATGTGCCTGCCATATCATATGGTAACACCATATTTTAGCAAACGGAGCGGTAAAACATTCAAGCCATGTCGAAAAGGTAATAATAACACTCCTATCGAAAATACGAGTGTGCCCAGTGTTCATGTAAATATCATATCAGTAATGCCATAACTCTTACAATACCTTCATATTCCAGATGTTAATACAATTCAAAGATCGTCGGTAATCCAAGTGTTTGCAACAGATTTCTCGCAAGATCGACGAAAAAACGCCGTATTCACTGAACTAACACCTGACTCCATCCAAGTGAACTTGATGTTGTAATAATCCTCTTCGTTAGGAACCGAATCCATCGCTCTGAGCTGCCATCACGTCTCCGTATCCGCCTAGCACGACATGATGAAACGAAGAGTATCCATCATGGATATTGTCCAAAATTCTCCACAAGAGTTCGACAACACTGAGTACCCCATTCTCTCTTCGGATGTGTTACGCCACTGTTCAGTAAACTGTTCGATCGACATTCATTAATAATGTTCGTCTTCACTACGATCGAATTGCACTGGTAGAAAATTGTGACTTCAAAACGTGTACTTATTTGTCAGACACCCTGTATCTGTGTTCTTGTGAATAAATTTTATAAATGCTCATAACGTGTAACTTTTATACTGCACGTGCATATCCTCAGCTTATCGTTAGGCTTCTTGACAACAGCTAAAGGATTTAAATACGCAGTTGGCATCTTCTTAATAATTCCATCTCTTTCCATGTCGCTTATCATCATACCGACTTCTTCTTTCCACTTGTCTGGTATAGGATATAAATTCTTGTTATATGGCTTGCCATCCATCAACTTGATACTATAAGTAAAATTCTCTATGAGTCCCGGTTTATCGTTAAATATGTCCTCGTATTCTGAAATTGCTTGATCAAATTTCTCTTGTATTTCCGGATTCACCTTACTCTTCATGTCAGCTTTACTCTCGATAGATCTTTCAATGTTATATACAATCTCATCCAATATATTCTCTCTGAAGAATGTCATCTCTGATTCCTGATTTTCAATGTCCTCTTCCTAACAGTACATGCGCCTACTCTGCATATCTATGATCAGGCCACTCTCACTTAAGAAATCCACTCCTAGGATCATATCAAAATGTAGTTGACCTACAACTAGGAATATTTGCTCTAAATATCTGGTTCCAACTCCAATATCCAAAAGTACTTGACTTCTACATTTTATGCTCATGTCTGGTATCACCCCTTGAATCTTGCTAACAACAGTTGGCAACTTCGTAACATCTCCTGACAATTTCAATTCTTCAAGGCAGCCTATGGATATCAAGCTCACAATGGCCCCTGTATCTACTAATGTCTTTATTTCCTTTCCCATGACTTCCACGTTAATAACTGGTAATTCATGTCGATTCCCCCGGTGGACTATATCTTCTTCTTCGATCAAATCTGCATCTTTAACCCTTTGGGGTCCAATGTCGGACTCAGTCCGACATCGTTAATTTTCAGTTCCGGTCCGATGTCGGACCTAGTCCGACACAACTTTAAGGTTATATATTTCGTATGCTGGAGCAAAAATGGCGCCGAGCTTTACACAGTATACAGCCTAGGCCTTTCTCTGGTACCTACTGCCATCTGCTGTTTAATTTCTTGAAGCTGAATTGTATTTTCTTTGGAGATAGTTACTCACTGCCACAGCTGTGTTTACTTTTGTTAACAACATGGCGTCCACAAGCCGCTTGGAGCCCGATGATATTTACGAACAGTTATGTGCCAGTGGCGATATTGATGATGATGATGATGATGATGATGATTTGTTTACGGATTCTGATAGTGACATTAGTATTCCCGAATGTGAGAATGATATATTGAGAGAGGAGGAGGAAATTGAGGCGGAAGTTAGTGATGAGAGCGGTGATGTAGGATGTGACGAATGGAAAGTTTATGAAGAAGGTGACCGGATTTGTAGTGAAAAGCCTGAAGTGGGGGAAGAAATTGTATTTATGGGTGTTAGAGGTTGCTTTGTTGAACAGTTTTCACCTATATAATTTGCAACGAAAGGCAGAAAATAAGCCCAAAGTGAAACATAAGACTTTCAGGGACCAAGTTATCATGGGGCTTTTTGGGGACGTTAGGAACAAAAATGCCCGTAAACGCGGCCGACGGAGCAGCTCTGACGAAGAATTTCGACTGAACGGGAAGCTACACATCATAGATGCTCGTGAGGACAAGAAAAGCAAGGACTGTGCCGTATGTCCCGACAGGAAAGTGAAAGGTGGCAGAAAGGGGACATAATTTTATTGTGAGGCCTGTCCAGGGAACCCAGGACTACACCCAAACAAATGCTTCCGGAAGTACCATACTTTGAAAAATTATCGCTGATAATGTAGTTAACATGACTGATAATAAATACATTTGCTGTTCATATTTTAATGTAAATATTCATCTTTTTACTTATGTGAGTATTTCCTTCCCATACTTGCCTAATGTTAAATTGGACCTGTGCAGGATGCAGGCGGGAAATCAATTGGACCCCAAAGGGTTAACCTGGTATGTTTCGACTATGATGATGGGTTCCAGATGACTAGCATGTTGATTCAGCATTAATTTGTCGTTTTCTTTCTACACCACTCGTGCCTGCCCTATCGATATCTCGAATTAACTCTTCGGACGGTGCACTAGGTTGTCTATCCTCTTGCCTTGTTCTCCCATACTCTTGACTTTCTTGTTGTCTTTCATTCTGATCATTTCGATTATCATTGCCTTGTCTATTGGTTTGATTGGACTGCTGATTCTGATTCGGATTATATCTGCCTCGATATCGGTTATTGTATCCTTTCCAGTTCTGATATCTGGAATGTTGGTTGTAGTTCCTGTATCTACCATCTCGTGGATCTCGTTCATATGGTCTTTCATACGGTCCTTGATATCTGTCATTCCCACGGACGTTATGAATATTTCCTCTGTTCTCTTCGTTTCTCCTATTCCCCCACGAGTTTCTCCTATCTGTCTGTGCCGCATTATTGACAACTACCGCATTCACTTCTTGCATGTTCCGATTTTCATTTCTCGAATTCCTAGGTGTCATCTGAGCGCTTGTGTAATCCAATCTGCGTAGGATATTACCGTAATGTTCAAGTGTATTCGCTCCCGATGCTATGAGTGATCTTTGGACTTCTACTGGCAACTGCCTTGCAATTGCTTGTAACAATTCGTCTTCTGGCAATGGAGGAATTAAAAATTGCAATTTAGCTAACTGAGATGTAAAATAATTTGCATAATGTGTTGGATGTGACGTAGAGTAAAGTTTTGAGTACATTTCCGCTCTCACGTTTAACTGATCCTCCGCACTCCAGAATCGTCGTAAGAATGCTATGGCAAATTGTTCCAGGTTCGCAAAGTTGCTTCTAAATGCGCGAAACCACGTCAAAGCTGGCCCATCTAAGGCGCGTTCGACTACCCTTAGCTCTCTTTCCTTAGCTACCCGATGTTCCACCATGTAGTCTCGGATGTCTCTCAAAATTTCGACTGGTGTGACTCCTGTATTCCCAGAAAATTTTCTTGGTTTGTCATCAAGGTTTATGATGATGGTCACTGGACCTGAGTATCATTCATTCGTATTGGAAGTGTTTATAGTCTGATTAGAATTTCCTTGCGAGTTTGAACTAGTCCTTTCAAAAGTAACGTTTTGTTGAATTTGACTATCCTCTCCTGCGTTCACCTCTTGACTATTCATGTTACGACCTATCGGGGTTTGATTCATCGATACATCCCCCGTTGTTACGTCTTGACTTGTGAAATTACTTATAATTGACTCCAGTTTAGTCATTCTATCTTCCGTTCGCTTTTCTACTACCTTGAATTAGGTTTCCAAATTTTCTAACGAAATAACAGTCTGCGTTCTGTTACTTTCTTCTAACTCGTTCTTTAATTTATCTATCTTTTCTTCGCATGTCGTCTTAACTGATGCAACCTGTTCCTTCAATTGATTTACATCTGTCCTGAACTGAGCTGTATCTATTTTCATTGTTTCTTTGTTCTCGGTGAATCTCGCTTCCAAATTCGCCAAACCTGCGATTAATTTCTCTTCCATCCCTGAACGTTTTTCTTTTGCTTCGACATCGACCTCACTATACCGTTCTTCCACTATTGCACCGACTCTATTTTTAAACAATACTAAATTTTCATTAACTTTCTGATCTATGTCATCATCAACTTTCTTAATGTCCGCCTGCAATTGGTTTTCTAAGGATTTCAAGTTAGAATTAACCTCTCCTAAGACTTCCTCTTTAACTGTCCCAATTACTGATCTCAAACTTTTAATTTCCTTTCCTAAATTCGTTTCTAAGCCTTTAATCTTGGATTCGAAAGATACTTCGGTAGACCATTCTTGTATTTTGCCTACATCTGTTACTAAACCATCTATGTCGAACCTTAATTTCGATATATCTGATTTAATATCTCTCTGAATAGACATAACATCTGTACTCAGATTTAAAATATTTTCTTCACCTTTGTTTTATAATTCTAGAATGTTTTTCCTTAACATGCATAAATTTTCCTCTCCTTTCGATTCTACTGCCTTAATATCTGATTGTAAAGCCTTTCATATTTCATCATTCTTTAACGTTAATCTATTTTCCAAACTCGTTAAATTGTTTTTCAATTCTGTGTTACTTTCCTCACTACGAGCTTGTAATCTGGTTTCTAACAATTTAAAATTATCCTTTAAATTAGCCTCACTAGCTTTCAATTAGTTTCAGTACAACTCTGCAATCTTTCTTTTAAAGACTTCTAACTATCTTTCAAATTACCTTCATTAGTGGGCTGCAATCTAGTCTCTAATGCTTTTAAATTATTTTCAGTGCTAGTCTGCAATAATTTTAGATTAGTTTCATTACTAGTCTGCAATGACTTTAATTCATCTTTACTACTGGACTGCAATCTTTCTTCTAATGCTTTAAAATTTTCTTCACATCTAGCTTGTAACCTAGCTTATGAATCATTTATCTGTCCTTTGACTTCAGATTCCATTTTAGTAATATTTGCCACAATGCCGGACATACTACTCTGCAAATCCTCTAACACTTTATAGCCAAATCGTCCGCAGACATAATTATAATTTGCAACTAAACGTTTTAATTCAGAGACGTTGAATAGCAAAACATCACAATGTATCAATTCCTAACTACACTTGGGTATGAGAAATAAAATGACATATAACTAAACATGACATAACACTAATATGATTTACATGATCACTGGAATGGGCACACAAGTATATTGTTCAACAAATTTTATAACACCATTAAATGAAATAGAGATCAATTTCCTCGTAACCTCAATCTGATGTGTTCCCATGGAATAAACAAAATCGAAGCCCAACGATTGGGAAAAGCCAATTCTCCCTCCTCTGCACCCGTTCAACCGAGGTATGCGATGACCCATCTGCCATTACATCGCATACCTGGCATCCCAGGCCAGAGTGGAGTTAAATAAACATGAAATAAAATAAGGAATGTGTCGGAAATTCAGTTGAAATATCACAAAAGCAGAGGGAAACACGAGATAAAGTATCTCTAGGGTCGTCACGGGCTTAAATTTAATCATAATAGCAAATAGAAATGGGCGCCATAAACTGAACCCCTAGCAAACCACATCCTTTCTGGTTAAGCCTTAATTGAGACAAGGGAAAGGATTGGGAAACAACATCATAATCAGATCACAACTAAGATAATTTTTTTTTTATTTAAACTTGATCAGTCAGACAGAAAAAGAAATATAAACCCTGCCTAAAAGTATGGTCGAATGTAAAAGTTATGATGTTATAGTCCTCACAAATCGAACCATCTCTGCACTATCTTAAATAATTTTCATCCACATGAAAAAAAAAGTTCGCTTGAGTTCTCAGGGCCACCGTAGCACTATGTATTTTCGTCACTGACATTTCGTGATCCCTGAGACCTAGCTTTCGTTAACGTAACATCAGTAATGTTGATGTCAAGAAATGTTAATCTGTCTAACACAAAATATCATAAAAACCACTTATATTTAATTATTTAATCATTTATGGCTTAAATGGCATTAATCAAAGTTGGAAATCTCAACAATCACTCCTTAAAAATTAACAATTAATTTCTACACCATATTTACATAATCGCTAACCACTACTCGGTTGTGAATCAAAGAAAACTTCACTACTCATCTGTCATCACCATCATTATCATGTCAAAATAATTAAATGTTTCTCACATCAGCTATCATTCCGTTATTCGTTGTACTCAAATCAGAATTATTAATTCATTACCATCAGATGAAAATGAAAATCCACAGCCTGCTTCCAGTCTCCGACCGGGTCAGGAATGGAATGAATGAAGCCCCCATCTAGCGGCGAGGATATGAACTGCATTACCATCAGATCATTTAAATAAATATTATATTCATCAATTCATTAAATCATTTGTAAATCACCCACACACTCTCATTTCATTATCTCATTTAAATTAAATTATCTCAATCCATCCATTTAAATTATTTAATTCATTAATTTAAGTTGCAATTCGTCAGTTTATTTAAATCATATCTGTTATTTAAATTTATTTAAATTTACTTAAATGTTATTGTTATCAGCTCCTTTAATTAATTATCACCATTTAATTCATTTATTTATCAGCTGTTTAATCACCTATTAATTTATTTAATTTATCGGCTGTTTAATCAACTATTAATTTATTTAATTCATCGGGTCAGATCATTAATATGTTTAAACTTCAGATTATAATTCCATAAATTGTTATTATTATTAGAAAATCTTGGATTATCAAAAAATTATTTATTTATTTAATTTCCTATAAATTGTTTAATATTGGTTATAGAACGTTGTCTTAAAATTTTACCAGTTCCAAGCTATACCTCATACTTAATTATCATGCCAAAATAATACGTTGCCTTTACAAAATCACGTTGGATCTCACTATCCAAAACTTCACCATTTAATTTCACGTTGTCAAATATCACATTTGAACAACATAATTATTTCACATAACAAAACAATTATTCAGCACACAGCATGAATTTCAATATACGGTAGACTGGGTTCAACGACCTCATGTCTGCCTCAAAACTATCATTGGCAATATTGCAAACTTTCTACTGGCAACCTCAAAAACTCCTATCAAAAATACTTCACATCATCACGTAGCATGATCCACAAAAAATATACTGGCTACGGATGGTAAACGAACATAATCTACAAGAACTCTAATTAATATTGTCATGTCTAGACAACTTCTTAAACAATAGGAAAATAACCTTAGTAATCGTAATCGAATTGAAGATTTGGTTTAATTCAGAGCATAAACTCTCTTAGGATCCACAAAATTTACTTAAAAAAACACCAATGTGTTATATTAACTCACATCAAAAATATCTGATAATGATCTGCCTCAAAATAAATTCTGACAATAAATAACTGGTCTTACAAGACACAATTACTTGAAATCCTTCTCAAAGGTATGAAATCACTCACAAAGAGTATCAAAATATTTACTATTAAATGAATATACTCTCAAAGGAGTATTGCAACAAACTATTGGATTGGCAAAACAAGAATTACAAAGTGTAACCCTGCTGACATTTATTTTTAACTTTTTTAACAAAAATCAACTAATATGTGACTGGTAGTTTATTGTTTAATCCTCTTACGATCATAATTACACTCAGATGATAATATGAGGCCCTCAATTGGCAGGTTAGGTGAGTACCACTGGTGTATTCTTTGGAATACACGGTAAGACAGAGTAAGCTTTTGCTTCTCTTTGCTTTGGTTCATCCCTCCCTTTTTCGCAAACACCAACAGTGATCTCCTGATTTCTCTTTGTTGGTAAATGTTTCTTAAACTACCTGTAAGTCTGTTCTAGATATATATCTTCCATGACCCACCTAGCGTCATCTAGCAGCGAATCTCTGAAGTTCCTCAATTCTTCCCTGTACAAGAGGACTTCCTTATCAATCTAGCCACCAGATCTCGTCGCTATCACCAGCTATCATCTACGTGATCAAGAGAACTTCGTCTACTTTTTCACCCTCCAGGCTGCGCTAGTGATGCCTATTATCAAGTCTTTGAAGACCATTTCATCCAGAGATATTAACATTTCAATGTTGGCTATTCTTATATGAATTCTTTTTGTCTCCTACCCCCACTCTTTTTCCCTTCCCTGGTCCCTTCGCGCTCCGTTGAGCGGGTCTCACTTGTACGTCGGAAGTCAAACCAGTCAGTTGGAGCTTAACTAAAGCTCGCCTCCTATACTCAAGAGGCAAACTTTTAAATTCGACGCCATGTTCGAGTTTTAGAACCAACCGTCAACAGCAACATCACCTTCTTCATGAAGCGAAGATAAGTACCGACTTCATGTTTCAACTACATTCTCATCGCTTTTAAAAGGCTTAATGCTTTTATTTGGATTTTATAGACAGTGAAAGTTGCTATGTGATAAAATAACTGCTTTCAAGAGATCTTCGTGATCAAACTCCAACTATCAAATCTAACTTTCACAATGAAAGATTTTCTGAGATGCTATCTCACATCGAGGGATATTTCTAAAATACCCACTGTTTATATAATCTAGTTTTCCGCCGAGGGATTCTCTACCCAATTTAAACAACTCATCATTGCTCTGGAACCTTCCAGAACCTACACTTTATCTACCAGTTATACTGTCACATATATTCCACTTCATATGGGAATACTTTTTCAAACTAAGGAATCTTCCTTATGAACTGCTATTCAATATCTATTTTTTCTTCCTCCGTTGGGAATTTTCTGGTGCATTCAACTATAACCTACAAGTTTTTCAAGCAATAGACTCTCGCAAATCTAGTGCAACTAGTTATTTTCCACCATTGCAATAACTTTCTTGCCCATCAACTTTTTGTGCTACTACAGTGAACTTTTCAACTATATCAACAGACTATAGTGAAAACAGTGCCTATTCAACTTTTCATCCGCGTCGCGCTCGTCCGAGTACAATAAATACGGCCATGAACACTCTTCTACAATCCCATTTGATCTTTCCCAAACCCCTTACTAACAAACTAAAATAATAAAATTGTTACTTTAGGTCTGTTTTCAATGAGGTGTCACTCTCAATAAGTGCCCTTTCTTTACTTGCTCCACGTATAACGAATTAATGTCTGTAAAACGTCGTGTCTAGTACACGCTTTAAATTATATTGTTTTTCCCTTCTAATTAGGGAATACAATTCTTTCTACTCAAAAGTGAGTTATCTCTAGGTTTCACGAAAGGGAAATTTGCCCCATATTTCTCGTGATCCCTACTTAAACGTAGGAGTTCTAGAAACTTCCTTTCAATTTTTCTCTTCAGGTTTCACAATAAGTGACCTGCCCTATTTGTATAATCTACCCAAGTATTTCTGTATCAATACAAGAAGTTATAGAAACTTCTATTTCATTTCTTCCTGTTTTTGTTGTTGTTACTTTCGAAGTTGTTATTTGTTCATATTTCTAAGGTACCTATCTAGAAATCCACCTACTTACTCGGTTAGAACTGAATGTACATGTTCTCATATACAGTAACGCATGGTGATCTGTATGAATCTCAAATTTCCCCCCTTCTAAGTACATTCTAAATTTCCCTAAACTGAAGACAATTCCAAGAAGCTCAAATTCTGTTATAGTATATCTCTTATATGCTGCTGTAAGTCCTCGCGAGGCTAAAGATACAATTCGCAGGTTATCCTCTTCGTCTTTCTGACACAATACTACAACGATACCTATGTGTGAAGCATCTGGCATAACCACATATTCGTTATCTTTCAGAGGAAATTTTAACACTACAGCTTTCTCGAAACCTTCGTACAGCGCTTGAAATGCCTCGTCATGCTTGGGTTCCCTTCTCCACCGATTTCCATTTTTAACAAATCCCTGATTGGTTCTACTGACCCTGAGTATTTAAGAATGAATCTGCGAAAGAAGTTGCAAATTCCAAGATACGACTTTAATTGTTTGAAATTTTGTGGCACCTCTGCGTTAAGTATTTTTTTCACCCTGCTTTCCTCTGGCGTTACACCTCAACTAAGCACATTATGACCTAAAAATGTCACTTCTGACTTGCAAAATGACGACTTAGACAGTTTCAAAGTGAATCCTACCTCATCTAACTTCTGAAATACAATATCTAAATGACGTAGATGCTCCTCAAAACTGCGTGAACTAATTACCATATCGTAGATGTAAATGGTTACAAAATCCCCCGTGTCATCACCTAATGCGATGTTTAATGCTCTAATTAAATCTGCTGAACTACTCTTTAAACCATAAGGCGTCTACAAAATTGGTAAAGGATATACGTATGACTGAATGCCGTAAACGGTCTGTCTTCACATTTAAGTGGCACTTGCCAGAAACTGGAACTCAATCCACACATGTGAAATACCTTTTACCCTGAAATGTTTGCATCAATTCCTCTATTGACATAGACTTCAGCTGGTCTGAACTGATTCTGGTGTTACCTAAGCGTTCGTCTAAACAAATACGGACCTTACCATCTGCAGTAGGTAGCGTAATCAAAGAATTAACACATGGACTGTTAGAGTGCTCAATAATGCCATCTTCAAGCATCTGGTTAATCTGTGCTTCTACTGCACTCTGATAAGCGTTAGACACAGCATATCTGTGTCCTGTGAATAATGATCTGTCAATAACATTCAACGAGTGCGTATAGTAATTTGCCATACCTATACGATCTTGAAAAACTCTCCTATTATTCAACAACACATCATAGAGCAGAACACACTGTTCTTCCTCTATATTTCGCTGAAATGCAGCATCACGTAACGAGTCCTCTAGACCAGTGTTTCCCAAACACTTTTGTGTGTGTACCACTTTCAGAGATGAGAATCTCTCGCGTACCACCTAATGGTTGGGAGATATAGTAACTATAACCCCACCACCACTACGTAGCAGACCAAAAGATGGATTGTAAAGGGTGTGTAATTTACTGTGTTTCCGGCTTTGTCATGAATTTTAATCCTAGTATGAGGTTGATCAGCCTGTAAAGGACAGTTAAGAAGAGTGGTGGGTTCCCATCTTACTCTTGGTTATCATAGACGAAGTCGTAGTCGGTTAGCAATCGCATCCATATAATGCGGCAGTGCGATAGATCATCCATCCTACGGTCGCAACTGACACCATTTGTTAGTTGTTCGCCATTTAATCCAGGTATCATTGATTCTTGCATTGACCTCTTTGTCAAGGCGTCCATCGTTCGTGATAGTGGAGCCAAGATATTTGAATTTTATCACTCGAGGCACGTCTCCCCCATCTACTTGAATGATTTCTGTTCCTTTTCATAAATTAGCACGTATACAATTGTATCGACTATCGATTTCAATGTCAATGCCTCGAATTGTTTTTATAACAATCCGTCCATTATTTCTTCTCCTATACGAAGGATAACCATTGGCATTATCTTTCTAACTAAATTGCATATTGTAAATATTGTCAATTCAAATAACAGTACAGTAAGTATGTAGTTAGTTGTAGTTGTAAGTAGGTAACTAGTTTGTCTATTAGATATATGTCATTGTTCTATTAGACTGTGGTGTGTGTGTGTCTGGTAACAGTCGCATTGTTTATTAGTTATAGTTCATTGTTTCAGTAGACTGTGATGTGTGATTGCATGTGAGTGTGTCTGGTGACAGACTGTTTTAGTGGTAGTATTTGTTGTTGGTGGAACTTTAGTATTTTTTCGTTAGTAGAATTTTGGTATTTAATTGTTAGTACAGTAGAAGGTTAGTATTTTAGTTAGTAGAATTGCTCTTTACTTATTCTGAAAGGGAGTAGCAGCCTTTCAGAATAAATCAATTCTTTACTAGTCTAATAGACGGTTAAGATATTGATAATATAAGCCAAATAATGGCTACACTGCGTCCTGCTGCACGGCTGAAAGCAAGGGGAAACTACAGCCGTTTGCTATTCCCGAGGATATGCACCTCTCTATGCATAAATACATGTGATGATGGCCTCCTCCCTTGTAAAATTTCAATCCGGAGGTAAACTAGTCCCCCGTTCGGATCTCCGGGTGGGGACTACTCGAGAGGGGGTTAACATCACAGAAGTGACAAAGAGGAACTCTGACATTCTACGGATCGGAGCGTGGAATGTGAAGTCTGCTAGGAAATGGAAGGTTAGAAAACTTAGAAAGGGAAATGGATAGGTTGAGGTTGGATTTGGTTGGGATTAGTGAAATGCGCTGGCAGGAAGAACAGGACTTTTGGTCAGGAGACTATAGGGTCATTAGCACTAAATCAAACAATGGCCAAGCAGGGGTTGGCCTCATATTGAGTAGGAAACTTGGACAGCGGGTGGAATATTATGAGCAATATAGTGAACGGATTATTGTAGCAAAAATAAATACTAAACCTACCTGCACCACAGTGGTACAAGTCTATATGCCTACCAGTCAAGCTGATGATGAGGATGTTGAAAAGGTCTACGAAGAAATAGACGAAATTCTGAGGTATATCAAGGGTGATGAAAATGTTATAGTAATGGGAGATTGGAATGCTGTGGTAGGAAAAGGGAGAGAAGGGAAGATAGTAGGAGATTTCGGATTAGGTGAAAGGAATGATCGAGGAAGCAGGCTGGTAGAATTCTGCACTGAGCATGAATTGGTCATAGCTAACACCTTATTCAATAACCACAATAGACGAATATACACATGGATGAGACCAGGAGATACAGGGCGTTACCAAATCGACTTCATTATGGTCAAGCAGAGGTTTCGAAACCAGATTTTGGATTGTAAAACATATCCTGGTGCTGACATAAACTCTGACCACAATCTGGTTGTAATGAAATGCAGATTAAAGTTGAAGAAACTGAAGAAAAGTCAAAAGCCAAAAAGGTGGGCAATAGACAGACTGAAAGAGAAGGATGTAAACGAAAGATTCAAGAAGAGTATAAAGGAAGGACTAATGAAAAACCCTAAACAAACTTCAATTTCAGACGAATGGGCACTTTTGAGGAATGAAATAACAAAATCCGCAGAAGAAAACATTGGTAGGAAGGAGAGAATAGGTAGAAAACCGTGGATCACTCAGGATATACTCGAATTGATGGATGAAAGGCGGAAGCACAAGAATGTAAGAGACGAAAAGGGGAAAGCAGAATACAGACGTCTGAGAAATGAGGTTAACAAGAAGTGCAAGGAAGCGAAAGAAGAATGGTTGAAAGAGAAATGTGCTGGTATAGAAAATTGTCTGAAATTAGGAAAAGTAGACACAGCTTATCGAAGGATTAAGAATATTTTTGGGGAAAAGAAGACTAAGTGCTGTAATATTAAGGACACAAATGGAAAGCCTCTAACAGATAGGGAAGAAAAGGTTGAGAGATGGAAAGCTTACATAGAGAGTTTGTATAAGGGAAAGGAGATTGAGAATCATGTAATGGAAAGGGAGGAGGAAATTGATGAGGATGCGAAAGGAGATTTAATATTGAGATCAGAATTTGATAGAGCTTTGGAAGACTTAAACAGGAACAAAGCACCAGGCATAGATGATATACCGATTGAGTTGCTACGCTGCATAGGAGAGGAAGGTCTGATCAGGTTATTTCACTTGGTGTGTAGGATTTATGAGACAGGTGAGGTACCCCCTGATTTCAAGAAGAATGTAATCATCCCTATACCAAAGAAAGTGGGAGCTGACAGATGTGAAGATTACCGTACAATCAGCTTGATTACTCATGCTTCAAAGATCCTGTCTAGAATAATTTACAAGAGGATTGAAAGCCAGATAGAAACGGAGTTGGGTGAAGACCAGTTTGGTTTCAGGAGAAATGTAGGAACAAGGGAAGCTGTACTAAGGCTGATTTTGGAAGGTAGAATAAGGAAAGATAAGAGAACGTTCATGGCTTTTGTAGACTTAGAAAAGGCTTTTGATAACGTTGATTGGACTAAATTGTTTGACATTTTGAAATCGATTGGAATAAAGTACAGGGATAGGAGGGTGATACACAATCTATACAGAAACCAGACAGCAGTCATTCGAGTTGAAGGACATGAGAGAGAAGCAGGTATTCGGAAAGGTGTAAGGCAAGGCTGCAACTTATCACCCATACTTTTCAATCTTTACATTGAACAAGCAATGAAGGAAATTAGAGACAAATTTAAAGTGGGAGTGAAGATTCAAGGAGAAATAATTTCAACTCTGAGATTTGCTGATGACATCGTCATCTTGGCCAACAAGCCTGAGGATTTGAATGAGTTTTTGAATGGTATGGACTCCGTCTTACGGAAAGAATTCATGATGAAAATTAATAAATGTAAAACAAAATTACTGGAATGCAGCCGAAATAAATCAGAAACCTCTATGGAGATCAAATTGGCAGGTGAAAAGCTGAAGGAAGTAGGAGATTTCTGTTACTTAGGAAGCAGAATAACCAGTGATGGACGAAGCAAAGAGGATATAAAAAGTAGGTTGGCTCAGGCAAGAAAAGCATTTCTACAAAAAAGGAATCTGCTGACATCGAATATAGATTTAGGTATTAGGAAGTCATTTTTGAAAGCCTTTGTCTGGAGCGTGGCGCTCTATGGAAGTGAAACTTGGACTATTGGTGCAGCAGAAAAGAGGAGAATTGAAGCATTTGAAATGTGGTGCTACAGGAGAATGATGAAGATCAGATGGGTAGATAGGGTTACAAACAAAGAGGTATTGAGACGAGTGGGAGAGGAGAGATGTTTCTGGCGACTGCTAATGAAGAGAAGAGATAGGTTGGTAGGACACATACTAAGACACCCAGGAATAGCAAGCTTAGTTATGGAAGGAAGGGTCGAGGACAAGAACTGTAGGGGTAGACCAAGGTTAGAATATGTTAAACAGATTGCCTCGGATGTAGGGTGTGGTAGCTATGTAGAGATGAAACGATTAGCTCAGGACAGGGAGGCATGGAGAGCTGCATCGAACCAGTCAAAAGACTGAAGATTCAAACAACATCTAGAAATCCTTAAAGTACACATCTTGTACTTGATTTATTGTTTAACCCTAATTACGTCAATTATCTTTAAATTTCCCATTTATTTATCTTAGCTATTTCAAAATCGTACGAAGATTTTAAAGCATATAAAAGGTTTAAAACCAAAAGAATTGTCAATTGCCTGGCGCAAGCTTTAGAGGTGTTCGGAGGTCTGCGACCCCAATTGTTGATAAAAAAAATATATATACACACATCAAAAAAAGTTTTGCATCACCTCGGTTCCAAGAGTTCCGGAACCGTTAAATACAAAGGAATAGAGATCAACACAAACAACATTTCAGCTCGTTTTATTGCTCATGAGACCCACACATTGCATGTTGTACCATCATACAGCTAGACTTTCAGCATTTGTGGTCCAGATTGCAGTACACACCACTACCTCTAATACCCAGTAGCACGTCCTCTTGCATTGATGCATGCCTGTATTCGCCGTGGCATACTATCCACAAGTTCATCAAGACACTGTTGGTCCAAATTGTCCCACTCCTCAACGACAATTCGGCGTAAATCTCTCAGAGTGGTTGGTGGGTCAAGACGTCCATAAACAGCCCTTTTCAACATATCCCAGGCATGTTCGATAGGGTTCATGTCTGGCGAACATGCTGGCCACTGTAGTCGAGCGATGTCGTTATCTTGAAGGAACGCATTCACAAGATGTGCACGATGAGGTCGAGAATTGTCGTCCATGAAGACAAATGCCTCTCCAATATTCTGCCGATATGGTTGCACTATGGGTCGGAGGATGTCATTCAGGTATCGTAAAGCCGTTTCGGAGCCTTCCATGACCACCAGTGGCGTACGTCGGCCCCACATAATGCCACCCCAAAACATCAGGGAACCACCACCTTGCTGCACTCGCTGGACAGTGTGTCTAAGACGTTCAGCCTGACCAGGGTGCCTCCAAACACGTCTCCGACGATTGTCTGGTTGAAGGCATATGCGACACTCATCGGTGAAGAGAACGTGATGCCAATTCCGTGGGGTCCATTCAGCATGTTGTTGGGCCCATCTGTACCGCGCTGCATGGTGTCGGGGTTGCAAAGCTGGACCTCGCCATGGACGTCGGGAGTGAAGTTGCGCATCATGCAGCCTATTGCGCACAGTTTGAGTTGAAACACGACGTCCTGTGGCTGAACGAAACGCATTATTCAACATGGTGGCATTGCTGTCAGGGTTCCTCCGAGCGGCAATCCGTAAGTAGCGGTCATCCACTACAGTAGTAGCCCTTGGGCGGCCTGAGCGAGGCCTGTCATCGATAGTTCCTGTATCTCTGTACCTCCTCCATGTCCGAACAACATCGCTTTGGTTCACTCTGAGACGCCTGGAAACTTCCCTTGTTGAGAGCCCTTCTTGACACAAAGTAACAATGCGGACGCGATCGAACTGCGGTATTGACCTTCTAGGCATGGTAGAACTACAGACAACATGAGCAGCGTACCTTCGTCCTGGTGGAATGACTTGAACTGATCGGCTGTCGTCCCCCCTCCGTCTAATAGGCCCTGCTCATGCATGGTTGTTTACATCTTTGAGCGGTTTTAGTGACATCTATGAACAGTCAAAGGGACTGTATCTTGGATACAATATACACAGTCAACGTCTATATGCCGGAGATCTGGGAACCGAGGTGATGCAAAACTTTTTTTGATGTGTGTATATTTGTTACATAAACTACTTCCTTTTACATTGTTAAATAAATAAAGATTTGTTCTTTTGATTTATCTTTTCTCAAACATAACGGTTAGGCAAGATCCTGTCTTCCTTGACTCTTCCTAGGTTTATGCCCTCTTTAATAAAATAAATCCATTGATAAGGTTTTCACCACTTGTTGCATTTGAGCAAGAACTCTTAGTTATAAACTTAGTAAAATCTCTCTTAGCTTTAATAGCTAATTCTAACTGGCCAGTAAGGCAAGCATAGCTCGCTACGCCAGCTTTCTGCTTGTGGAGATTCTCTCTAACACTTATGGTTGGATTTTCAAAATTTAAGTGTTTCTCATTGTCTAAACTTTTAATCGGCGCCTCGCTGGGTAAAAGCTTAGTCATTTCTAAATGCAACTATTGGTACACTTACCAAAATTATTCCGAAGGGTATAATTGCTTTATCCTATCCTTCTCGGAAGCATTCGGTCGCTCTTTAGAAATTCTACAATTTCAAGAACTAAAATATCAAGGCTGATTCAAATTCTTTGTATTCTTCAAAATACTTGTTTAGAAACAAACTCCTTTGAACAGATACACAATAAATCTGTTACTCTTTGTCTTGCCAGATCACCACCCTTCCCCATAGTAGGTATATTTATGCTTGAGAGGGAATACGCAATAGCAACTTTATTGCGAACAGCCCAAGTTCCAGCTGCGTTTCCTGTTAGCTTCGCCCAGGTCCCTACCCACTTTTGGTATCGGAAAGCGGATTTGCAGTGGCAGCTGCCTTTGAGTATACTTAAAGTTATAATTATAACTTCTGTTGGACTCTCGTCCTATTTCTCCATCCTTTTTCTCCAGTCCGAAACCCACTTCTTTTTCTTCATCATCTTCCCTTGGGGGTTAGGTTATTCCCAAGCTAATAATCTACCCAACCACCACACAGCTACGCAAGGAAAACAGGCTCCGCCTCGTAGACTCTGATGAAAAATCCCTAAAATGACAGGTTAGGTGAGTGCCACCACACAGTTACTCAAGGTAACAGGCCCCGTCTCGTAGATTAGTGAATGAGTGTACATGATTGGAATCAACAAGTTTCTACTTGTCACATAAAAGCAATATGCATTCACTTGAGTAAATAAAATTTAACATCACCAAACAATCCATTAAAAGAAAAAATCCCTGCTGATGAACTCTACATACTCGCTAGTATGCAATGAACTGATGACAAATTCTAACTATCCAATTGCAGATCACGAGTTCGAAACACTCGCTTAAATATCCATAATCAAGAAATACTATCCTCATAGAAAAAATATAAAGATCAAATCCTGCTTAATAAAGTCAATCAATAGTGAGAACGATGGATAAATGTGCCTGCCATATCATATGGTAACACCATATTTTAGCAAACGGAGTGGTAAAACATTCAAGCCATGTCGAAAAGGTAATAATAACACTCCTATCGAAAATACGAGTGTGCCCACTATTCATGTAAAAATCATATCATTCATTCATTCATTCATTCATTTATTTGCAATGGGGGTGTGTCCCCCGGTAATGACATAACTCTTACAATACCTTCATATTCCAGATGTTAATAAAATTGAAAGTTCGTCGGTAATCCAAATGTTTGCCACATATTTCTCGCAAGATCGACGAAAAAACGTCGTATTAATCACTGAACTAACACCTGACTCCATCCACGTGAACTTGATGTTGTAATATTCCTCTTCGTTAGGAACCGAATCCATCGCTCTGAGCTGCCATCACGTCTCCGTATCCGAAATGAAGAGTATCCATCATGGACATTGTCCAAAATTCTCCAAAAAAGTTCGACAACACTGAGTACCTCATTCTCTCTTCGGATGTGTTACGCCACTGTTCAGTAAACTGTTCGATCGACATTCATTAATAATGTTCGTCTTCACTACGATCGAATTGCACTGGTAGAAAATTGTGACTTCAAAACGTGTACTTATTTGTCAGACACCCTGTATCTGTGTTCTTGTGAATACATTTTATAAATGTTCATGACGTGTAACTTTTATACTGCACGTGCCACTATTCACATAGTGCATAAGATCACACATCTTAACTTGCCAAAAGCAGTAATATTTGAACGGCCCCATGGTCGCCTTAAATACGTCCGGTTCAAATGCATTATAAAATATGCTGTAACACCGCTGAAATAAGTCAAGTCCATCTGACTATCCGTAGAAAAATGTGCAACTGTAACTGGACTGATCGACTGGGCTGCTGAAATCCAAGTTCAAACATCTCATACTTGAAAAATGTCAGAGTATAATGTTCACCTCGTTGACTATCAAATCGTAACAAAATGTCGCCCACAGAACGACACGTTCCGCTTCACTGTCCATGTGTAACATGAGGTTAAACACTGGCCTCATTATACTGCTTCGCTACGCGGTTATTCATTGAGAATGTAGCCGAAATAATGTTTCTCATTCCTAGTGGAATACTGCGTGTAACTTCGGTACGTTATAAGCTTGTAAAAGCGTTGCTGTTCCACCTGTATGTGAATGCAATGTTGAAAATAACATGTGTCTGATCACCGACTTCCTGGCTAAGGTTAACGACTTGCTTCACTCGCCCTTCAGACAGCCTGTACTCCAATACCGAGCTCCTAAGATTACATTGCCGGCTTCGCTTAGCGACTCTCTCCTGCATGTGATTCGCGGTACTGCACTGCCTTATAAACTGTATCGCTCCACGACTTGTTGCGTGCACCTACTGTTACCGCACAACTTATTCAACTCAACTGTGTTGCTTGAATGATACTCCTCGCTCATGTCACTGCGTGCGGCCACCTCACCTTGACCTAGCACGTGACTTCCTCCTTCCTTCCGCTGTCTGACGTCACAGATCTAACCTCGACCCCTATCTTCTGCTATAAAGTCATAACATAACTTAAGGAGTTATCCACCTTTCTTCAAGTTGTTGTCAATAATATTTCTCGTTATTTCCTTCTCTTCTGAGGTTAGATAAGACTTTATTTCTAATGAATCTTTAGAAATATCCATTATTTCTCCCGTGATTCCTTACGTTTGAGGGGTAGTGGCTCCTTCTCCCTCAGCCTCCTATGTCATTTCCTGCAACTCTTCTGACTCGATCTGAGGGCTATCTTTTCTCCTTGACCACAAGTCTCAACTACGGTTCTACCACAACTGGCGTAGCCGATAGCCTCAACTAGGTATCGGGTACAGTACATCACTGTGTTGTTTAATATGTAGTCAATTTAGTCAAATCTATACAATTGAATTTTTTTGTTGCATTGTGTAGTTGGATAACAAACAATATTACCAAATTACATACTCTATTGTAACAAGTTAAATTGCATCCACAAGGTAAAAATCCCGTGCAGATTCCAAATGATTATACAGTATGTGCTCCAAAGTGGTAGTGGATCTGCAGAGTGCATGATACAGGGGAACATTTTTGTTAATGTACCCCGAGGTCTCTCCCTTCTGTAAACTAATATTGTATGCACCAAGATGAAGAGAATGGAGAACGCACAAGCCAAGCATGAATCAGTTAAACCATGGCATCAACGGATGTACCAGGCTTGAGACAAGACTAGTTATGCCTAGGTACAGGGTGATTCAATCTAGAATAATATCAATTTAGAATAAATGTTCACAAAAATATATTTCCCTAATATTGAATACAAGTCACCTAATTTCTGTCCATTAGGGGCGCATCCACAAGGTGGCATCATGTCGGAGGTAAAAATTAGGCCCACGGTGCCAAAGTATATAGTTCTCAGCAGTTTTCAGAGTATTAATTTTCATTCAAATTTGATGCGCTCTCAGCAATTTGTTGCAACATGAGCGGGACGGATGTAATTTTCCATACTTCAGCTAATTGGCAGCGCTAGCATTCACAATAAACATAATGGCCACAATGGGACAGCATGCACAATGTGTTGTATGTGTCGCAGGAGTCTGTACTTATAATTACCAGTGGCGGCCGGTAATAAGGTTGCATTGTTGCACAACGACCAGATTTCATTAAGAAAAACAATTAATACCGTAATCATATTTTTAGTAATAAAAGCTGTATGTTTCTTTTATAAGTATAGGATTTCATAATTTTGTTCCTTAATAATTCTGGAAATCTTATAGTAAGTTACTGTGAACCGTCTGAAAAAGCGGAGCGTGCCAATTGTCTAGGAGCGCTCGTCCGTTTGGTAGTTGCCAGGCCCGAGCACTGACCAGGTCTCGACAGTGAAGGGTATGGCAGAGATGCTAGATCGTGTAAGTCCTATCCCAACAGTTAACTCGGCTGGTCGTTGCCCGCTGATTGCAACAAGTAGCTGAGGCACGGACGGAGACAGCCGAGATGCTTCGTCAACTGCTGATGTAATTTGCGAGTACTTGTAACACTCGCGGTTCTTTCTCGCCCTTCTATATAACTTACGTTATTTTGTTCTTGTGAAGATTTTCAAGCAGACTAACTTATAATCCATTCATCCGATGACAATGTGATGTTCTCTGAAATGTGGCATTCGTGATGAATGAGGTACATCCGTTTTACCGTGCAATTGAATATAGTTTTCTCTGATATCAAGCAGTCTTTTAACCTACCACCTACCCCCCCCCCCTAATAGTGCACCCCCCAAAACAAGGGATACAAGTCACTGGTGTACATACATAGATCACAGAATGAAACAAGATCGACAGATCACTCACGAGTTGCCATGTGGCACAATCTGTCCGCTCGGTATGATCTATGCTATGTCCGCAATGACTGTCGTATTGAATTCTGGTAGCCAGAAAGTAGAGAGTATCATGACCAACAAATTGATGAAACGATATTCTGTTAATAATTCGCACGGATAGTAAATGCTTGCCAATTAGGCTTACAACATTTTACCTCCAAGAATAAGGGTGTCTGATAGCGTTAATTGTTACGTAAAATAGCCTACTCTGGGTACACTGGGTAGATTTTACTTCAAGAGTATCCTGTTCATAAACCGGATGATGTGTCATGGTTGGGGGCTGTTGGCATCCCTGATTTAGAGAAACACCCATGTAAACTAACACTCAATTTTTAAAACAGTTGCATAGGCAACTAAGAATATAAGTTAAGTAGTAATATTATTAATTCTGAATGAAAGTGGAACGCAGCTTATACAATTGCAGCAGACATGAGTGTGACTTTTTCATACCTTGTGTCCTCGTTTCATCATCAGGGTGATATTACGTATTTAAATTAGCCATCCTGCTCACTACTGAACCTCATATAAGTGCTAAATTTCGTAAATATGTGATTTTATTTTTGCGATTTTAAAAACGGCTGCCATCTATCGACACCACTTGTATCTTGTTCAACCGTCATCAAGGCTTACTCTAGCGGCACGCACCGAGGCGCACACACACTATTGTGGACATGTGGGATACAAAATCACTGTTGATAAAAAAAATCATCGGGATGCGTTAGGCTGTAAGCATTGTCAAAACTCATTGACCTGGGTGGGTTAGGCCGTAACCATTCTCAAGAACCATTGGATTGGACAAAAACGAAAGTTAGAATGGTCACGCGCAGGTGCGGCCTTGTCCGCGCGCAGCTAGCGGGGCACGGTTGACACAAAATCATTGGTCTGTGCGCGTTAGGCTGTCACCATTGTCAAAAACCATTGGATTGGACAAACCGAAGGTCAGGTGTAGGTGTGGCCTTGGCCGCGCGCAGCTAGCGGGGCACAATTGACACAAAACCATTGGACTCTACAAAACGAAGGTTAGAAGGTCAGGTGTAGGTGTGGCCTTGGCCGCGTGCAGCTAGCGGGGCACCGTTGACGCAAAACCATTAGTCTGTGCGCGTTAGTCTGTAACCATTGTCAAAAATCATTGGATTGGATAAAACGTGAAGGTTAGAAGGTCAGGTGTAGGTGTGGTCTTGGCCGCGCGCAGCAAGCAGGCCACGGTTGACACAAAACCATTGGTCTGTGCGCATTAGGCTGTAACCATTGTCAAAAACCATTAGATTGGACAAAACGAAGGTTAGAAGGTCAGGTGTAGGTGTGGCCTTGGCCGCGCACAGCTAGCGGGGCATGATTAACACAAAACCATTGATCTGGGCGCGTTAGGCTGTAACCATTGTCAGTACCACAGTTGTGCGAAAAATATACACATATCTATTACAGCGGAGCGATATACTGCATAGTAATTACAGAGTAGATAACAAAAAACACTCATTTCAGCTGTGGAAAGAATTAATCATTAAAGAGTAGCGAAATATTGCACACACTAGCCTAATTAGGGCGGTGAACTGAGTTCTGCGCACTAGAGACGGAACTGGGCGCTTCTTTGTGTTACATAGTACCGTAAGGGCGAGGTTGGCAGTATTGTTTTGATGACAGACCAGCGGATCTGTGGGGCTAACGAAGAGACCCGAATACTCATGACCGCAACCGATGATTGATATGGACTAATGGCGGCCACAGCTGTAATTTTGGTTATATAAGTCATGATCCTATTTGGAATGGTTGGGTGGGTCACCGATGGTGGAGGTGGAAATATCAATTTAAGCATCCCTCCCCGATTTATTTCTCATCGTTTTATAAGGTAGTTTGGCTAATTTATGCATTATAGAGAATGTTATCACTCGTTCTATCTTCATTCAGCGCTACTGTAATATTAAGCTACTGAAATAATCTTACAGAAAGGTAAACGGATGGAGGTGACAAATGTGTTTCTCCATCACAAGTAGAATGTGGAGCCAGTTTGTAGAGATTGAAGTAGGCCTACATGGAGTTCCTCATTCAACTAGATACAAACACTCATAACTAGACTCACTCACTCGCAGGAGTAACCAACTGTTATTTTACGTGGAGGAATATCGAACTTATCTGCAGGAGTAGGGGCAGATGACTTCGTATTTCCACCCCTTAAAACAACAATAACTAACTATCTGCAGGAGTGGTAAGCTGGATAAACATACTTCGCACGCTGATTACCACAATATGTTGCATCCAACATTGTTCCCTCGGGGAACCTGTAACCTCTAGAGGGCGCGTCCCCAGGTGGCGGATAGGGGGGCCCTACAGCACTAGTAGGGTTGGTTCAAATACCCTCCAATAGAACCCGCGGACCAACAGGTAGCCCAATTCCTGGGGGCTTCACAATTATGATGATGATAATGATGATAATTGTTGTTTTATGGGGCCTAACATCAAGGTTATCGGCCCCTGGCTTCACAATGCTGGGACACCCTCCCTCCAGGGGTCATAAATATGGAGGGCCCAGCTCGGGGTTATGAGTGAAGACCATAACGGTGCCTGCAGTGGAGAAGGAGTCCTTCGGTACAGTGCAGTTGGCGGAAGTGACATCCCAGTGCTCGGGAATTGAGTAAAAGTTATCGCTCTCACTTCAGAGACTGATATCAACCGTAGCGCCTGACCCGGAGCGGGCGGCTACAAACAGCGTCTGTTCCCCATGTGAGGGGCGGCTGATTTACTACCTGGCCGTACGTATAAAAGGCTTGGCGTCAGCAAGGGCATGCGGCCGGAAAACTATGCCACAACCAATATGACAGCGAATCTTAATTTAGCCTCGGAAAATGCTAGGGCGTACCCCAGAAGCGACGTGCAGGGATTTCGCCCGACCCCTGTGAGAAATGGGCTAGGGCTACTGGGTCACGATCGAACCCGGCTAAAGAGGCTAGCTCAAAAATATTGTGAGTTACGAAGAATAGGCATACTGAATGTAGGAAAAATGACTGGGAAAGGAAGGGAGTTAGTGGATAGTAGGGGGATGGTGGGTGTTCTAAATAGTTTCATGGCCGCCGCGTGAGTCCAAGCCAATATCTCGCAAACCGATGGTCGGATTTTAATAAATGAGGTGTCGTTGGACTCGGGCTGACGCCCTCTTTCCAATGGACTACTCATTTCAACCCCTAAATAAAACCTACCCCTACTAGGGGGTGAAATTGTAATTTTTTAGTGAAAGTCTCTTTTCAAATACGACATGTATAAGGTGCGCTGCTAAAATGAACTTAAACGTTGTTGCTCATATCGCGCATGCGTTTTACGAGATGCCGCTATGGATGAACATTTTTGTTTTTTGTTTTTTACGCATGCGCACTGGGGATTTTTGTAAGAGGGCGAGCTCTTTGAAAAAAATGATTGATAAGAAGAGGTTTTGGTGGTGAGGAGAGAGCCAGATAGTCGCCTACTTTCCTACGAAGTTTGCCGATATGTCTCAAACGCAAGGTCGGATTTGGACGTGTGACGTGTCAAATCGCTTGTCTCGAAGCCCTATACATGTTATTAATAGGTTAGAGTTTTGAGAATGAGGGAAACAGGCTTTTTTGGGGTAAAACCATGATTTTAGACTTTTTCTGATATTTCACGAATGCATGGTCGGATTTGGTCCTATGACGTGTCAAATGGCTTGTCTCGAAACCCTGTGTATTTTGGTAATAGGTTAAAGTTTTTGAGAATGAGGGAAACAGAATTTTTTGTTGTAAAACCGTGATTTTAGACTTTCTGTTATATCTCACAAACCAATAACGCCAGAGACGTATACGAGGGGTCGTAGGACTCGGGGTGACGCCCCTTTCCTCTCCCCTTTCGAATATAGTATTTATGTTTAAAAAATGCGAAAGGGTCTAACGACACTTTTGTTGAAAACATTTTAGTTTTTAAAACTTTTTCTTTTAATCTGTCTAAAATGTTCATGAAGAGTGGTTGCAGATAGAGACGATACCACTGGACACGTGTTTCAACGAAGCTATTACTGGCCACGGTGGTGATATACCAATACAGTATTCGCTATTTCGATGAGACGGCGGGTCGAGGGTTCGTTTTCCGATTTTTCCTATGATGGAATACCTAATACCTAAACCCCCTGAAGGGGGTCTTTAACATGTAAACGATTATGAGTGACATGACAAATGATAATTCCTTGATCAGATGAAGTTAGCTTTAGATAGAACAAACAGAACTTGGTTATATGTTGCTTGAAGTGAGTATAGAAAACAAACTTGCTGGGGCAGACTGACAGGATGTGGATGTTATTTGAGCTTATTGGAATGCATTGACTTGACTTGACAACAGGGCAATGAAAAAAGCACAGAGATGCTGAGGACACTTGAAGGTCAAACGATATGGCAACTATGGTGGGAGGGGGAAGCGAGGATGATGTCGCCGATCATGTTCAATGTTCAATGGATGAATTTAAATTTTGCGAAGCATTGTTCGGAGAGGGTCATGTGACGATTTGTTTTAAGGATATTTATTTTTCCGATCTTTCTTATGGTGGTCTCATTGATTGAAATCATACAAAACTGCTAGGGCATGGCCTTGAGATTTTATAAACTGATAATGGGATTTTGACATACAAGGTCCACTCAGAACTTGACATGATGTCATTCTTTTTATGGCTTATGAATTTCCCCAAAAAAGACCCAAAACAACAAGATCATAGACTTTTGCTTTCTTAATATATTGCAAACCCATAATGTTAGATGTTTACTGTGAGTGACGAAACCTAGCTAGGTAAAGAAAGAATTATTGTGGGCTACATGTATGGTGACTGACACGTCTTTGAACATTGGAACTTGTTTTCAGATCTGAGTGTAGTACATAGGGAGTATAGGTTGTAGGCATGGCTTGACAAACGGTGTACACAAAATTCAATTTATCGATTCAAGAATTATGAGTAGACTATCATTAATTAATTGGTTAAAGAGTGTAGCTAAAAATAAAAAAAAGTGACTACATTAAACTAAACTGAACCAAGTCGAATCAAACCCAACTGAACCAAACCAAGCCTAAAGCAAACCAAACCTAATCAAGAACAAGCCAAGGGCTTAAGTGTAAAACTTGTGGGGGAATGCAGTCATTGGCAATGTCCAAAGAAAGGGATAACGCTCTACCTTTAGAGGGTGAGGTAAAGCTAGCGCATGGTGCTAATGCATATTCCCAAGTACATGAACCACACACACACACAACTATCCTATGCTGTTTTTATGAGTTGACTGTTAAAACTTACTCAGTGGTTACTGAGCAAGATGGTCGCTACACACAACAAGCTTTAAATACTTGAGGCTAATAATCTATACACACACACGCACTCGCTTGTTCTAAACTAAACTGTCTCGCTGGCAGTGCTCACACAGTAGGCAAATGACAGAAATGCTTGGCTAACCGAAATACAATCATTTTCGGTTGTCTAATGATACCAGCTAGCCATTACATGCTATAGTGGTGAGCACATGTGCCTCTTGCACTGGAGATCGTAACTCGATTTCTAGCTCTAAGGCCTAGAACGAATCAAACTAAGAAAGAATGGTATGGTGACGCAGTAGTTAAACTGTTAGCCTTTCAATAAGGTAGACTAGGGTTTGATTTTGGGTTAATATACATGTCATAAACAAACAAACAAAAAAAGCGGAGATAATGTTTAAAACTGATTACACTTGTCTCTTTTCAAATTATTACTTAGATTACAAATACAAAGGTGGACTGGGTTTGATATACAGTTAATGCTGCCTATCGCATACTAGCCTGTAAGAAAGCCAAACAAGCAAAAGGCGTAGGTAGAGCAGTGGTAAAATCACTATGTGTAGAGAACTACCTAACGGTTTTATGAACTGGCAATGCTATGTCGCATAAACAGTGCAGGATACAATCCGGCAACCATAATTTTTATCTTGTGGAACAGAGAAAATGCAATTTTACCTTGATGGATAGCAAATGAGTGCAGATGAATGACCTATGCATTAGCCTACCATAGGGTTATAACCACGAGGTGGAGGTGTGACTTTTATATTTTATTGTTTAGAGACATGGCTTTTTTGTAACCAGTAGATTTAGTATTTTGTAAATATTCATTTTTGTAATTGTAAATAGTGGAAACATTTTTTTGTAATAGTAAATGTTAAATGTATAACTAAAAGTTATTTGGGATAAGTGTGCATGTCAAGGATAAATAGCGTGGTTGTATTTGTTTTCAAAGACAGGTATGGTTGTGTGAATGTATGACTACAAATAGAATGATAGAGAGAGAGAGAGAAAGCTTGTGTATGTGTGTGTGTGTGTGTGTGTGTGTGTGTGTGGGTAGCATTGATTTTTCAACCAAAGCAAACACGGCAAGGTAGGATGGTGGGGTAATTAATGTATATAGCAAATGGTAAATAGTATACTATATTTTTTTAACACTTGTGTTTTTTTAATGCAGCAGTAGATAGGTGTTATTTTATAAAACAGTCTTACCTACAGTAGTAGTAGTAGTAGTAGTAGTAGGCCTATATGTTTTTGGAAACAAACAGAAAGAGAATGCACTATTGCCATGGCCAAGCACTTCCATTAAAGTGATTTCAAGAAAATTTAAATCAGCAAATGTGTGTTTTACAAAACTAAACATTCAGCATGGACTAAATCATAAACGTGTCTTCTGTGATATGGAAAAAATAGGAAATCCATGTTTCCATATCAACACAATTTAAAAACTTAAAACTGACATTTAAAAAATGTAAATGGGAAATTGGCAAATGTGTAAACAACAAAATGGAAAATTCTTGTTTCCATATCATGAAATCCAAAAACTTTAAACTGACATTTTCAAATCGTGTACATGGAAAATTGACAAATGGCAATGTGTGAAATGTGAAAATGAAAAAATATGAACAAATGGCTATCATTATTTAAAAAAAATAAAAAACCGTCGTGTTCTATCGTTAAAGTGTGAATCAAACCACATCTACTTATTTGGATCACTCGAGACTGAGTAGACCTGTTTTAGTCCTAATATACTTTTAAAATTTTATGTTAAAGCTCAATTTGAACTCAAGAGCTTTAGAGTGCCAGCTAACTATTATAACCGTTACGTCACAAAGACAACTTTACACTACTCTTAATAAACAATAATAAGAAAAAGAATAATAAATGTTGAATTTTTTTTTAAGGATGAACATGGTGACACTGTTTCTGTTGCACAGTCTGCTAGCTACTAGCCAGCAGCTGGGGTCTTAGAAAACGATACAGTTGACATTTTGTAATGAGATGTGACATGTTTCAAAGTACAGTATTATGGGTTGCTGTTGAGTAAAAACTAATCCTGTACAAGGAAGCAAGGGTTCGAACCCCTTACCTAACATTACTATTGCCTGAACATGGCTTGACGACACTGTATTATTATGATACTCGGTACACAAACCATAGATAGAGTGTATTGTTTAAGATCACTTTCTTTCTGAACATAGGTGGAGACTGTTGATGGTTAACAATGGCATTAATATAGTAGGACGTGGGTATAGCAATTAAGAAAAAACAGACAATACCCATACAATATTTTTATTTATTTAATATAAGTACTTGTACAATAGTTACATTCAAAATACATTTCTTTTTTCTCTATTACTATTTAGTCCTTTTTGATTCTCTTGCATATGAAGGGTAGATAACCTTGTAGTTCAGCCCCTTAAAACAACAACAACACAACCTTTTGCATAGTCTGTGATGTTGACGACTCTTGAGATGTGGAAGATGGATTAAACATAACTTTTACAGCAGGGGTTAAATGTTGCTCAATAAACACTGCACTATTTTGAGTAGCAACATTTTTTTCTTGTACTAGCTTTTTAGCATTGTCATGATTATTTGTTGACACCAACAGTGTTTCATCTGGTACACCACATTGATGATCACTCACACTTAAAACCTTACCATTTCTACTTTTTAGATTGCCTCGACATGTTTTTGACCTCTCTTTTGAGCATCGCCAAAATATTATTCCTTTTACATTTTGACGATTATAGTTATAAGAGTAGCCTTTATAGAGTACACGTTGTTTACCTTTGTTAGTTGTAGTAAGTTCCATAGTAGCAACTAACCTGTTAGTATGATTTGCTCACTACAAAGGTTATAACTGTTCTGATAATAAAATCATTTAGCGTTGGCTTTTATATTTAATATGTACAGTTTGAAGTGATAGCAAAAGTGAGAGCAAAATGGTAGCAGAGTGGTAGAAAATATAACATGTATTGTTAAGAAATAGTTTAAGCTGTTATGTGGATCCATTACATAATAATTTTAGCACGACGAAGCTCATTTTCTATATCCAATAGTTCTTCCTCATATTCAGTATAACCAGCCTGTTTATAGACATGCAGTTGCTGAAGCCGCCGGATTAGCTTATTTGGATTGTTCCAGTAGACAAATTTAACAAATGATTTTTTAGTTGTAAACAAAGCATTACCATTATCATTATTATCTTCATCATCAACATCATCATCATCATAACCATTATCATTATCATCATCATCATTATCATCATCATCATGATCATTATAATCCTCATCACTATTACTATATAGTCCTTTTTGATTCTTTTGCAATACCACATTTTGCACAGTCTGTGTTGCCCTTGATAATGTTGGGAGTTTTTCAGACATTGACAACTGTCCTAACACGACTTTCTGAGGAGATGATACATGCTTCTTAACAAACAATGCACTATCTTGAGCTGCAATATCTTTTTCTGGGACAAGTGTTTTAGCATTTTGAAGAGTTTTTTTAAACAGCAACGATGTTTTATCTGGTACACTACATTGATGATCACTCATACTTAAGACATCACTATTTTTACTTTTCAGCTCACCTCGACACTGTTTTGAACGATGTTTTGAACAACGCCAAATAACAGTTCCATTTTTATTGGTTCGTTTTACAATATATTTATATCCTTTATAGAATGCGTATGGCATACCATTGCTATTTGTTGATACTTCCATGTCAATTGTCAAGCATGAACTAATCTCTAGCAAAGTTCACTCGATAATATAAATAATTTCTAAACCCCAGTAGTGAATAGTCAGTTGTTTTTGATCTATGCAAGCGTAAACATGTCACATACACTGGTGATGGATACTCAAGGCTTTAAGGTCAATGAAAACAAGTACAGTATATATTTAAATAGGTGGCTATCATTGATTGCACAACACGCGGGTCACCATATCTTTTTTTCTTTCGGACTAGTGTTTTAACATTTGAAGAGTGTTTTAAACAGCAACGATGTCTTATCAGTCACACTACATTGATGATCACTCACACTTAAGACCTCGCTATTTTTACTTTTTAACTCACTTTGACACTGTTTTGAACGATGTTTTGAACAACGCCAAATAACAGTTCCATTTTTATTGGTTCGTTTTACAATATACGTATAACCTTTATAGTATGCATATGGCTTACCATAACTATTCGTTGATACTTTCATATCAATTTTCAAGCATGAAATAATCTCCAATAAATTTCGCTCGATAATAGAAATAATAGTTTAAAGTGGGTGCGAAGGTGGGTGCAAAAGTGGGTGCAAAAGTGAGTGTAAAAGTGGGTGTAAAAGTGGGTGCAAAAGTGGGTGCAAAAGTGAGTGCAAACGTGGGTGCGAAAGTGGGTGCGAAAGTGGATGCAGTTTATAGTAGGCACCATTTTTACTAGAATGTGATTTGAGTAAATGTAATTTCTAAACCCAAGTAGTGAATAGTCAGTTGGTTTTGATTTATGCAAGCGTAAACATGTCTCATACACTGATGATGGATACTCAAGGCTTTTTGGTCAACAAAAACAAGTATATAGTTAAAGAGGTAGCTATTATTGATTGCACAACACTGAATCTATTTTTGAAATTTTGACAAAGGGTCTAAGTGCACTTTTGTTAATATCTCACGAACCAATAAGACTACGGCATTGTATGAGGTATTGTTGGACTTTTTGCCGAAGACTGCTGGTAAACACTTATGTTCCCACGACCTTTTTAAAGATGGCGGCTGACCCACGAGGGGTGATTAAAACGTATTCCAAGCGACGCTTGTCGATAAGCAAACCAATAATCAAAGGGGGGTGTGACAGAGCTTGAGGCGATAACCCCTTTTGATTGATCCCTGTTGATTTGCCCCTTTGGACTGGTCCCCGTTGACAAGTCCCTCTGAACGGGTCCTTTTTGAAGGGAGTCATTTATGACGGGCCCCTGCTGACGGGTCACTGTGGACGGATCCCTGTGGACAGGTCCCTGTTGACAGGTCCTTTTGACTAATCCCTTTGGACCTGTCAACAGGGACCTGTCCACAGGGATCCGTCCACAGTGACCCGTCAGCAGGGGCCCGTCATAAATGACTCCCTTCAAAAAGGACCCGTTCAGAGGGACTTGTCAACGGGGACCAGTCCAAAGGGGCAAATCAACAGGGATCAATCAAAAGGGGTTATCGCCTCAAGCTCTGTCACACCCCCCTTTGATTATTGGTTTGCTTATCGACAAGCGTCGCTTGGAATACGTTTTAATCACCCCTCGTGGGTCAGCCGCCATCTTTAAAAAGGTCGTGGGAACATAAGTGTTTACCAGCAGTCTTCGGCAAAAAGTCCAACAATACCTCATACAATGCCGTAGTCTTATTGGTTCGCGAGATATTAACAAAAGTGCACTTAGACCCTTTGTCAAAATTTCAAAAATAGATTCAGTGTTGTGCAATCAATAATAGCTACCTCTTTAACTATATACTTGTTTTTGTTGACCAAAAAGCCTTGAGTATCCATCATCAGTGTATGAGACATGTTTACGCTTGCATAAATCAAAACCAACTGACTATTCACTACTTGGGTTTAGAAATTACATTTACTCAAATCACATTCTAGTAAAAATGGTGCCTACTATAAACTGCATCCACTTTCGCACCCACTTTCGCACCCACTTTTGCACTCACTTTTGCACCCTCTTTTGCACCCACTTTTACACCCACTTTTACACTCACTTTTGCACCCACTTTTGCACCCACCTTCGCACCCACTTTAAACTATTATTTCTATTATCGAGCGAAATTTATTGGAGATTATTTCATGCTTGAAAATTGATATGAAAGTATCAACGAATAGTTATGGTAAGCCATATGCATACTATAAAGGTTATACGTATATTGTAAAACGAACCAATAAAAATGGAACTGTTATTTGGCGTTGTTCAAAACATCGTTCAAAACAGTGTCAAAGTGAGTTAAAAAGTAAAAATAGCGAGGTCTTAAGTGTGAGTGATCATCAATGTAGTGTGACTGATAAGACATCGTTGCTGTTTAAAACACTCTTCAAATGTTAAAACACTAGTCCGAAAGAAAAAAAGATATGGTGACCCGCGTGTTGTGCAATCAATGATAGCCACCTATTTAAATATATACTGTACTTGTTTTCATTGACCTTAAAGCCTTGAGTATCCATCACCAGTGTATGTGACATGTTTACGCTTGCATAGATCAAAAACAACTGACTATTCACTACTGGGGTTTAGAAATTATTTATATTATCGAGTGAACTTTGCTAGAGATTAGTTCATGCTTGACAATTGACATGGAAGTATCAACAAATAGCAATGGTATGCCATACGCATTCTATAAAGGATATAAATATATTGTAAAACGAACCAATAAAAATGGAACTGTTATTTGGCGTTGTTCAAAACATCGTTCAAAACAGTGTCGAGGTGAGCTGAAAAGTAAAAATAGTGATGTCTTAAGTATGAGTGATCATCAATGTAGTGTACCAGATAAAACATCGTTGCTGTTTAAAAAAACTCTTCAAAATGCTAAAACACTTGTCCCAGAAAAAGATATTGCAGCTCAAGATAGTGCATTGTTTGTTAAGAAGCATGTATCATCTCCTCAGAAAGTCGTGTTAGGACAGTTGTCAATGTCTGAAAAACTCCCAACATTATCAAGGGCAACACAGACTGTGCAAAATGTGGTATTGCAAAAGAATCAAAAAGGACTATATAGTAATAGTGATGAGGATTATAATGATCATGATGATGATGATAATGATGATGATGATAATGATAATGGTTATGATGATGATGATGTTGATGATGAAGATAATAATGATAATGGTAATGCTTTGTTTACAACTAAAAAATCATTTGTTAAATTTGTCTACTGGAACAATCCAAGTAAGCTAATCCGGCGGCTTCAGCAACTGCATGTCTATAAACAGGCTGGTTATACTGAATATGAGGAAGAACTATTGGATATAGAAAATGAGCTTCGTCGTGCTAAAATTATTATGTAATGGATCCACATAACAGCTTAAACTATTTCTTAACAATACATGTTATATTTTCTACCACTCTGCTACCATTTTGCTCTCACTTTTGCTATCACTTCAAACTGTACATATTAAATATAAAAGCCAACGCTAAATGATTTTATTATCAGAACAGTTATAACCTTTGTAGTGAGCAAATCATACTAACAGGTTAGTTGCTACTATGGAACTTACTACAACTAACAAAGGTAAACAACGTGTACTCTATAAAGGCTACTCTTATAACTATAATCGTCAAAATGTAAAAGGAATAATATTTTGGCGATGCTCAAAAGAGAGGTCAAAAACATGTCGAGGCAATCTAAAAAGTAGAAATGGTAAGGTTTTAAGTGTGAGTGATCATCAATGTGGTGTACCAGATGAAACACTGTTGGTGTCAACAAATAATCATGACAATGCTAAAAAGCTAGTACAAGAAAAAAATGTTGCTACTCAAAATAGTGCAGTGTTTATTGAGCAACATTTAACCCCTGCTGTAAAAGTTATGTTTAATCCATCTTCCACATCTCAAGAGTCGTCAACATCACAGACTATGCAAAAGGTTGTGTTGTTGTTGTTTTAAGGGGCTGAACTACAAGGTTATCTACCCTTCATATGCAAGAGAATCAAAAAGGACTAAATAGTAATAGAGAAAAAAGAAATGTATTTTGAATGTAACTATTGTACAAGTACTTATATTAAATAAATAAAAATATTGTATGGGTATTGTCTGTTTTTTCTTAATTGCTATACCCACGTCCTACTATATTAATGCCATTGTTAACCATCAACAGTCTCCACCTATGTTCAGAAAGAAAGTGATCTTAAACAATACACTCTATCTATGGTTTGTGTACCGAGTATCATAATAATACAGTGTCGTCAAGCCATGTTCAGGCAATAGTAATGTTAGGTAAGGGGTTCGAACCCTTGCTTCCTTGTACAGGATTAGTTTTTACTCAACAGCAACCCATAATACTGTACTTTGAAACATGTCACATCTCATTACAAAATGTCAACTGTATCGTTTTCTAAGACCCCAGCTGCTGGCTAGTAGCTAGCAGACTGTGCAACAGAAACAGTGTCACCATGTTCATCCTTAAAAAAAAATTCAACATTTATTATTCTTTTTCTTATTATTGTTTATTAAGAGTAGTGTAAAGTTGTCTTTGTGACGTAACGGTTATAATAGTTAGCTGGCACTCTAAAGCTCTTGAGTTCAAATTGAGCTTTAACATAAAATTTTAAAAGTATATTAGGACTAAAACAGGTCTACTCAGTCTCGAGTGATCCAAATAAGTAGATGTGGTTTGATTCACACTTTAACGATAGAACACGACGGTTTTTTATTTTTTTTAAATAATGATAGCCATTTGTTCATATTTTTTCATTTTCACATTTCACACATTGCCATTTGTCAATTTTCCATGTAAACGATTTGAAAATGTCAGTTTAAAGTTTTTGGATTTCATGATATGGAAACAAGAATTTTCCATTTTGTTGTTTACACATTTGCCAATTTCCCATTTACATTTTTTAAATGTCAGTTTTAAGTTTTTAAATTGTGTTGATATGGAAACATGGATTTCCTATTTTTTCCATATCACAGAAGACACGTTTATGATTTAGTCCATGCTGAATGTTTAGTTTTGTAAAACACACATTTGCTGATTTAAATTTTCTTGAAATCACTTTAATGGAAGTGCTTGGCCATGGCAATAGTGCATTCTCTTTCTGTTTGTTTCCAAAAACATATAGGCCTACTACTACTACTACTACTACTACTACTGTAGGTAAGACTGTTTTATAAAATAACACCTATCTACTGCTGCATTAAAAAAACACAAGTGTTAAAAAAATATAGTATACTATTTACCATTTGCTATATACATTAATTACCCCACCATCCTACCTTGCCGTGTTTGCTTTGGTTGAAAAATCAATGCTACCCACACACACACACACACACACACACACATACACAAGCTTTCTCTCTCTCTCTCTATCATTCTATTTGTAGTCATACATTCACACAACCATACCTGTCTTTGAAAACAAATACAACCACGCTATTTATCCTTGACATGCACACTTATCCCAAATAACTTTTAGTTATACATTTAACATTTACTATTACAAAAAAATGTTTCCACTATTTACAATTACAAAAATGAATATTTACAAAATACTAAATCTACTGGTTACAAAAAAGCCATGTCTCTAAACAATAAAATATAAAAGTCACACCTCCACCTCGTGGTTATAACCCTATGGTAGGCTAATGCATAGGTCATTCATCTGCACTCATTTGCTATCCATCAAGGTAAAATTGCATTTTCTCTGTTCCACAAGATAAAAATTATGGTTGCCGGATTGTATCCTGCACTGTTTATGCGACATAGCATTGCCAGTTCATAAAACCGTTAGGTAGTTCTCTACACATAGTGATTTTACCACTGCTCTACCTACGCCTTTTGCTTGTTTGGCTTTCTTACAGGCTAGTATGCGATAGGCAGCATTAACTGTATATCAAACCCAGTCCACCTTTGTATTTGTAATCTAAGTAATAATTTGAAAAGAGACAAGTGTAATCAGTTTTAAACATTATCTCCGCTTTTTTTGTTTGTTTGTTTATGACATGTATATTAACCCAAAATCAAACCCTAGTCTACCTTATTGAAAGGCTAACAGTTTAACTACTGCGTCACCATACCATTCTTTCTTAGTTTGATTCGTTCTAGGCCTTAGAGCTAGAAATCGAGTTACGATCTCCAGTGCAAGAGGCACATGTGCTCACCACTATAGCATGTAATGGCTAGCTGGTATCATTAGACAACCGAAAATGATTGTATTTCGGTTAGCCAAGCATTTCTGTCATTTGCCTACTGTGTGAGCACTGCCAGCGAGACAGTTTAGTTTAGAACAAGCGAGTGCGTGTGTGTGTATAGATTATTAGCCTCAAGTATTTAAAGCTTGTTGTGTGTAGCGACCATCTTGCTCAGTAACCACTGAGTAAGTTTTAACAGTCAACTCATAAAAACAGCATAGGATAGTTGTGTGTGTGTGTGGTTCATGTACTTGGGAATATGCATTAGCACCATGCGCTAGCTTTACCTCACCCTCTAAAGGTAGAGCGTTATCCCTTTCTTTGGACATTGCCAATGACTGCATTCCCCCACAAGTTTTACACTTAAGCCCTTGGCTTGTTCTTGATTAGGTTTGGTTTGCTTTAGGCTTGGTTTGGTTCAGTTGGGTTTGATTCGACTTGGTTCAGTTTAGTTTAATGTAGTCACTTTTTTTTATTTTTAGCTACACTCTTTAACCAATTAATTAATGATAGTCTACTCATAATTCTTGAATCGATAAATTGAATTTTGTGTACACCGTTTGTCAAGCCATGCCTACAACCAAAACTCCCTATGTACTACACTCAGATCTGAAAACAAGTTCCAATGTTCAAAGACGTGTCAGTCACCATACATGTAGCCCACAATAATTCTTTCTTTACCTAGCTAGGTTTCGTCACTCACAGTAAACATCTAACATTATGGGTTTGCAATATATTAAGAAAGCAAAAGTCTATGATCTTGTTGTTTTGGGTCTTTTTTGGGGAAATTCATAAGCCATAAAAAGAATGACATCATGTCAAGTTCTGAGTGGACCTTGTATGTCAAAATCCCATTATCAGTTTATAAAATCTCAAGGCCATGCCCTAGCAGTTTTGTATGATTTCAATCAATGAGACCACCATAAGAAAGATCGGAAAAATAAATATCCTTAAAACAAATCGTCACATGACCCTCTCCGAACAATGCTTCGCAAAATTTAAATTCATCCATTGAACATTGAACATGATCGGCGACATCATCCTCGCTTCCCCCTCCCACCATAGTTGCCATATCGTTTGACCTTCAAGTGTCCTCAGCATCTCTGTGCTTTTTTCATTGCCCTGTTGTCAAGTCAAGTCAATGCATTCCAATAAGCTCAAATAACATCCACATTCTGTCAGTCTGCCCCAGCAAGTTTGTTTTCTATACTCACTTCAAGCAACATATAACCAAGTTCTGTTTGTTCTATCTAAAGCTAACTTCATCTGATCAAGGAATTATCATTTGTCATGTCACTCATAATCGTTTACATGTTAAAGACCCCCTTCAGGGGGTTTAGGTATTAGGTATTCCATCATAGGAAAAATCGGAAAACGAACCCTCGACCCGCCGTCTCATCGAAATAGCGAATACTGTATTGGTATATCACCACCGTGGCCAGTAATAGCTTCGTTGAAACACGTGTCCAGTGGTATCGTCTCTATCTGCAACCACTCTTCATGAACATTTTAGACAGATTAAAAGAAAAAGTTTTAAAAACTAAAATGTTTTCAACAAAAGTGTCGTTAGACCCTTTCGCATTTTTTAAACATAAATACTATATTCGAAAGGGGAGAGGAAAGGGGCGTCACCCCGAGTCCTACGACCCCTCGTATACGTCTCTGGCGTTATTGGTTTGTGAGATATAACAGAAAGTCTAAAATCACGGTTTTACAACAAAAAATTCTGTTTCCCTCATTCTCAAAAACTTTAACCTATTACCAAAATACACAGGGTTTCGAGACAAGCCATTTGACACGTCATAGGACCAAATCCGACCATGCATTCGTGAAATATCAGAAAAAGTCTAAAATCATGGTTTTACCCCAAAAAAGCCTGTTTCCCTCATTCTCAAAACTCTAACCTATTAATAACATGTATAGGGCTTCGAGACAAGCGATTTGACACGTCACACGTCCAAATCCGACCTTGCGTTTGAGACATATCGGCAAACTTCGTAGGAAAGTAGGCGACTATCTGGCTCTCTCCTCACCACCAAAACCTCTTCTTATCAATCATTTTTTTCAAAGAGCTCGCCCTCTTACAAAAATCCCCAGTGCGCATGCGTAAAAAACAAAAAACAAAAATGTTCATCCATAGCGGCATCTCGTAAAACGCATGCGCGATATGAGCAACAACGTTTAAGTTCATTTTAGCAGCGCACCTTATACATGTCGTATTTGAAAAGAGACTTTCACTAAAAAATTACAATTTCACCCCCTAGTAGGGGTAGGTTTTATTTAGGGGTTGAAATGAGTAGTCCATTGGAAAGAGGGCGTCAGCCCGAGTCCAACGACACCTCATTTATTAAAATCCGACCATCGGTTTGCGAGATATTGGCTTGGACTCACGCGGCGGCCATGACACTATTTAGAACACTCACCATCCCCCTACTGTGGATCTCATGGAAAGGAGGAAGGTGAAAATATTGTGTGTGGAAGAGACTAGATGGAAGGGAAATAGGGCTAGAGAGTTGGGTAGTGGCTATAAGCTACTATACAGTGGAGCAGACAAGGACGGGAGGAATGGAGTGGGAATAATCCTCTCCCGAGACATAAAGGAGACCATAGTTCAAGTTAAGAGAAGGAGTGACAGGATAATGAGCATCAAACTGTGTCTTGATGGACAAATGGTAAACATTGTGTGTGTTTATGCTCCGCAAGTGGGTTGCGATGAGGAAGAGAAAATATCATTCTGGGAAGATATGGATCGTGAGCTTGGAGGTATACCAGCGAATGAAAGATTGATAGTGGGTGGTGACTTAAATGGACATGTCGGAAAGAGTCGAGATACAATTGAAAGAGTACATGGAGGCTGGGGAGTAGGAGTGAGGAATGATGAAGGACATAAAATCGTGGATTGTGCGATGGCATATGATTTGGCGATTGTGAATACATGGTTCGAGAAAAACACAGGTCAATATATGACTTACAAGAGTGGGACCAGAGAAAGCCAGATTGACTTCTTAATGTGTAAAAGGTCTCAATTAAGGGAAATACAAAACTGTAAAGTTTTTAATGGTGAAGCAGTGGCAGCACAGCATAGGACGGTAGTCATGGACTGGAAAATGAAGATTAGGAAGAAAGGCAGACCTTTGCGAGTCTTAACAAAAATTAAGTGATGGAGATTAAATGAAGAGGCGTTGAAGGACCAGTTTAAGGAGAAAGTACTCAATGGAGTGGTTCTTTGCATTGATGTGCAGGAGTGGTGGGCGCACAACAGCTGTTTGATAAGGAGGGTAGGAACTGAAGTGCTAGGGAGAACTTCTGGCAAGAAACCACTAGCTGACAAAGAAACATGGTGGTGGAATGAGGAGGTACAGAAGATCGCGAAAGACAAAGGTGATGCAAAGAAGTTATGGGATATGACAGGTAGACAAGAGGATCAAGAGAACTACACGAGATGTAATAAGGAAGCAAAGAAGGTAGTAGCACAGTCAAAGGCACAAATGATGGATCGGCTGTACGAAGAGTTGGAAACTACAGAAGGTGAAGGAAAAATTTTCAGAATAGCGCAGGCGAGGGATAAAGACAAGAAGGACTACACCCAAATAAAGCAGATCAAAGATGAAAATGGTCTAGTTCTAGTATTAACGGACCATTCCGACATCAAGTGCAGATGGAGAAACTACTATGGAAAACTTCTCAGTGAAGAGAACCCAAGGGAATATTTAGGAGAAGGAGAAAAACACCAGGGTCTGACAATGGATATTAGAAAAGAAGAAGTAACATTAGCACTTAGGAAAATGAAAAACGGAAAGGCAACAGGACCCGATGAAATACCAGTTGAAGTGTGGACGTATCTAGAGAAAGATGGAATCGACATGTTGCTGGATTTAATGCAAAAAATGTACTCTCAGGAAACAATACCTGATGAATGGAGAGAAAGTATTTTAGAGCCTATATTTAAAGAGAAGGGGGATATTCAGGACTGTGCTAACTACAGGGGCATTAAGTTAATGTCCCATACCATGAAAATCTGGGAAAGAGTGATAGACAAGAGGATCCGGGAGGAGACTAGCATTGGCGAGCAACAATTCAGCTTCATGCCAGGAAAAGGGACCACAGACGCCGTGTTTGCCCTGAGACAAGTAATGGAAAAGTATCGTGAAAGACAGAAGGGATTACACTTCGCATTCATGGACCTAGAGAAAGCATATGACCGGGTGCCCCGAGGAGAAGTCTGGAGATGTTTAGGAGCGAAGGGAGTCCCAGAGAAGTACGTGCAGTTGGTTCATGAAATGTACAAAGACGCAAGAACACAGGTTAGAAGCAGCGTTGGACTTACAGATTGGATTCCGGTTCGTGTAGGTTTACACCAAGGTTCGGCTTTAAGTCCATATCTGTTTTGTTTCTGGACGAAATGTTTTGCGGATTACGAGACCAAGCCCCCTGGTGCATGATGTTTGCGGACGATATTGTGTTGTGTAGTACCACCAAAGATGTCATAGAAGAAAAACTGGAACAGTGGAGGGCAGCCTTGGAAGACAGAGGACTCAGGATTAGCAGGAAGAAGACAGAGTATATGAGGTTCAATACAGACCAAGACTGTGAGATCAGAATGCAAGGGGAAACGTTAAATAGAGTGGATGAGTTCAAATACCTGGGTTCGGTGGTGACTGGAGATGGAAATCTGGATCTGGAAGTGTCACACAGGATTCAGGTAGGATGGATGAACTGGAGGAAAATGTCAGGAGTGCTCTGTGACCGCAGGATCAAGCCTATGGTTAAGGGGAAAATATATAAAACTGTCGTAAGTCCTGCATTGCTGTATGGCTCTGAAACATGGCCTGCACGCAAAACGCACACACACAGGCTTGACGTCACGGAAATGAAAATGCTCAGGTGGATGAGTGGAGTGACTAAGCGTGATAGAGTGGAAAATGTCAAAATAAGAGGAACATTGAAGGTTGTGGAAATATCTAAGAAGATACAAGAAAAGCGACTTCAATGGTACGGGCATGTGAGAAGAAGGGAGGAATCCTACGTGGGGAGGGAGATGCTAGACATGCAAATACAGAGAGTGAGAATGCGAGGCAGACCTAAACGAAGATGGGTGGATTGTGTACAGGAGGACCTCAGAGAAAAACAGTTGTCAGAAGAGGATATGCATGACCGGGATAAATGGAGGAGAGCTGTCAGAAACATCGACCCCACATAGGAGTGGGAATGATGTAAAGAGAAAGAAGAAGAGTTGCATCCAATTATCGGACGTTAAATGCAGCTAGCATAAATACAATGATTAATTGGTCCTTGCTATAAAAAAAACTAATTGCCTACCCCAGTTTATTTATTTTTATTATTATTATTATTATTCAGAAATCGCATGTTCTTACCTATCTTGCAATTTTATATGGGTGCTGACTGTTCAAATTTGCCAAATCACATCACACCCGTGAGAAACAAAATCCGTTTTGAAAAAGAAGTTTCAGTTTTCCTTTTCAACCCCAGAAAATAAAAAGTAAATCATTATGAGTAAATGTTTGAAAGGCCTTGTAAAGTTTGGTTAACATCGCAGGTTATGGAACACTACTAACAAAGAAATTTCATTCAACATTGCAAGTATATTAAAAAACAATCACCGCTATTGTAAAAGATAATTACTTACTATTAAATATAAGTATCCCTCCTTGCGTATCGTATGAAATTCACAATTGATCATGTCAAGTGAGAATACAGATGTTCTGTCAAAATGGCGTCATCACAGGGCCTACACCGAGTGAACGAACCGAGTCTGCACCTTCAAAATCGTCGCTATGTACACTCGCACTCGGCTCGTACACTTGCACTCGATCGTATTTGGAATACCACTCGCTGACGTCACTTCCGAGGGAGAGTGTGCAAGAGTGTACACTTTGGCTATTTGGCAAACAGCCTTAGACAAGTTAGCAGGCTGTCTATATACATGGCACCGAGCCTTGTCATAGAAACAGTAGACTTGTACTATAGTTTGACGATGGATGTCTTTGGACGTGCGTTCATGGCCAAAGCTAGGTCTGTTCGCATACATGATCCTAAACAAGAAGCAGATCCTGCTAATAAACACTATGTGAATAAGTCAGTAGGGCTACGCACAAAACAGGGAGATTATGACTTTAAGGGAAAGCAGTTAACCCATGTGAAACATCCTCAAGTGTCTACAGACGTTACTACAAAATAGTATGTGGATAACAAAGTGTATAAATTTTATGACAAAGTGCCTCAGCTTACGGTGAATGGCTATACCGCTAATCATCACCGCATTATTCACTTGGAAGACCCGCAAGACGGAGACGATGTCTATACCAAACGCTACGTGACCTATGAAATGAAAAGGCTTTATAAATTTATCCCATCTGTATTTTTAGTGTATCTGACAAATGAAAAACCTGTGAATGACAGAAACCATTTACCGCTAGTCCATGACCAGCACCTGACCTATGTGTTTGCTTCGGGTTTAAACCACTATCGATTACACTATGATGGAACCATTCACATGAAATACGCCATTCCTGATGAGAACCATTTGCAAATAGAGATAAATGGTCATAGGATGTTGGTCCATAACCATGAAATGGTCAATGCAGGTGACAAATTATCCTTTCATCTCATGTTGACATGGAATGAAAAGCAAGCGGGAAAACCCATAAACGATTTCCCATTTTAAGTGGAATTGGAATATACAGCTGTGAAATAACAATCTGATGTTAGTCGTGACTTAAACATTCTTGTGAAAGGTTGTTGGTCATTATCATGATGATCATCATCATCATCATGGTGAAACAAAGATATGTGGTGAGAAAGACTGAAAAGACTAAAAGAAAGACTCTGCCCTTGGCAAAGCCTGGGCTTAAGGCATTCGTGGGCAAGCCCTTGCGAAAGAAAAAAAAGAAAAAATAATGTGTTGGCCACAAAGAAAGCCCTTCGAGCAGCACAGAGACGTGTTATTCCAAAACGTCAGCGACAGGGTTCAAAACAAGGGTGAGTGATTCCCGTCCCCAAACGAGCGGGATATTTACCTGCATTATTTGCTGATCTGGCTGCTCTGGTTTCACTTTTGGGCGATGGCAGTGCTGTGGTGAAAACCATCAAAGCCACGCAGCAAGCCAAGCAACAACTAAAAGAAAGTCAGCGACACAATGAAATGATGGAAGCGTTTGCTATGGGGGCTAGAAATGCCAATTTAAAGCCAGCCTTTTATCAACAAGGATTTGGGTTTTCACCACTTCAAAATATATATAAAAAAAATAACCTCAGCCATAGCAAGACATGCCCTGACGCATCAACAAGTGGAAAGCTATTTTAAACAACTAAAGCTTTCTCATTTTCGAGGTGTGTTTATGCGAAACCAATTACCCCCACGATCCTGGAAACAGGAATGTGCTTTTGTCAATTTGGATGATCACTGCGAACCAGGAACGCATTATGTAGCTTATGTCAAAGAGGGATCTACCGTATGTTACTCTGACAGTATTTTGAATTTGCCCCCACCCATGGAACTAGTGACCTATTTTGGAAACAGGATCAAGATATATTATAATGCGAAACGTGAACAAACGTTTAACAGCCAACAGTGTGGTCGTTCGTGTTTAATTGTCTATATAAGACGCAGCAAAAGCAAAAACCTCAACAGTATGTCGGCAGAAAGTAGGACGTTTACACTACATGGACGTGGTCCTGAAGTCAGCCTGGACTTTTACCCACCTATCGAATTGAGTGAAAAACCCTATGGTTTAGGTCTTGTTTCACTTGAAACGTACAATAGATTATACAACGTACGTGAAAGTGTAAACAACAAGTTTTACTATGATGATTCTGTGCTCACCTTGAACTCTGGTGGATATGCGATAGATGATATTAATGAACACATTTATGTGGTGCTGATCAATGAATATGTTTTAAAGTCATTTCTCGACGGAACGCGCAAGTTTGAACTTGTAGGAAATACCAACACTCATCGCTGCAGTATTTTCTCTACATTCAATATTGACTTTAAAACACGCCCCGATTCCAATGGTCCATTACTAGGATTTAAACCACGCTTGTTAGAGCCCAACAAAAAACACGAATCAGACCATGAAGCGAAATTCACTGAGGACCATCATGTGTCGGTGACGTGTAATATTATTAGCCAAGTGTACACCAATCAAGAATCATCGCATTCGCTTTATGACTTTATTGTTACATCGCCCAATGGCTATGTTATTCGTGAATACCATCCAGTGGTGCTTTTTCATTCTGTGGCTGTCGATGGTATTAGTAATATAACATTAGGACTGGTTAATAGAGATCAACAACTCATTCAACTAGATTCTACCACACCAGTGACTTACAAGTTGGTGCTAAAGCCACTATGAAGTTTGTGTATAAAGCAAGAACACCGTCTAGGAATGGTGTTAGTTGTTTGCCACGTGAATACACGTTAACATCTCAAGACAAGCAGATTTTACAGCATTTGGGTTACCACGTCAACCCCCATGATGAATTCTATCTTAGAGGTAGCGAACCGCATCGAGGAGCAACCAGGAGTGGTAAGAATTGATCTCCATTCCTATCAAACTCAAACACCTGGACTCAATAACAATGATGAAATTCAATTTGTTATCAACAACCAAGATATTTACACCCTACCGCATGAAAGTGTCATTCAGATTGAAGGCTGACTCACTAAAGCCGATGGCTCTACACCCACCACATACAAGTTAGCCAACCATTTTTTGGCCTTTCTGTTTTCTGAGGTGCGGTATGTCATTAACGATATCGTGGTGGATAGGACTCGAAATGTGGGTATTTCCAGTGTCATGGAACTATACCCCTCTAATAGTGAGGAATAAGGTAAAACACTTTGCATGGCGGGTTGGTGCCCTGACTCGACCAATGACTGGATGGTACACACCGATGGCACCTTTACTGGATATTTACCTCTTAAACTGATTTTAGGCTTTGCCGAAGATCACCAGCGCATTGTGGTCAATGCAAGGCAAGTGCTTTATCTGGTGAGAGACAGGAGTGATAATAATGCACTCAAGGGAGCCGACAATGCCCCCATAGAATCAAAAATTCAACTACAACGCATGCTATGGAAAGTGCCCCATGTGACCCTTGACGATAGCAAAAAACTGGACATACTCAAGATGGCAAAGAGAGATATGCCTCTACCCATGGAATTTAGAATCTGGGCACTCCATGAGTATCCGCTATTGCCCACCACCAACACACTGTTGGTCTGTATAAACAGCCCGCTATACAGAGAGACCTCTCTACATGATCGTGGGTTTTCAAACGAATCGCAAGTATCAACAAACCAAATATGCCACGCAATTTGATCACCTGCAATTGAGAAATGCACGTCTTTTCCTCAACGGAGCTGTGTTTCCCTATGAAGAACTCGATTTGGATTTTTCAAAAAATAAGTTTAGTCCCCTGTACGACTTGTTTTCTAAATTTCGATGATTGTATTATCAAAAAGAGAACAGCCCCATGTTGCCACCCCTAGCGTTGAAGGCAAGGGCGCCACTAATTGTCTTTGACTGTTCTTACCTGGAAGAGTCTGTCAAGCCATCCAATATTGACATCCGACTAGATTTTGAAACGCATGACAATGTTCCAGCCAATACGACGGCCTACTGTTTGATGATTCATCACAAACAAGTCAACTATTATCCACTGTCCAACCAAGTGACGAGTGTGTAAATAACAGGGCAACCCACGTCAAGCCGCTCAGTCATGTCTTGCATTAAAGCATTAAGAGACGTCACATCCATGAATTTAAACTCAGAGGAACAATGTTTCAAGACTTTTGCAACGTGGCCTGTGCCTTTCATAAACCCTAAAGCCTTGGGGCCGCTGGATTCTATTATTTAAAAACAAAAGATGAAGTGAAATGTGCCTTTTGTGCCATTACCATAGACCAATGGCAAGAGAGCGATAAACCCATGCAGGAACATCAGCGCTTGTCACCCGCCTGCCCCTACCTGTGCAGAATGCAGGTGGGAAATATACCCTGTCATTCAAGCTATCCCTCACTCGTGCCTCTGAGTGATGGAAAAACAATTTACGATACGTGTGGACTGTAGGGTGTCCATGGCGCTTCGGTGAGCAGCTCACCGTCAAAAACGCCTAGTTTAGAGACATTGGGACATCATCGGTGTTATGGACGTTACAAACACAAAAGACTAAATTTTTGCATGAGTTGGTATCGTCCCTATCCCAAAATGACAAAAGCCTGTAAGACGTGTTGTGATAATAAAATGATGTAATAAAAAAAATTGTGGTTGTAAATATTATTTCTGAAGTCCCCTCTCCTACCCTAAACTCATTTTTTAAAAACTAGCATGGTAGGCGAGTCCATGTCATGGGCACACCTTAGTGGTCAATCGTCAGTCAGTCGTCAGTTGAACTTGCTCCAGGCAAGCGGCAACATGTTGCACACACTCATTGTGGATTGCCACGGGTTTAAAATTGGTGACAACAAATTTATACTTAAACAAGTGGCCATTATCGATTGTACTACGTTTTGGATATCGCAAGCTACGCATTTGGTATTTAAACCGCCCCATACTTTTGATTTGTTGTGTGAAAAAGACAGTAAACAAACCCAGTGGATTGAAAATCATAGGCAACTAGACTGGAATCAAGGATCCATTTCCTATAAATATTTGGACGTGATCATGAAAGCGCACTTGTCCTCGGCTAATGTGGTATTTGTGAAAGGTAATGAAAAACGTGAATGGTTGCAACCATTTTTGGAGCCTTACTGTCAATGTATCGACCTCATGGATTTGGGTTGCCCATCCCTGCAAACGCTCATGGATACTTGTACCTGTGGCAACATTACTCATACAGCTCTAGCGCATGTGTGGCATCTCTTTCATTGGTTAACCACCCATGCCTGCTGGGAGTTGTTAAATAAAATTAAAACTCAAGATTTACCTGTGAATGGCGCCAGTGAGATTTATACAGGCGACGTGTAAACATCTACAAAACGTGTTACCATGGAGAAAGGCAATGCTACAGACAAGGCCATCGGCAAGTTCTTTGTGTGCAAAAAGAAACTAGACAGTTTTACTAAAGAGGAACTATTGGCACTGCCCAAGTCGTTCATTTATTATGTGGCCGCCAACGCGGTGAAAGAAATCTGGCAACATGTACCAAAATCATGGACTCAAGACCCTGCGTCGTGTGAATTGCAACCCTGTACGGATTACGATCATCATAAGCAAGTGGCCATGGCAAAAATACACTCAATGCGTCAGTGTGCGACTTGTCAGCTAGTGAAACTGTATCACGGTCATAAAAGTCTGTGTAAAGACTTTGTTGAATCATTCCACGGATGTCACGGCGAGAAAAAGCAACAACAACAACAAACATCGTATACAGAGGAGGAGGAAGAACAAACATTTTGACCATCGATGGAAAAGGATATGCCAGACCTGTACTGGCAATGGCGTCATTGACAAAGTGATTCAATACTCACCTTTTGAAATCCATCTCCCAGGGTATCGTTTTTGTGGCCCTGGAACTCATCTTGAAAAACTCTTGCAGCGTGGTGATGTACCCATTAACCTTTTGGATCAAGCATGTAAAGAACACGATCTTTCTTACCATCACAGTCATCCTGGTTTAAGACATGTGGCAGATAAATTGTTATTGAAAAAAGCTAAACAACGTTTCACATTCTGTGATGCCTCAGAGGGTGAGAGGGTGGCAGCCCTGATTGTCATGTGTGCTATGAAAAGAAAGTTGATGATGCATGGACATGAACATTGAGGAATTGAAGATCGAGGAATTGGGATTTGTTTGTATTCTATTTTCATTTGTCAATCCCTATGGTTATGAAATAAGAGCAAAGGTTTACCAGAGCACGATGCTTTTTTAATTAAAAAAATCATGAAGTTGTTGGGCTGATTTTTCATTTTCACATTTTTACACATTGCTATTTGCCAATTTGCAATTTACAGTTTTTAAAAATGTTCGTTTCAAGTTTTGAGCTTTTGATGATATGGATTTTCCATTTTGTTGATTACACTTTTTAAACAATGTCCGTTTGAAGTTTTTGAATTTTCATATTTCACACATAGCGATTTCCAGTTTTTTAAAATGTCCGTTTCAAGTTTTGCGTTTTTGAATTTTGGTGATATCGAAACATGGATTTTCCATTTTGCTGTTTACACATTTTTCTATTTGGTGTATGTTGAAAGTTGAGATTTGTCAGTGATGTTGATGCGAGTGCTTGACCATGATGATGATGATGCAGTCTGTTTATGTGTGTTTGGAGAAACGTGCAGGTCTACGACTAGTGCATGTAAGACTGTTTTTTTTTTTACAAAAATAATGCCTATTGACCTCTACATTTGAAAAAAAAACTATTGAAGAAACAAAATAACTATATAAGTGACAATTTCCGCCTCCCCACTCACCCTACCTCACCGTGTTTGCTCTGGTCATACAAACACACCAGCTTTCTCTCTACTCATACATTCACACCTGTCTTTGGGGACAAACACAACCACTTTATTTATTCCCAAAAGCACATTTTCGACATGCACACTTATCCCAAAAGAACTTTTCATTATAAATTTAGTATTTGTTTCATTACAAAAAAGTTACTAAAAAAATATTACTTATTTCATATTTCCAAAAAAAATACTACAACTTTGTACAGCATTAAAAGAATCAAACTATATACCATTTTCCAATTCCCAACTCTGTTAAATTTAAAATAAAAATAAGGTTGCACTGGGCTTTTAAAGAGCAAAAGGTCCAAGTGGGTTGCCGCTATTTACACACAAAAAATACTATTTACAAATTTAGCTATTTACAATGATAAAAACCAATATTTACAAAATACAAAAATACTAAATCTACGAGTTACAAAAAGCCATGTCCCTAAACAAACAAACAGAAAAATCACACCTCCTCCTACTCCTTGCGGTCATAACCCCAGGGCAGGCTGGTGATCAGGTCATCAGTCCACACACGTTTGTTGTTCATGGAGGCGAGGGTGCGTTTTCTCTGTTCCACAAGATACAAATGATGTTTGCTTCATTGTATCCTGAACTCTGTATGGGACATAGCTTTGCCAGTGCGTAAAACCTCCAGGTAGTCGTCTACACGTAGCGATTTTACCACTGCCCTACCTACACCTTTTGCACTTTTGGCTTCCTTACAGTCTATTGTGCGATAAGCGTACATTTTCGAGGCCAAACGTACGAATTCCGTCATGAAGGTATCACCGCATTCATCTTTTAAAACACCCATTTCCTTCTTGTTTTTATAGGTAGCTGAAAAACGTTGTCAGCGCTATAGGAAGAGGTGTCGAGCCAGTTACTATGCTGCCTCATGACTACATAGGGGTTGCAGTGGCGAATGTGGTAAATGAATGAGTCCGTATCCATATACAAAAGAGAGACGTCCTCAAAATGGCGTTTGGCAAACTCATAGTGGAATCGATACATGACCGATTTAGAAAAGTCTAAAATGACTTGGCCCAAATAAATGGGCTTATCCATGGTCGCGCTAGTCTTACTCAATTCAATGGTGACCAAATCCTCATCGATAATGTTGATCGATTTAAATGTTGGCTTGGCAATGTTCCGTCGGGCACCCCACCGCCCGTCCCAGACATTCACCAATTTAATATCGCGGTATTTGCGGACATTTTCCATGGACTTGCCATAGACGCAATTGTTCATTAATTTAAAAATAATAATGTCAAACTGCTGTGTTGCCATTTGTCGGTGCTCTGTGTTGAGTCGCATGTATGGCTCGAGCCATGGTTTTTGAGCAAAAGAAATACCCCTATGGATTTTCTTCAACACCAAGCCTTGGCCTAGGCATTGCACCAACATTTGGATATGCAGCACATACCGATTTTTGTTGTAAAGTGTGCCCATGAGTTTTTCAATTTTCACTTTACTGTCAGGGGGGACCATTTGCTGAAGGCCGAATGGGAAATCGGCATATTTATCATACAAGGATGAGTGATATTCAATATCCACTTCTAGCACATATCCACGCTCTGTTTCTTGACTAGCCATCTTCACATCAAATTGTGACATTTGTTTCTCTGTCAGCCAAGCAAACTCCCCATAGGGCAAAGGATGACTCATGGCGTAGCCATACAAATTATTCACTTCATAGTACATTAAGTACGATTCTGGTTTGTCTGGTGAATAATCAGGCGTGTAGACATTGTTCGCTTCGGCATGGCGCTGGTTAAGCGACACAAAGCCACCGCGAATGCCCTTTTCAAAAAATAGAACCATGTCTACATCAGTGAGTAAATCCAATTCCACTTGAGTGTATTTCAAAGCGGCATCAAACGAGAGCCCAGGACTCATATAATAGCGAGCCGGGTCAAGACCGTAAATGTGTTGCCATAACTCACGGAATTTTTGAAACACATCGATGAGCAGCAATACATCCAGTTTTAGGTAATGCATAGCATATTCACCTAGCGTGTTAATGCCAAACACTCGCCAAACTTGACATGCATGTGCATAGTCTTCACCGGAAACGGTACTGCGTGTTAGTTTTGAGTAAAATTTCTCTTATGGAGGGAGTTTGTTTCTTTAACACGTCCCAGTTGCTGCAGAAATCGTAGGGAAACATACCTTTCCACATGCACAATTGAAATTGTTTAGGATCATTAAAATGCTTTCTAGTGTTTTTTAATTCCTCTTCATCCAAGCCATTCACAAGACTATCTAGCGAGGATGCCATAAACTTAAAGGAATCCAAGCGGATGCGTCAATTATTGGTATAGGAGCTATGCTATACCAAGAGGATCCTAATAATAATAACAGATCATATTTGGCATTTGTAAGCCGCAGGTTGAGTAAGCACTAGCTCAACTACACTATAACAGAGCTGGAGCTTTTGGCCATATTTCACGCTCTGCAGCATTGGAAAAAATGATTATGGGTATTCAATAATAATAAAAACAGATCATAAGGCACTGACGTTCTTATTCAAGACATCAATGGCAAGTGAACGTGTGACACGATGGTCAATATACATTCAGCAGTTCGATATTCAGATAGAGCATTGCCCAGGCAAAATGAATGCCATTCCTGATGCACTAAGCAGGAACCCGGAACCTGAGATGGAAGAAATGGCAGTGGTCCAGCATATCGAGTTGACAGCGAGGGATACGGAATTCTTGGAAGAACTGAGAGAGATACGTCGAGAACAAGAAGCGGAACCTTGGATGTTTCAGATGATTAAGTATTTCCGAAGAGAATTTCAACCCGGAACACCAGCACATCGTGAGGCCAGAGCTAAGGAAGGAAAATACCACTACTTTAACAACTTGCTTCATAAATATGTGGATGAAGACCATACAAAACTTCGTATATTGGTACCAGCTCCCTTCAGCATGTACATGAGAGTCTAGGTCACATTGGCGTAGACAAGTCGGAAGTGACTATTGGGGAAACATTCATTTGGCCGCGCATGAGAACTACTATATGCGAGGGTGTCAAGACTTGTGACCCATGTCAGAGGACATCTATCTTAAGAAGCAATATCCTAAACCGTTACTTGTGAGCTTGTGGCACTTGATTGCTTCGGTACTATTGTTAAGGGAAGAAAAGGATGTCGTCGCTTGTTAGTCTGAATTGATGTATTTTCCAAATTCGTGGTGTTGTGTCCAGTTCAGAAAACAACATCCAAGCAGGGGCTAAGCAGAATCAAGAACAGAGTTAAACCAGACCTCTTTAAACCTGAATTCATACCATATGACCACGGGAGTTATTTTACTAGCGCTGAATTTAAGAAAGGAATGGTGGACATGGGTGTCAAACATATTCTATCATCCATTCGTCACCCAGCCGGAGATCCGTCGGAAAGGGCAATCCGTAGTGTGGCTAATTACTTCCGAGTATTTATACCCAATGAACACCACAAATTGGTCGAGAGAGTAAAGGTTATGGAGATTTGCATGAATTCTACGAAACTTGTATCGACAGGACAAATACCTATGGTCCTGCACATGAATGAACATCCCGAGAGATCGTGGAAGGATGTCATTAACTGTCCAGAAGATCCAGTAATAGCTCATGAATTGAGAATTCAAACACTAGGGTCCACATGAGAAACCAGGCAGACCGACGTTTACGTCGTGTGCAAGGAAAGAGATTTCACAGGGAGTTACAAATTAACGAATTGGTCTTAGTCATGAAGCCACCAATATCAGATCCAGCTAAGAACATATTCGGTAAATTTTGTGTCAAATTTACGGGTCCGTTCAGAATAGTGAGGAACCTTGGTAATAATGCATATCGCATTGAAGAATTGAGCACAGGAATCATGTCAGTTCATAACAGTTCCAATCTCAAAATTTATCATACACAAGAACATTGGGAGCCAAGAAATAATGTTGCTGCAAATTAAGTGAACATCTATGAATGTATACAACTACACGGGGCGACAGTAAGAGAGAGTCTGAGGCGGAAGTAACAAGCTGCTTGTCTTGTTTACTAACAGAGAGGCGAGCCAGGCTTGCTGTGACACACTGCGTGCAAGAGAGAGGAAAATAGTCTCTGGGCGAGACAATATCTCAGGCGATGACGAGGAAGTTGGAAAGTAAATACGAGTAGCAACAGGGAGCCGAACAATAGTAGAGTAGCAGTGGCGAATAGTCTTGGAGATTCTAGGGTGTCTGTCTCTATTTCTTTTACCAAGATGATTGGTGGATGTAAATAAATAGAAATCGGCTTTCTACCTAAGTTCGATTTTTCCCAACCAGAGGATAAATGAACCCTTAATATTAGGTCATATTAATGATTCCTTAGTTTATTGTAATATACATGGAAATGCTATTGAGAGTCGAGCATGGAGATCAGACTGTATGTCGAAACTTCAGTTAAGCTTGGCGACATTTGGGACTGGAAAGGAATGTTATATTTCTATAGAACGGAGGCAACAGGTATTTATGACTTGGCCTGCGAAAAGGGTGCAGTTCCGTTAGAGGAAGAGTGAACGACCTAGGTACTCGTCTCTGTACTTCTGAGTCACGGTTGGGCTATGTCTTTGTCCGGCGAGTGAAAGACGAGGATGGAGATATGATTTGGCTATTCTTAAGGGGCGTGTCTAAGCTCTAGGAACTACTAGTTCAGTGTTCAGAAGGACCAATGAAATGATGATGCTATATTTCGCGGGGACGCGGCGTTATAATCCTGACCTGGAAATTATGCGGGAATCAATTTGCTATCAAATCCTACGATCGATCTTTGATCGGACCAACAACATTATAGCCTCCAGATTGATACGACCTCAATGAGTCTAAGTGCATGTCTGTGGACCTATTACTTCGGAAACTTGCTTCAGATCTACTCCCACTCCCTCGGCTTTTGCCAATTTTGTATAAATACTGTTCTGAGTGCTGAAGACGCTACTATATTTTACGTGTCCAGGCGACACAGAAGTTAGAATTCTATTTTGCGTGTCCAGACGACACAGGTCATAACTATTTTCGAAGTGTTGGTGACACATTGTACTTTATATTTTTGAGTGTCGAGATGGCACATTTCAGTACTGTAATTTTGTGAAACAGTTTAATAATGTATTATGTTGTGCGCGTACAACTCAGTTTGTTTAACCATATAATCAGTTGGGGCAGTCTTCGTGATAATATTTGCTTTAGTACTAATTCGGCGAACACTTTCTTTGTCCGCCGCGTATCACATCTAGCTCGTTAAACATTACCTTTATCTAGGAAACGCACCCCTTTTGTTATAATCGATAACTTGTAGAGCGTTGTCCGTTTCCCCAGCACCTTCCGATTCACTATCCCACGTAGAGAGCCCGAACGTTTAAAATTACCCTTTACACTTCCCCCTCAGCTGCACACCACCCTCCACTCCCCCAGTTCTACCCTCACAAAAAGGGTAAAACAAAATGGTAGAGGCGTCGGGTACCACGTTTTAAGAAGATTCAGACAACGAGCTCCGTGGCCCGATCGTTGGAAAACCTCTAGCAAAAGCCAAGCATCTCAGGGTAGAATTTTTTTCGAGAGTAAATTCCGCGATTTTTTTGCTACTAAATACCAAGCGTATGGAAAAGGTCAGACGAACAGTTAGGGACGTAGCACATACACTTGCCGCTAGTACCCGCCCACTACGCCCTAAAATCAGAGTTAAAAACCCCGACCTAATCAACGAAAATAACGCGGGTCGACTAATCGCCGAACTCGAGGCTGGGGCCCTAGAACTTAGAATACGATACCCTAACACAATAGTACACGCGCCTCCCCAGACAAGGGCACAGGTACAAAGGGAAACCGCTCGACATTCATCCTCAGGTAGTAACATTAGTAAAGACCAAGCCCTATACTACCTCAAGCGCATTACAGCAGATAATCGACACGCAGCAGACATATAATAGCTTGCACGCACTCATACAGCAATTAGAGGAGACTACACGGGACACGGAAGATATAACACTAGTTGCAGATATCAAAGCCATAGCTGAGACGCTAGAACAGAATATTAACAAAACACTTTGCACCATACAAACAGGGCAAATCGAACACGACTTATCCCTAGATAATATTGAAGCAACTGAGTCATCTGACACGCAACACATATTACATTCCACACAAATCGAACCCCATACTTTTCAGGACAGCCGTAGATACGTCACACGATCGGAAGCCACCACTTCCTCACACAATAATACAGGCTTAAACACTTCATCACACGATAATAGCCGAGATAGCGCAAACGATGACGACTTCTCAAGTGATCACGAGGAGATAAGCGAACGAAGCATGGCCATGCAGGCAAAATATCCCCTAATCCAGCCAACAAGGTACTCAGGGGACAATCAGGATCTCGAAGAGTACCTTAAGGCGTTCAACAGAACGGCCAACATAAACGGGTGGTCAATTGACGACAAGAAACGTCTTTTCACCGCGTACTTGACTGGATCAGCATCAACATGGTTTGAGCTCCATGAAGACGCATTAAGTAATATGACGTGGGATGGACTCTGCATCCTACTCACACACGAATTTAAGCTCACTCCAGACGAGGTGGACCTATATGATAGGATAAGAGACCGAACTCAGGGGGTCCACAGAAAGTGCACAGGCGTACATTAACGCCAAGCTACTGATGTGCGGTAAGTATAACATGGCAATGCCAGATAAGCAAAAGATTCGCCTAATCATGCAAGGCCTTAGACCATCATTGGAGGATAAATTATGCACCCTGAAAAATCAGACAGTACAACACCTGCAACAAAATATTAAAGTAATAGAGGCAGGATATAAAATTACGGGGAAGGCGATCGTTCACCACCTCAGGGCAGACAACGATGGAATAGACCAAAGGGTAGATGAACTCACTCAGCAAATGCAAGAGATGAAAATCACTGCAATCAACACACATGCACAAGGGAGAACACTAAGTGATGAACGGGATGAAAGGCGGCAGCCACACTATAATGGCAGGCAGGACAGGTATAAGGGGGGGGGGTCATAATTACAGTTAGGGAGGACAAACCTATCCTCAACGGGGGCAGCCATTCCCACATATGCAAGCGTGTTACCCTCCGGAATTCGGACAAGACGTTCCCGTCGGGATAGTCCACCCCCCCATTCAGGCAGACACACGATTCCCCGCGATACGGACGAAACAAGCCCAACCGTGGCCATTCACCCCCACGTAGACAAACATACACCCCCACATCGCAGGCAGTATAACTAGCCACAGTATAGCCAGAACAGCCCTTGCTACAACAGAGCAACCCCGCAGCGCACACATAATACCCCTATCCGATATAGGCAGGAACCGGAACAATACACACATCCGGATAACTACACACAGGGGTCCAGACAGTACGCACCCCAACAAGCTAGAAGGTTCTTGCTCCCTACACCAACATACCAACCCCGGGCAGAAAATTTGCGAAATTATGCGCCAAGGAGACCAACGAGATACACAGAAAGACGGGAAAATAGCTATCAAAAAGCTACTAGAAAGGGAGGGGCAGCCGACAATAAAATCGGTTGAAGATCCTCCCCCGCAGAAATCCAAACAGAAGAATACACTCCAAAGAGAGCCTCCCCTTATTCAAACACAAGAGATCACACGGCAAGTAGATCCTCCCCCGCAAAAATCCATACAGAAGATCACAGTCAAACCAGAGCCTCCCCTTACTCAAACACACGTGGACACACGTCAAGAAAAACTCCTCCGATCAGAATTACAACAGCATGCGGTCCAAGGGGACGGAAACTGTTTGTTCAGAGCAGTCAGCTTCCTAACACACAATAAGGAGGACGAACACAGGGCACTGCGAACGAAGACAGTCATGTACATTATGTTCCATTGGGACGAGTAAAAGTACTTCGTCGCTGATGGGCATGACAAACTCTTCCCTAATAAATACGCATACGGGGAATATATGCATACAGACCGGGTATACGCGGGAGCGACCGATGTCACCGCACTGGGGAAGGTGACAAAACACAACATACATGTGTATATAATAGACAACATGGGCCCCACACTATCCGCAACAGGGTTCCATAAAAATATACACTTATTATTTACGGGGAGTCCCAATTTGGGACATTATAGCCCTCTCACACCCAAAACAGAATACAAAATCAAACTAACCCCCACCCCTCTCCGGAATGACTGAGCGACCATTGCTGATAAGAGGGAAGCGGGGATCGAACGCACACCCACCAGGAACGGTGAAATGACTCCCACATCGAGGCAACGGGCAGGAGTCGAACCCACGCTCTCCCAACCCGCGAGTACTATCGTGGCATCCACACAACTAACAGGGGGCAAACCGGTGCCTTGCCAAAACACTAAATCGATTAATACAGTAACATAGGGGAAGGGATGCAAACCCATACCCTCAAGAAACGCTAAGGCAGGCACTACACTGGTACAACATGCAAAAGTCGAACCAACATCCCACCAGAACAAAAACATGGTTTCTACAGCGACACAAGGGACAAAATGCGGACAAATGCTTTCCGGGAACAGAAAAAATATTTCCGCGCGGACACAGAAACAAAAATTCGAACTCGCACCCGCCCGGAACAAAAAAATCACTAGGACGCTAACGCAGAGGCTAGGATTCGAACCCACAAAATGTCGAAACAATAAAGAAGGCATTTCATCAGGGCGAAAAGTGAAAAGAAAGTACAGTGAAGTTCAGGTGGACAATTCACAATTCACAGCAGAAGCACGGGCAAGGAAGTACCTGACGTAGCCAAACGTGCCAAACGCAATGAGGAACAAACAGCTAAGCGACGAGTCAGCGAAAACGCTAGGAAGGAAGCACATACAGCAATAAATCCCAGTGTAAACGTTGGCACACACAATTTACAGCACAGGGAATCAACAACAATTACACACACTCTTAACAACACACATGTCATACAAGCGGGAAACACTCTTTCGCCATTAACAATATACACTAATATGAACAGACATAGAGCACAGATGTTAGTGGACACGGGGGCAGCAGTCAGTTGCATAAGCAGCCAATACATTACCGACGGGAAAATACACAGGGTAGACAATAACCTTCGGCTCATAGCGGCCAATTCACAAATCCTTAGAAACATAGGAATGGAATACATTGAGATTCAGATGGGCGAATTCAAAGCGACCCACCCCATGTTCATCATAGATAACTTATCAGTTCCCGCTATAGTGGGAATCGATTTTCTCGCAAAATACGAGGCTAGCATAAGTTTTGCGAACATTGAGATACATCTCATGCATGGTCATCATGTAACCACACACCCTCTAGTGTACACTAAGAACATAGACGATACACAAACACAACACGACACGTGCGAGCACCAGGCCTCACATAGGCCACAATATACACAGAAACCAACACAGAAACCAAAATCATGCCAGGCAAACATACGTCTACACAAAATATGACACCAGAACAGAATAAGAGGCTCACGGACCTATTAGAAAAACACAAGGACATGTTCGCTAATTCCCTAGCGGATTTAGGTGTCACGGACTTGACAGAGCACCATATATACCTATCTAGTGACAACCCAGTTCACCAGCCCCCTTATAGAGTTAGCAGGAAGGAAAGGCAGGCCATTGGCAGCCAAATACAAGAGATGCTGGACGCTAATATTATCGTTCCCACCGTGTCCAATTATAGCGCCCCAGTGTTACTCACTAAAAAGAAGGATGGATCACACCGATTTTGTACTGACTATCGTAGGTTAAATAGGTTGATCAAAAGCGATAATTACCCACTCCCACGCACAGACACGTATCTCGAGACACTTAGCGGCGCTAAGTATTATAGTAGCGTAGATTGTTTCAGTGTATTCTATACCATACCAATCTATAGGCCCGATAGCTTGCCACGGTGGGTGAGTGGATAGCGTGTCGGTCTACTAACCCCAAGATTGCAGGTTCGCCCCTGACCGTGGTAAGTGATTTTTGAAAGGCGGCAAAAATACGATACGCATGTCATACGATGTTGGCATGTCAAAGAACCCATTTGAATTCAGTAGGCCGAGTTCATAATGGCAAAATTAATCTCGGGAGTTTCCGCCTGCACAAAGTTCCTCATTTCTCTACTAGAAAGCGCTATTGTGTTCAAGGAGATTAGATATCTAACATCTAACCTCCTTGACTTTCATAGTCAAGGAACTACGAAATTCGACATGCAAGCTACCCTCTGGGTGTCAAATAGCAAAGCTTGCACCAGGCACCCGAGGCCATACGATATTATTATTATTATTATAGGCCCGATAGGCACAAGCTGGCATTCGTTACCGAGAACGGTCCCTACGAATATTGCGTATTGCCGATGGGCCTTAAGAATGCTAGCCAGACGTTCCAGAAATTGGTAGACAAAGAATTCGCGGGGCTTAAGTGGAAATCAATACTTACATACTGTATATCGACGACATCACAATATACTCACAAAAATTCGAGGAACATATAACATACTTAGAAGAGGCTTTTAATAGAATTCGACACGCGAAGTTAAAATTGAAACCGTTCAAATGCCAATTCGCACAACAGAAAATACACATTCTAGAGCATATTGTAAGCCAGGATGGCATTATCCCTGACCCGGCCAAAATCGCCGCCATAACCGATAATGAGATGCCAGAAAACATTAAACAATTAAGGAGCTTCCTGGGCCTCGCGAGCTATTATCGCAAATATATATGCCCACATTGCCAATCCCTTGACAGAGCTGACACACGAGAAAACGCCGTTCATCATCACAGAGAAACACAGAGAGGCTTTTGAGACCCTCAAACACCTACTAACTACACCCCCACTACTCCACCACTTCAGGGATAATAGATCCACATTTATACATGTAGATGCCAGCCAATATGGAATTTGGGCAGCATTGTTACAGGAAGACAACGAGGGACGCAAGCGGCCGATCGCTTACGCAAGCAGAAAGCTAACAGGCGTTGAGAGTAGGTACTCGGCCACCGAGCGAGAAATGCTCGCATTTTCACGGGCCATAAACTATTTCCGGACGTATTTATACGGCAACCACTTTACTGTAGTAACAGACCATGCGAGCCTGCTTTATTGGGACAAATTCAAAAATCCCAACTCACGGCTTAACCGATTTATTTTCAGGCTATACGACCAAACCTTCGATGTAAAACACAAGAAAGGTACTAACCATCTCGACGCGGACGGGTTCTCGAGGTTACCAGTACTCGAGCCACCAGACGAGAATATTGACCATGATTGGGAAATAATGCCTATATACACAATTACACAGATAGATATGAAACAGGATCAAATAGGCGACCCACATTTAGGGCAAATAAGAACAGCATTGGAGAACTTAGACAAGGTGGATAGCAAAACCGCACGGTTATCCAGGCGAGTCTTTATAGACAACACAGGGGTGCTAAGATGCAAACCGACAGCTAAACATGCCACTGCACCGGTAGCGGTTCCAAAAACACTCGAAACTCACATCATAACAGAGCACCATAATCCACCCCTCGCAGGCGCACACTTAGGCACACATAAAGCATATCACAGGGTCAGGGCAAATACTATTGGGAAAACGTGAAAAAAGACATAGATGAGTTCATAAAGACATGCCACACTTGTCAGCGTTATAAGAACAGGCCCGGTAAACCACACGGACTGTTCAACCCCATACCGGTGGGAGAGCTGTTCCATAGGGTCGGAATTGACATTAAGGGCCCCATTACTGTATCCGACAGGGATAATAAATACATACTCGTAGTTACGGAGTATCTCACGCGATAAATCATAACTAAGGCTGTGCCGAAGGCAAACGCTCAGCAAATTGCAGAATTTCTGCTCGAAGTTATCACTCGGTATGGGGCATTTCACACATTGCTATCGGACAGGGGGACAGTCATTACCTCTAGGGTAATACAACAGTTACTCACACTAAAAATAAGGGCGTATACAACGACAAGCTTCGCCCCGCAGACCAACGGCCTCGCGGAAGCCATGAACAAAATTATTGGTAAAGCCTTAGCTAAATTTACCAATAACAGTGGTAACGATTGGGACGAGTATCTGCAGGCCGTAACTTTCAGTTATAATACGTCAGTATCGCGAGCCACAAAATACACTCCATATTTTCTGCTGCACGGGTACCATCCGCGAAGTCCCATCGACAATATATACATTCCACAAGACACCCTCACAGATAACACTGAGCGATTACAATATTTACACACGGCGAGAGTTACAGCGCGACAGAACATTCAGGCGGCCCAGAAGAAACAGAAAAACATTTATGATAAGAAACATAAATCTCAAGGGTACAGGGTGGGCCAGTTAGTTATGATTTGGACACCCATGCGTATAAAAAACGTGTCCGAATTCCTCATCCCTAAGTGGACCGGACCGTTCAAAGTCCACAGAATATTATCAGGTCTCAACTATATCGTAAACATCCGACACAATCTCAAAATTTTTAAGGACACAATTCACATTCGTCGAATGAAACAATATCACACACGGACGATCATACCCACGACCAAGAGCCAGAAACCCAAAAAACGGAAGCGATGAACAACATTGCACACCATTGGAAAACACATTTACACCATAGACAGTACAATAACACAGGATAAAGGGCACAGGGAACAATAAACAACATGGCCACTCAGATTTAAAGGCATTAAGATAACAAGACAGGACAATAACACAAGTTAGGAAAAACACGAACAGGAAGCAGCATGGGACACGAAGGGACATAACGCATAGACAACTCAATAACACAGGTTAACAGATACAGTGAAGAACAGACAAATACAGTAACACAGGTTAGAAGGAACAGTGAATGACAGGCAGCACAATAACACAGGTTGACAGTTACAGTGAAGAACAGACAGTACAGCAACACAGGTTTAAAAGGCACTAACAGAAATCGACAACCCAATAACATAGGTTAGAAGGCACAGTTAAGAAATAGATAACACAATAACACAGGTTTAAAGGCGCTGAGAGAAACAGACAATACGACCAGCAACACAGGAACGATAGGATCCACATTGTACTCTCGTCCACAACTAATAGGCAAGATGGGATATTTTTCTTGAAACCAACGACCACAGGTAGAAATGGCACATTGCGAGAGATCTACATAAGGTTGCGGATATATATTGTTACGTTTTTAGGGTTCGTAAAAATAGGTCAGGCTATAATGCACTAAATCTTTATTTACAATAGTGTTATTTACACTAGTTAACACTAAATCAAATTAGGCCTGTTTACTTGCACACACACATACACAGAATCTCACTTTATACAGCTACAAGTCACTATTTATGTACACTGATCTCTACAAGTCAGTTTCTCTTGCAGTCACTATTTATCTTCCACAGTCACTATTTACATTATTTATTTCCACATTTATCTTCACACCCCGTCTTCACTATTTACAGTCCTCCATTATTTACACTCATCGCGCTAGGCACGGCAAACTGCTTCAACTAATACTGACTCCGATCTCACACTCGCTCGCTCCCACGCAGAACTGCCTGCTCACCTCAGCTTGCTCGGTATATATGCAGTCAGCCCTCTGGTCTCGAAAGTTCTAGTTGTTACTCCTTCCAGTAGCGTCGAGTATGTCCTCGTGGTTGGCTTCCAGAATTATCTAGCCACTCCCAGCGAGGTTCGGGACCTTCTTGTCACACCCAGTAGTCTCCGGAAGCAGAAGAGTCTGGAAGCCTTGCTTCAATAGTCTACCTGATTCGTAGCGCTATTGTATTGGTGGTGGCCTTGGGGAGGGGCTACCCTAATTAGCCTTGGCCTAATTGGCTGTCCAGTGTTCTCCATACACCCCGCCCACTTGCCACTGAGAGACACATGGCGAATTCTGGGCAATTGCACGAATCTTGCAGACCCGGTGCACGCTATACTGCTCCCCCTTCTCAAAACAACTCGCCTCGAGTTGTTTACCGTGAAGCTATCCAATGCCCAAGGGGGTGGCATTGAGGGCGCTGACAAGCGCCTGTTTTGGCTGACAATCTCTCGTTTCGCTAGGTGGGCGATAGCTCCTTGCTGCCATTTTCGCGACGTATGGCCCCGTCCAGCCCGTAGCAAACAGGTGACCTTTCTACTGTGACGGCGTCCCGGTGGTGGTTTACGTCGCTTTGGTGGAGGATAGCCAACCTCCACCACCTCATCGTCTCTTGCGGCTGAACTCCTCTTCGGTGGCGTCAACCAAACTGTCCTCTTCGCCGCCGCCATTCCCCACGTGATGGTTTTTGCCTGCCGCAGGTATCGCCTTCCACTGAGCATGGAACGCTGAGGTTCCATGGCGTCGCGATGCTCATCCGCGAAGATGTATGCCGCCTCTCGTTGTACGTGCTCGGGAAGCTAGCGCGAGTTCTTGAAGTGACTTACTCGCGCACCTGTCCTTATCTTCTAGCCGTAGCTGGTACATGGGCGGTAGCTGGTGGCCCACATGATGCTCCTCCAGCGTCGCGACGATCCCGTTGTAGGCGATCCCCGACTGGATGTCGTGTAGCACCTCCGCCATCTGTTCCTGAAGTCCCGTGATGAGCTGAACTGTTCCGTCCTCCAGCGTGCACCCGGCATGGTTTGCCACAGTGTCGAACCCGGTCCCGCAGATCTGCCGTGATGTAGCCTCATCGGCGTGCGGGGTCCTTCCACTCGAGACACTGCCCCTGTCGTCAGAGCTGCTAAGCCTCAATCCGGTTTCCAGGCCTGTGATGCTTCCCAGTGGTTCATCCCCATCTCGCTCAGCATTCCGACCTCCGGACTCCACGATGCATTCGGCTCGGTTATCAGCACGCTCTGCAGCGCCACTTTCCATACCGCCTCCAAGCTCGTTACACTCCGGTTTTGACTTCAGGACTGGTTTCAGCTCGTCTTGACTAGTTTCATGCCCACACTGCTCCACTTTATTTCCAGAACTTTCCTCAGTTTTTTTTTCCAAATTTTCCGGAAATGCCGCCATTTTCTTTCCAAAGTTTTCGAAATGTTCTGTCAATTTCTTTCCCAGTGTTTCGAAATGTTCTGACATTTTCTTTTCAACATTTTCCAACACCTCCCACATGCTACAAGGAATCTCGAACAGAAATGTGTCTGGATCCTCACCAGCGTCCAGCAGTAACTGACGTAACCGCACTTGTAGCGTAGACTTGGTTCCTGTTGCATCTGCATCCCTCTCTTCCAGTTCTTAACGCAATTCTGACACCTTCAGTTCTGAAAGTTTTACTTTCCTTTTCGCCATTTTATAGTCCAAAATGCGAGACACACCAGACAGTCAGCACACGATGAACTAGGCTTACAGATGGTACACACCGGACAGTCACTTAGCAATTAACTATACACTTACTTAAAGTAGGCCTTTTCAATAGTACTCACTGTTTCATACAGAAGCACTCACTATAACCTGACCCTCACATCTGACACCAATTGTTACGTTTTTAGGGTTCGTAAAAATAGGTCAGGCTATAATGCATTAAATCTTTATTTACAATAGTGTTATTTACACTAGTTAACACTAAATCAAATTAGGCCTGTTTACTTACACACACACATACACAGAATCTCACTTTATACAGCTACAAGTCACCATTTATGTACACTGATCTCTACAAGTCAGTTTCTCTTGCAGTCACTATTTATCTTCCACAGTCACTATTTACAATATTTATTTCCACATTTATCTTCACACCCCGTCTTCACTATTTACAGTCCTCCATTATTTATTTTCACTCATCGCGCTAGGCACGGCAAACTGCTTCAACTAATACTGACTCCGATCTCACACTCGCTCGCTCCCACGCAGAACTGCCTGCTCACCTCAGCTTGCTCGGTATATATGCAGTCTGCCCTCTGGTCTCGAAAGTTCTAGTTGTTACTCCTTCCAATAGCGTCGAGTATGTCTTCGTGGTTGGCTTCCAGAATTATCTAGCCACTCCCAGCAAGGTTCGGGACCTTCTTGTCACACCCAGTAGTCTCCGGAAGCAGAAGAGTCTGGAAGCCTTGCTTCAATATTCTACCTGATTCGTAGCGCTATTGTATTGGTGGTGGCCTTGGGGAGGGGCTACCCTAATTAGCCTTGGCCTAATTGGCTGTCCAGTGTTCTCCATACACCCCGCCCACTTGCCACTGCGAGACACATGGCGAATTCTGGGCAATTGCACGAATCTTGCAGACCCGGTGCACGCTACAATATATATTTCTTTTAGGCAACGATCGAAATATCGCAGGAACGCAAAAACAATATATAGCTTGCAGTACACTTGGGAAACACGTCGGCTAATGCCCTAACAAGATAAATAAACTGACATTCCATTACAAAACGCGGACGGTAGTAAACAAGCGTATAGGGGGACACATGAATTGTACACTATTCCAAAATACCGGGGCAGCGCAATGACCACCTTACAGACAATTTCAACACAAGGAAGCATAAACCAACACTGCAAAACACGAGTCAGCAATATTGCAGGCTAGCGGATGGCCAACAGGGAACTAAAGACTGCGCACGCCAATAAACAGATAGGAGGCACAGACCACCAAACTACAAAATAAATTGTACGGCTCACACAAGGAAGGGAAGGAACACGGCATAATTACATGCATTTTTCCGGCTTACACAGGCCAGAGAGACAACCACAGACACTCCAATATATTTTAGTAATAGGCAAAGCGAAGAACGCAAGCAGTAATCATTTTCCTGTAATAGAAGCGCAAAACCACGGAACGAATAATTGATACGAGGAGATACAAGTTAGTTGGGCAAATTATTATAGTTTTATTACTATTCAATAGCAAGACACAACATTTTCGTTATCACCATAACCGGCATTGTCGCCACCAACAAATAATGATCAGAAATAATAAGTGCAAACACTTGGAAACGCTTAGGAAAGCGAAGTTCAAACATTACCAGTGTACAAACCAACGTAAGGCACTAGTCTCTAATAGTTAACAGGCAATAAACATAGGGAGGCACAATTCATATGTGCACAACAGCATTGTAGCACAGGGTTATTATTATTATTATCGTTATTATTATTATTATTGTTACTATTATCATCCCTTTCATCAACTTTTGTTTAATAATAGTAGCACGACCACCCACGGTTGGTAGAATGACAGCCATCGGAATGAGAAAACACATCTGCACAGGGCGACAAAGAAGCGCGCACGGTCATGAATGTAAACAAAACGCGGACATGTCCTTTTTAGAAAGAGAATACACTATGACGGGCAGGCGAGACAACAGGACAAGCCACACACCACATGATACGCGTTGCTACGCAACGACGCGTAGACTGGCGGCGCAACAGCACACAGTACTTAAACTCGCCCACCGAGTAAGATTACTTAGCGGCTCTCTCAGACTGCGGGGGGCCTGCCAGGCCACTGGCAGCCATTATTAAAAGGCCAGGCCGCTGTAGCACGATTGAGCCTAAACAATGAACCCACGCGTTACCCGTACTTAAGAGATACGTACACTAGCACCGAAATATCACTATTATTATTATTATTACCTACTATGGAGAGGACAGGAAAACCAATAACAATGATATTGTAATTAGAATAACAGCGACATCGTGAGCAGATAATGATGATTAGAGCCCGAAAATGCGAGAATAATAGCCAGCGAAGAATGATAATTACAATACAATAATTATAATAAATACAGGGAGGCGATAGCAGATTAACGGAGGTAAGAGCGACTACGAGCGCCGAAATTAGATATATGCTATCGCGCAGAGAAACATAGGTAATAACTATAAGCGCTACTTTTTTTCTCAAATAGCTAAAGATCGGTATTTACAGCCGGACATAGGGCAGAAACCCCAAATTAGTAGGCATTAATTAATAAATTCACCCTCGCAACACCCCCAACCACCCACGATTAAACATCTCAGCCAAATCCCAACAAATGCATCATGTGACCTTCCCACACAAGCTACACGTAAACATAGATACGATACATTTCGCACCATACCAATCTTACGATAATTACACCAACAAGATAAAGGGCATTGCTTTTTTTTGAACGAACAGGGGGATAGCTGCACCCCACCCAGGACTCACAGAGCCCGTGCCCAAAGATGAAGGCGCACGGAACTAACAAAACGCTTGATATATACATAACGGTTGAAGAAATACTAACAAACAAAATACTCTATTAACATAATTAAAATACCTATATTTTTAATTGATATATCCCGCATGGAAAGCCCATTCTAACGACCCTCTATCCCAACCAGAGCAGTAACTAACACAGGCTCAAAGTACTTCAACAAGCATGCACTCCCGATAACGACAAAATCCCAAAAAGAACAAAGAAAGGCCGGAGAACAAAGAGAAAATGGCCCAATAATATGCCATCCTTACCAGCATGACGATCACAAACCATTAAACCCATGCATGCACGAGAGAATAACCGAATACTAACACACCATTACAACCTAATTAACAAAAAGAAACATGCATGGACCCCCAATCGCCTACTAAACACCCTAGACCTTATGTACAAAATATCAGCGTTGAAATCCGTTAAGCTCAAATGTGCAAAAGCAGCACAAGCGACTTTGTCGCACAACAATTTACACTACTCAAAACATTCAACACTATGCTAAACATCCTACACTATCCAAGACACCCTACATTATGCACACCTTATCACAAGAATACCACCCCCGAATACAAAAGCTGAGAGTACATAAGGTATTCAAACACAAACATTAGAAGGGCAGTGCCACGCACGAAGAAAGCAGACCACGGGAAAGGGAGACGGGCTTTATTCCCACGAGGCCAGACAAGTTAGAGCAAAACCTAGCTTAGGAAAGGAGCCTACCCAACTCAGTGTCCGACGCGACGTTAACTCTGACAAGGCCAGAACACCCACCTCGCCGAGTTATGACGTCATTATTGACCAGCCGGCATCGTGGAAGGTTCAGGACGCCTGACATTGACTCATTAGTTCTTAAGCTAGTTAGTCAGTAAGATTAAGTAAAGAAGCCCCCACTGCGCGGGAGGCAAGAACTATATGCGAATAGGTGAAGAAAGGAAGAAAGAAGATTGAAATATAATAAATGAATTTTTCCGCCATGAATTTTCCACGATGATATGAATATGAATATAATAATGAATGATAATAAAGAATATGTGCGACATTTAAATATCGGACAGCGGTCCGTGAGAATTAATATAATAAATGATTTTCCGGGGACGCCCGACGAGGTGATTTAAAGGCGATAAATAGATGACTGATGATAAATGGTTAACCGGCATTGTAAGTCCGACAAAACGATTTAAAAAAGAATTAGAGGCGATAAATATATGACAAACAAGCGAAATGGCCTACATGATCTTAACTACAACAACCCCGGGGGAAAGACATGTCGAATAGATACCGAAGATATATCAGATGATAGGGAGAATAAGTCAAGCGAATACGGAGAGAATGCCACATGTAGGGAGGACATATCCAACAAATAATATGGCCACAGGAGTGCCATTACACACTAGGTTACACAATTACACATAAATAGTATAGTAGACAAGGCGCCCGAAGAGACGTCTCAATCATGGCAGCCACCAGGGCTGACCAACCCACGAACAGCGCTGCGCGACGAATACAACGAGCACATATATGGCCAGAGTGTTCATAATAATAATTGTATATTTTATTCCAGTTACGAGCTCCAACGCAGCAAACAGGAGAAAAAGACCATGGTAACAGGTAATGTCCATGTATCAAGGCACCACTTTTTCCCTTTTGTTACACTGCACTACACCATAACATTTCACACTTTCACACGGATACACAAGGGTTATAGCTACAAGTAGCTAACATAAGACTGCAGTTGGTAATAAATAAAAATAGCGTATAAGGCACCAGAGAGAGCATATGCATTACATGTACCAATGACGATTGAAGAGTGCATATATATATAATAATCATGCGTTCTGTTTTCAGATCAGCAGACGACAGACAGTTGCATTAATACATGAACACTCTCTATTCTTTCACAGGTGGCGAAAATATGTACATGCAACTATTGTAGATATACTTTCAAACGCCCAAACACGAACACGCCTCTCTCTTGCCAAAACACAAATTACACTCAACCTTCATTTGCACAATACACAATAATCTTCACAGGTTATGATAATAAATCCGTACTGTACCCGTTTAAAACATTTGAGCTGCTTATCGTATCCGAAGATCAACTGGATTGCAGAATCTCGAGGTCCCCGGCTCATAAACCTGGAAATCCTACCAACAATAGCTAAATGGGGGAGTTGCACACTTCCTAAGATCATGTTTTGGTAAAGCAATATGGGTGGATTAACTGAATAAACGGGGAGATCGTGAAACTTACCATTCTCGGTTAAGTGGGCGTAATTAGTGGTTCAATAAAACCTCAAATGCACCAACACATAATCCTTCTTCATAACTTAAATAAATCATCAAGACGTGGTTACAAAACTAACAAATAAATTTATTAATAAAGTGATAATAAAAAAATTAAATCAACAAATATCCCTATAATAATTACATATGATCCGCAAAATGATTATGCATAAATCCAATAATCAGATAATAAAATTAAATCACTGTCCCACAGACGTTAGAAGTACTCCACTTCTTATAAAAAATAATAAAAGAATTATCAAACAGCTGTTAGCACAACAGCGCTTAAATTTACACTTGTTCTCTAGTAATGTCTGAACAAATATCGGTATTAATACAGCCAATGTCTTCAAGTGACATTCCTTCTTACTATTACAAAACCATCCATTGGTAAAAATAATGAAAATTATATTATATTGATCTTCCATAAGATCACTTCTGTACAACAATAAACACCTTAATGTAGTCAAAGAACGTCGTCACGTTCTTTAAACGTCACTCCTATTAATGGTTTAAACGTTTAAAAGCTTTATAATAAACCAAACAAAAGTTTAATTGTCAACTAAGGTTCCCTAAATTATTTAATGATTAACAATATAAATTATTATTAAGTGTTTAATTAGAAGCCTCCGTGGCTTAGGCGGCAGCACGCCGGCCTCTCACCGCTGGGTCCGTGGTTCAAATCCCAGTCACTCCATGTGAGATCTGTGCTGGACAAAACGGAGGCAGTCATGTTTTTCTCCGGGTACTCCGGTTTTCCCTATCAAAATTTCATTCCAGCACCACTCTCCACTATCATTTCATTTCATCTGTCATTCATTTAATCATTGCCCCAGAGGAGTGCGTCAGGCCTCGGCAGCCGGCACAGTTCATATCCTCACCGCTAGATAGGGGCTTCATTCATTCTATTCCTGACCCGGTCGGAGACTGGAAGCAGGCTGTGGATTTTCATTTTCATTAAGTGTTTAATTAAAAGGCTATTAATATTTCCAAAATATTAATTAAGTTTGTAATATATTTATTATTTAGATGTTTATTAATTATCGGATATAATTATTAATCATGTTAATTCAGATAAAAATAATATTATTATTATTGTTTTAGGATCAGCTGTTTATCAAGAAAGTTATTCAGTTAACTTTATTATATCGTTAAATTCTCCTAGCTATTAATGATATTATGTTTAAATACTGTTAACAAAATGTCTTATATTATTTACATAATTCGTGATGATTCTCAACCATCCAACCTTCCTTCTCTTGTCAACTACTGACAATCCTTAATTATTATATGCTCTTAAATAAAGTGTCACTGTTACAAAATCATATCACATTGTTATCATCATAATATAGTTGTTTCGTTTCATAATTGGGCATACATACATAGCCGAACGATTAAGTTAAGCTTATATAATTACTGTCTTGTTCTTGATAATATTTTAATAATAATTACCAACATTGTTAGTTTCAATCCGTTTCCCAAATATTTTCCGCCAATAGAACTAATCAATTCAACTGAGAGTCGTTTCACAATAGTAATGGACAACAAAGGTGTTACTTAATTCTTTACTGTAATATAGTTACTTATAATTTCCAAATGAACGCTTACAACGCGTATAATGACCTTCCCTTCTCTGATATACTGAACAAACATCCACAGAATACGTAAACGACAACTTCTCTCAATTACATAGGTAAATTCCGTATAACATTTTTCTCAGCTTGTTATCAAACAAATATAGCTGCTATAATTCTTCACTTCGATCTTTTAATACGGTATTCTGGCGTAACAACTTATTTAAATTGCATATAATGCTATCAAAATAAAATAATTTATCCACTGACAAATTATTATTAATAATGACTGGCTAAAGTGGAATGTCCAAATAATGTTTCATCCTTCCACCAATCCAAGAAATATCCTTTTCCTAGTCTGAGTTGCTTGAGTAAGTTAATATCATATTGTACAGGCCCCCAGGGGGCTACACCCCCTGGAAGCCACCCTCCATCATCTATTAAAACCACCCCTAACTGGCAAATCTCATAAGTCCAGAACAACATCTTTCACACAGCAAGGGCAGCTAACCAGCCTGGAAGGCTTGCCAAACAGTTGCATCACACCATAAACAGCTACACTATAACTAACTGGGGCATCTATGCCAATGGAATGCTGGCAGTACAACACCAAAGCCTATAAGAGGAAGGCCTTAAGGAGGACAGCTCTCTCTCGATTATCAGTCATACAGTGTGTCAGCCGGAGGCCCTAGCTGTTGTCATCAGGTGAGTCAGCAGTGTTCAGAGATCCTATATTTTGTAACCTACCCTACAAACTTGTACACTTAAACTTATAACATTTATTCCATTCCCCTAAAAGGGACTTACAATTCCATATTCACTGACCAATAAATACTTGGTCAGTACACTACACTTGTCTTACTAATTACACGCCTCTTTACGTCCTAACGCCTTTCCTGATTCCCGCCACGAGTAAGCGTGACAACAGTAGCTTGTAATCGCCGGCTCAAGTTCTATTGTGTCTCTCACACGCGACCGCTGGCTGCAAACCGCCAGCATAGCTGACACAAGCAGGATTGTTATATAATTCCTTTCGACCAGCTGGGAGTCCAGTACATTAACCTGGCTCAAAGGATCATCCCCTGGAATACACTTACGTCTTCATAGGAGCATCCCCTAGCATCCTAACACTAAACAACACTCTACACTGGTCAGCTTACCCAGCCACGGGAAACTGCCCCCACCTCTAGGAATCACTCTCCAAATCAGCACAATAACACATCCGTTTTAGATCTAACTACACCCAACTAAGGGATCTAAAACAGATTGGTTGAGGCCGGGTACCACGCACAGTAAACAAAGGGCTCATACAACGAGTTCTCGTGGTCAAAACGGCCCGTACCGCATACAGCCAAGCGAGACTGATTTTTTTTCTCAGACAGAAAGCATCATTTTTGCTCCGCACTACCTACACAGAAAGAATCAGAGAGACACAAGATACACTGCCAAACACGCACAGTTTTTTTTTAAATTAGAAGACGCATACACTTCATTCAGCATGGCCCCTCTATACCGCCTAGCTGTGCTGAGGAGCATTGGGGAGTACCAGGAATTAATTGCCTGGCACAGGGTCTTTGAAACAAGGCAGGACTACCTCAGAAGGTTTCAGCAGATCCTGCACGCCCAGAATATGCGGATCATAAGAGCACTTGTCCTGCCACTCCGCAGCGCTAAGAATCGCAAGATTCGGGCGAAAATCCCCACCCTCCGTACACAAATCATTAAGGCACACTGGCAACTACACTGCCGACACGAGTTCATGTTCCAGCAATGGGAGACACTCATCAGGGAACACCACCGGATAGGGACTAGTGGCACAGAGGTCGCCGAACGAGTACCGCTCCAAGCTAGCAAGGCCATTTTTGAGTTCATGGTAGGGCCACAAGCCCAGCCGAGAGAGGACATAAGCGTAGATACGCTAACGCAGCAATTTGCGAGGATGTCCCTCTCGCCACGTACTGCCACACATGGGAAGGAGTTCACCGTGGCCACAGTCCAGAAGACGGCCAGGTTAGGCTCCAACACACTGCGGGACCCAAGTTACATAAATACACGTCCTTCAGCTCCGGCTCGGAAGGCAATTTTTCCAAACCGAGGAGCAGAACCTACGCCAACCCCCTCGGAACGGACGAACGAGAGGGAGTTGACGCCAGGACTCTCAGTCACACATGACACAACAGGGAGAAAACTGAAGGTAACCACGTCATGGGCTGAGGATGTAGAGCCCGCCCTACAGCACATTAAGCCTACACACACCTACACAAATAGGCAAACACAAGGGCCATAGGCCAGAAATCGGCCAGACTACGCTCAAATACATTGTTAGGGCAAAAACAGGCAATTAAACGGCCTTTACCGCTAGTTCAAAGGGCAAGTTTGCCAGAACGAAAGCGGGCACCCCAGGTGCGAATGCATAAGAGGGTGTTGCCTTCAGGCCCTCAGGGTACACAACACACACCCGCACACTCTGACCAGGCACTACACACACAGTACACGGGGTATAAGAAAGATCTTATTACCTACCCCACGAGACCGGTCAGTCAAAAATACACACACCCCCGTAAACTCTACTAGGGTAGCGCAGAGCGCAATTAGTCCCTCGAATACAGGCACACTCAGACCAACAGCCAGGCGCTACGGTGAATGTAGGCCCAGGCTTACTTTGCTACAAACTCCTCCGAAAAATAGCGAAGGAGCGCCTCAATGGGTTTCAGGGGCCTATGCCCTAGATACAGGGCGAAAGTATTCACCTTTCAGACCAAGGACGCTCGGACGGGAATAACGACTTCCACCAGGGACACAAAATAAACCAATATCACTTGCACCAGTATTATAGATACACGTAAGCTCGTTTACACGTGAGAAATACGACAATAGACACACAGAGACTCACAAACATAAAATGCACATTTCTTTCATGTATATACAGTGGAACATGGCTAAATCAAAAGTGTATAATTCAAAATTCTTCTTGTTTTTTTTTGGCCCCTATAATTTTTTTCTCAGGCCATCAATGGTTATTGATCATAGTTGGTCCACATTATAACTTGGATAACATAAAGTTTTTAATATGCAAAGCCAAGCGGAAGCCAATCAGGCGAGCCACGCGGCTTAAGGCCGGAAAGAGCTATTCTGAACACAGCTTAAGCATCAAATCACAGCATAGAGCTTAGGCGGGTCTTTCTAGGTAGAAATGACTAAATGTTCTATGTTCCGGTCCCACAGTTTGATAGATTCTCTTGTGACGGGCGAGATCCCTAATCGTAGCAAGAATTAAGAATCTCAAACTATTTTTCAAAAATGGTAGATTCCCCTGAGACGTAACTAGATTACTGTAGTACTAACGTCACCAAAGAGGTGAATACTACACTCAGGTCCTACTTCTCATTTTTAAACATTTTTGATATTGTTTACGACACAATTTTTACAGACTACCGCCGCCTGGCAACCCGCTTGGATAAGCATAAAGCATTGCGCAGACGGGATATAATATATTTCCTCTACTCTTTTCAAAGTGCTCTCTTAATTCGGAGCGTTGCATAACTTATTTTTTCTGCCTCATTCATTAATCCCGAGAAAGGAAAGTTAGCCAAGTTGAACTGTATGCATTTAATCCACAGGCATACGTGACACATTACACTGCCTATAACATGACTTTTTCTCACCTCCATAACAACACGCAAGCTAAAACACAAACACCATAGGGTGAAAATCCCAGACTTTGGGAAAGCCTACATATTTTTGGACGGCACACAGTCAACCCACATTACCACATAACAAGTTAATACGCTAACACAACTGTCCAGATGACACACGCCTGAATGGCACCAGAAATATTATCCTGGTTAAAGACGGTCTCAAACCCGCAACCTTCTGAATACCAGGAATGTAAGGTCGGGTAGCTATCCAGTTGCAGGATAGGAAAGTAAGGGACAGTTCCACTAACAGATATTCATAAGCGGAAAACAACAAAATCACCTCCGACACCTAGTCACCAAACACGCGACTAGCGGCCCGGAGACACTCGTGCATAACGACATTTAGTACCATTAATAGGGATATACTCGACCCACGCTTACAGTTAACACAAAACTTGGGAACACAAATGTACTTAGCGGAAGGTTCTTTTACATTACGGAAAGCCCTACTCGCAACTACAGAGATAGCACTCAGGCCCACACACACACACGTGCCGGACACGGAGCATTGTCAAAACAAGTAACAAGTGAGTGCGCACGCCATTGTAATTCAATACTATCGCCGTCAGCGATAAGACACTCGTGACTGGGCGACCTTCACACATACAGACAGACTAAGACCACTCCAGGTTGAACTGGAACAAACGCCATCATTCACGTCAGATCCAAAACCTTATAACTCCCCAAATTACACTACGAGGAGAATTCAAAAACACACAAACTCTTCACAGGAATGCGTATTCTCATCTGCGCATTCCAAATACACGATACATGTGCCATGGTATATACGGCGCAGATATCGTCATACCAAGTCCTTACAGCAAGCCGGGTCCGAACTCATAACCACACACCACACTCGTACCAAAAACTAACTAACCAATGGTATTTTTGGTACGAAAACCACAATCAAAAAACCACACTGGGGACACCTAAATCCCAAAAACACAACGCAGACACAGAACACGGAGAATTACATGATCACGGGTTCGAATCCCAGCAAAAATTGGACGCCATGGGAAACAAAAATCCAGACGCCCAATTACACTGAAGTTGGCCACAGATAAGTAAATAACTGGGTCAGACACATGCCTATAGACACAGGAGGTTTTTTTTTATCGGTAACCTCCAAGGGGATCACAATAGACTTCCCAGACATGGATTACACATGGTTACACAAAACAAAGTCTTGCGAAAGCAGTGTACACATAACATCGATTAAAAAAAGCGGGACAGATTAGCACACTGGCACTCCCGGAATCTCAAGCAATAACAACATGCCGACGTTCGCAAAAATTCACGTTCCGACAGCCGACCTACGCAATGTCAGAGACTTCATGCACACAAACAAATGTAAACATAACATGATGAAATACTGACTTGCAGAGACCACCGCATTGCAACACTGCTGCCGACAGACACTATTGTTATATCGGCAGTGACCATGAAATCACAAACACAGACCAATTATAATGCCATACATTTTTCAGCACTGTTACAACAGTGGTGACATTTAGCAACGTACAGACATAATAAGCCGGACTTACCTTAGGGCCACAGGGACATATCTACAAAGATGTTGACAAGGTGCACGCGCCATCTGACACTCAGACACGCGATACACGATAGGACTTAGCCGATAACAGGCCTCCCGCCCGCATGGGGTAGCGGAACATAGTCCCATACATACGCGCTCACTAATCAGGGGCAAATACAGACAGGGGCTCCGAGGAAACAAGACCTCCCCCCTAATAACTTCTTTTCTCGATTTTATTTCTAAAAAATCATTACAGGCTATCAGGACATGGCCAGGCACACCACGATCACTTGCTACATTAACACTACAAATGGGAGACCAGATTAGGCCGTGACGTCACAGCGTCACCACACTTTACTATCCCAAGAAGCGGATAGAAAGCAGACATGGACCAAGGGAGGATGACAGGGGCATAGGTGGACAATCCCAGCGGGATTACCAATATACCACCCACAGGCTACCATCTTACTACACTACTCCCCTTCCATAACCTTCCCAATTACAACATTAACCAACACAGACATACAGACACGATAAAAACAGCTACACCATGACAAAATATACATCGGGGTTGATAGACTTCATGCGTTTAAAGAGAGGGCTTCCTACGCCCTGGATCTCAAAGCTAACACCTGAATATTAGGGGTGTGTCGGAAAACGACAATTAAGCGTAATGCGCATCTCCAAGTAAGAGATGAGGCCAAAATCATATACTAACCATTTTTTTAAATTAAATAATCCCGCATGAAAGGGACATAATATTATTTTACACTGACCGATACCTATCCTTAGATGAGTGCGGATACGCCTCATATCCAGATACATGCATGGAATATCCCACCCACACACCTGGGTTATTATTAGTATTACTCCTGCATGGAATTTTTATATTTTTGCAATCCCGGGAAATACCTACCCCCGTCCACTCATTATAGAAGCATCCTGGTAGCATCACCGGCTTTAGGCCACCATTTACATGAAGCCCAAAGATGCGCAACCCTCTCCCAGCTTGCTTCAAGCCTATTCAACGGATAATACCCCCGGATCCTAATAACAGGGAACCTAGCGCCATAAACCCTACTAACGCCTCCATGAAAATTAACAAGGCATTACAGCTGGAAATCCGACATAGCACAGTAGACCTGAAGTAGGCTATGCACTTAGAAGTCTCTACAACCCCAAAACATTTGAAAAATTTTACATTTTATAAACAATAAATTATTTACACAGTACACTTATATTTTTTACATAAAAAGGAATCTGATAACACGCTGATTGGTGATAACGACACAAGCAGAAGGCCAGAGGCACCACACTGGAGCAGAGCGGGTAAGGCGATGATGAGCCTTACCCTAGTTAACTTAACGACTAGACCAAAAGACGAACCACGTAAGGTTGAGGCATTCATGGCCCGGCACGGGCAAACTTCGGAATCCTAGGTGTGCCTAGCCTGTCCCTAGGACGAAGAGATGTTACACCCACTATGTGCCACGGTCGTCGAAGCCAAGACCTGCAGGGGAGACTTTCTGAGGAAGGTGGGAGAAATAGCCAGCTCCACACCGGACTCAGGAGATGACCCTAGGGACGACCCAACTAGGACTAGACTTTTAGTTAGATATAAGTACATAGGGCTTCTACAGCGAGAAGCGAGACTCCTATGCGCAGGAGTGAAATACTATTGTTGCCAATAAGGGCGAAGAGATTATTATTACTGCGAATAAGGGCGAAAAGGATACTATTGTTGCCAATAAGGGCGAAGAGATTATTATTACTGCGAATAAGGGCGAAAAGGATACTACTACTGCCAATAAGGGCGAAGATGATATTATGCCATTGGACGATGTCCAATGCCCACATAAATGGTGACGCATCGGGCAGCCAAGGGCATTAAATGAGGGGCATCGCGAGCAACTCACAGGGGTTAAAGTGGGTAGACCCAACAACGACAACATATGCAAAGGCAACGGCAATGAGCAGGAAAATACAGCGGGCGAAGCGGTTTGCTTAGTGGCACCGTAAGCCGCCTGCGACTATATTAATACTAGTTAGTAATCATTAGCATAAGCGTCGACAACTAGTATTAAGGGGGCGGAATCCGGCGGTTCTAGAGACAACCGGTGTTTCTAGAATACGTACGGGTGGTGATCTGAGGAAGTAAATTGCCTCAGGCGATCGCCCTGGTCAAAATTTTAGCTGTAAGACAGTTGCATTTGACACGCAACTTAGGATTAAGCAAATTTACTAACCGCTGTTGCTAAATAATAGCACAGCATATTTCGGCAATAGAGTAAGGCCACCCATTCGGCTTATAAATAGCAACCATTTTTTTTACTTACCATAATTAAGGTAACGATCTCGGCACCTGATGGCGACGCAAATCCGTCATCAGGGTAAGCCCGATAACACACTAGAATAAGTTAGATTAAGATAAAATCTCGGCACCTGGCGACTCAAATCCATTGCCAGGGTAAGCCCGATAATACATTAAGTTAGATTAACTAGGTTAATTAAGACTAATATAAACACTTTGAGAGTAAGAAAAAACATTACGGCACCGTGTAGGGTAAGCCCGATCATACATCAAATAACACAATCATGTGTAAAGAGAACATGACAGTAATAGTGGCCACAGGTTAACACTAATCATGCTATTTTTTTTCAGGGGAAAAAGAGCTTCAGCCAGTGAACACACTGACACAGTAGCCGACATGCAATATTCATATGTTTTCTTAACCTCTCCATTTTTTTCAGGCGTCGTCACCAGGAATATGGCACTGGTGACTATGATTTCACTGCCATACAGCAGCAGCATGTTATTTGTGCCATGATATTATTGTGTACCACCTTTGCGCACTAATTTGTATTTACAATTCGTATTCATCCTCACACACAACCCAACACATACACCTCCATTTTTTTACAGCTACACTCCAGAAATCTGAACAGCAGGGTTGATACCTGTGGGGTATCAGGCTTGCTGACAGATCAACATAAACAAAGAACACAAGGCGTCAAAGATGCGACGCAAAATACGGCAATGAGGGCGCAACAGATCTGTGGTGGCGACTCTCACTGTCAAGTGTGAAAGCATTCGCCCACAGAGAATGGTTCACAAAGTAAGGGTATATATCAGCGGCACGACCACTAAGCTACACCGGGAAACGGCCGGGCAGGATTAGCCGTGGGACGGAACTTAAATACAAAAGGTAGCGTGCACGCAAGTTACAATAGACACGAATAATTAACATAGATAGATTTAAGTATATAATGTAATATAATGTAATACAAAATACGGCAATATTGTTCAAAGGCACTACACACAAAATTATGATGCCACACATTGTGAACACACATATTCTTGTCAAACACATGTACACCATGATTATGATTTGTTTCTTTCATTTTCTTTTTTCTAACGTCCCAATTTGTAAAGGTGTTCCGTTTTATCCCAACACAATAAACATATTTTAAATATTTCCTTTAACTTATACCCTGGAACACCTATTTTTTCTACTTCTTCCATCTTTCACATTGCAGGGAGCAATTTTTTCCCCAAGACAGAGGCGGACGGCACAATCAACCGTCCAGCTCTGGGTTTTTTCCTCCCTGCACAACAATATATTACAAAATGTTTAAAACCATGTATTTTTTGTGGAACTCTTTATATATTGCAAATGCCAATTTTTTTTCCTCATGCACTGTTTTAAAATGTCAAATGTATATGTATATCCCAAAACCCACCCCTCTGAACACGAACTGATCTCACATCTACACGACATCCCTACATCAACACGACATCACCACCTCTACACGGAACAGAAGAAACGAAGATCAGACACAAGGAAGATTCCACTACGACCTACTACGACGACACCCCAACTTCACGTTCCGTTCCCGTTCGCGGGGACGCGAACTAAACAGAGGAAGAGGCTTGTACAGGCCCCCAGGGGGCTACACCCCCTGGAAGCCACCCTCCATCATCTATTAAAACCACCCCTAACTGGCAAATCTCATAAGTCCAGAACAACATCTTTCACACAGCAAGGGCAGCTAACCAGCCTGGAAGGCTTGCCAAACAGTTGCATCACACCATAAACAGCTACACTATAACTAACTGGGGGCATCTATGCCAATGAAATGCTGACAGTACAACACCAAAGCCTATAAGAGGAAGGCCTTAAGGAGGACAGCTCTCTCTCGATTATCAGTCATACAGTGTGTCAGCCGGAGGCCCTAGCTGTTGTCATCAGGTGAGTCAGCAGTGTTCAGAGATCCTATATTTTGTAACCTACCCCACAAACTTGTACACTTAAACTTATAACATTTATTACATTCCCCTAAAAGGGACTTACAATTCCATATTCACTGACCAATAAATACTTGGTCAGTACACTACACTTGTCTTACTAATTACACGCCTCTTTACGTCCTAACGCCTTTCCTGATTCCCGCCACGAGTAAGCGTGACAACAGTAGCTTGTAATCGCCGGCTCAAGTTCTATTGTGTCTCTCACACGCGACCGCTGGCTGCAAACCGCCAGCATAGCTGACACAAGCAGGATTGTTATATAATTCCTTTCGACCAGCTGGGAGTCCAGTACATTAACCTGGCTCAAAGGATCATCCCCTGGAATACACTTACGTCTTCATAGGAGCATCCCCTAGCATCCTAACACTAAACAACACTCTACACTGGTCAGCTTACCCAGCCACGGGAAGCTGCCCCCCCTCTAGGAATCACTCTCCAAATCAGCACAATAACACATCCGTTTTAGATCTAACTACCCCCAACTAAGGGATCTAAAACAATATTCCAAAATGCTAAATATAATTCGGTAAAATTCGATAAACTTAAATAAAATTCAATAAAATTCGATAAAATTCCCAAAGAATCCATGGATCGAAATAAATTCGAAAAACGAAATTATTTATAAAATGAGCTTAAATCTCGAAGCCTAAAAGTCAAATGTCGTTCGGTGCAACACTTGCGTTGAGGTTAGAAAGTCACTCGGTTTCACAACGTTATTTATCTTATCCCACTTCTGACACCACTGTTATGTCGTGTGAGATACAAGATAAATAACATACACTTGTTAATATAACACAACGGTTTATTAAACACTAGTCGATACACAACGATACACAATGTGAACTAACTTGAGCGGAACTATCGTCTACAGTCCACGGGTGCATATATACATAGTAGCTGGAAAGTTCCAGAATCGAATGTTCCAGATTGGAATGTTCTGGGCATAGTGACTAGAATGTTCGTGTTAACTCAAGTAGCCTCAATACACAACACTGACTAGAATGTTCATGTTAACATAGCACTTTCTAGAATGTTCATGTAAATACACAACAACAATTATTATTATTATTATTATTATTGTTATTACTGCGACTGTTATCGTATGTATGCACACCATTATTGTTAATACCATTTTTATTCCCAAGGTGACCATCATCATGAACGGTATTATTGCCACAATACACTGTGTTTTGCTACCAAATTGCACACTTAACACATGCTTTTCCTTTCATTCTTCTCAACGAACACACTTGTAAAGATGCCCTATTTAACCCCCACAATAGAAACATTATAATAACACACTTAAGCCACGTACCCACTAGGGGTCAAATGTCCCTCAACATGACGCGCAACATAGAGTCGCGCAACGTTGCGCACTGTTTCCTGACGTTGCGTGCAACATGGTGCGGCATTTGTGCATGACGCGGGACATGTTGCCTGCGCCCACTCGACGAGCGAGCGCACAGGGTCGCGCAACATTCCGGCGTCAGTTCTTAGTGAGTGGAGACGGAAAGATAAGTGCCGCTCAACATGTCAGCAGTGTGGGGAAACAAGACAGTACTGAAACTTATTGAACTGTGCCAAAACCATGAATTGTTATTAGACACTTCACACTGAGATTAAATAAGAAGATTAAGAAACAATACGCGTGGGAGGATATAGCCAATGCACTGAAATTGTCAAGAAAAGAAGTAGAGGCCAAAGTCCACGCACCCCGCTCACAGTTTATTCGTGGAAAAAGAAAAAAAAATACATGTACGAAAATCACTGGTAGTGGTCGGGATGGTGTGAAATCTGATTTATGGTTTGCCTATGATTCCATGAAATTTTTACTGAGACGAGCGACTACTTCAGGCAGCATAGACAGATTGGAGACACAAGTCACATTTAAGTTTAATTAAGATATTTTTATTATAGTGCCTACATATGGGCAAATGTGTATGATATCTGCCATTGAAAACCACCTTGTGTACTCATGAAATACTCAGTGAACTGGTCGAGATAGAGTGGGTGGTCTTTCAAACGCTTCCAAATTCAAGATAATACCAGGTCCAATTTCTCAGCGGATACCAAGATGGCTTCATCATGTCTTCGGTCAGTGCAAACGCGCCTTCTCCCACCAGTTCAAAGGGCATGTTCGGTCCATTGTTGGCCAATTGAGCCGGTTTTTAGCCATAGCTATATAGAAGTCTCTTGAAACACTCCACTATCAAATGACTTGCCTTTAAAACCACAATTAGCATAAATAAAATTATTTTCAGCATCTTCAATAGCCAAGAGCACGATGATAAATTGCTCTTTATAGCTGTAAAAATCACTGCCGGAATTCGGAGGTGGCTGAGTCAAAACGTGCTTACCGTATACATCTCCTATACGATGCGGGATGTTACATAATATTTCGTAATTATTTACGTGATTATTTCATATTTTTTCTCCCAGTCATTTACAGTGGTTGTGACCTGGAAAACATATATACAGTAGTCTATATTTTTTTTTTCGGATACAATGCCTGGACAACAATGACGAATTCCCTGATTCACCCAACACAGGGCGTACTTACGAAACCGTCCCATATCAATGCAATCATGCATCCGGGAAGACGCCTACAACGTCCAAACATTCTAAGAAGAGAAGGACACCACATGAAGAGATACTGGAAGAGACCTTCGAAGTAATGCTGAAAGTAACCCAGGACGAATTTGCGGCATGCAAGATGCAAGATGAGCACTCTGTACTCGTGGCAAAATATTATATCAAAAATATATATTAACAGTGGCGGCCGGTGGTATGTAAATCTGGGTGTTGCACCAAAATTTCTGATGTCGCAATTTTATATGGGAAGTTTACACATGTAACAAAAATGAATTAACGTTAGATAAACTACAGTTCTATAAAAACTGAAATACATGGGTTTTCCAAAATAACTGTACGTTCGACAAATATACAAATTTTAATGGCTCTTTTGGGCTTCTTCCTATAGGAATTCATAAAGAAATCAGATTTATGTATTTAAGCCCTATGCCTGAGTTCATGGGAAGAATTTTAAACACAGCAGGTTGTCTAAGGTTGGGTCTCAATCTCCGGGATAATAAACATTCTCAACATAAAAACATGGCAACCGAAAAGTTTGTACGTTAACGAAAAATGTTATTACTAACAACGACGGGCACATATTCTGCATAAGGATAGGATTTTTATCATTTTAAATGATCTTGTCGACTTCGTAGTTACGCTGGGGTCTGGCGTTACGTTACGGTGACGGGACGAAATGTACCAAGCATGCACTGAGGTGTGTGACGTCATAAAACTGCTTGAGCTTCCTCCTTTCCCCGCGCGCTCCGGTGAGTGTGACGTCATCTAGCCAACTACCTCCTTTGACCTTGGTTTGCACTTGCTAACGGACTTTGAGTTCACGCAGCATTTGTAGCATTTAAAATGATATAAAGTCTAGTCTTTCAGACTGACTATCAGTCTTTTTTTTTTACTATAGCTTGAACCCCATCAGAGGAACCAGCCATGAAGTGCGCTCTGTCATACGTCGGCGCAATTCATTTTTGCGGAATTTCGTTCAATTTCTGCTTCTTTAATTCATCCAGTAAACACGCTGCTAATGTGTGTGCATCAAGTTTAGTTTGCCTCTTACTACGTATCGGTACACAGCAGCCATCTGAAATATGTTTGAAATATCACTAGTTTCATCTGCTATAATGGCAAAAATTTCCGATTCCTTTATTTGCTTTGATTCTTCTTCTTGGCAAACCTCCAACATAATCTGTAAAAATTAATTTTGAATTGTTTTGGACGTTCCTTTGAAAACAGTTGCCCTTACCAAATGACATTTAACACAGCATCCAACTCATCGGTAAAATTAATTAGTTCTCTCAAACCACCTGGATTTGTTGATGTTACACTTTCATCATGATCACGCAAGGCCAGTCCGAAAGAGCCACAGAAACGAATAGAGTTTATTACAATATTTAACTCATACCTATTGTGCCTAAATCTTCGTTATATTCCGCAATTTATCTTCTATAGGCACTGTCCAATTGTGCAGCTTCGTTAACAGTTCCAAAAAGTGTCAATTTCAAACAGCTGAAGATTGGTTGGTTGGTTGGTTCCACAGTTTAGGAGCTGCGACAACGCAGTCATGTAGCCCCCTGTACTTTGGGTGTGTGGAGAAACTGTCTGATAACCGGTGTTAATTGTGATGGCTGTATTAGTGAGTGTTATCTGTTTTTAATTCAAGTGAGGACTGCAGACATTGAATTTCAAGCAGTTCCTACTTTTGCCGCCAAAGGCCACCGTAAACGACTACTAGTTCAGAACTTGGTTACTACACGCCACCGCAGTCGGCTCCTGGCGACGAACGTTGGAACCTAAGAGCGTTGTTCAAATTTTTAACCTATAATTTAGCTTCACACAGGTGTAATAAGTGGAAGGTTCTTTAACATGCCATAAATCTATGACATGGGACCGACGGCTTTACTTCCCCTCCGAAGGAATGCATACTGAGGGATTTTTAACGCTCTTAAAAAATCCGATGACTTCGGCCGGGTTTGAACCCGCGATCTTGGGCATAGAGGCTCAGCATGCTACCAACTACGGCACCGAAGCCGCTCAGCTGAAGATTCATGCTTCTTTATTTTAGGGATTATTTTCCGTAACTCCTATTTTGGTCCACGCGAATTCTCCACCAACAAACATGTAAAACAGAATAAAGCGTTTTTAATATCGCATTCACATAACCAATTATTATTGCCTTAAATATCTCCTTTAAACGCCCTCGTATACTTACATTTTGGACAATACTTATCCGGTAATGGTGTACCGAGTGTTTTTACTGAAAGTTTATCGTCATCAGGGAGCTGGAAAAACTGTCTGACTAGTAAATTACTTACTCTATTCATTTTCACTCACACTCCACAATACAATTAATGTTTCAAACTAAACATTCCGTTAAAATAAAATACTACGGTAACTTACAAGATGCACAGATGATAAATCTGGGTGCTATATCGGAAAGTGGCGCGAAAGGCAAACTAACAAAACACTGAATTTTGCTAGCCAAGAAATTTCGTAGTGAATGCATAGGTCTACTCACAATCAACCAAACAATAATAATAATAATAATAATAATAATAATAATAATAATAATAATAGTAATAATAATAATAATAATAATAACAATAATAATAATGCACAGTTATGTATCTGCCTGGAACCAAAATACTCAAATCAACTAAATACAGAACTAATCGCAACTCAAATCCCGCAAGAACAAGAGTGGTAAAAGCAAACATAAACCGCTACAGTACTACAACAATACGTCGCAAAATAGTTCAGCCAATTATCTACTGTACTTATAGCATGGTGGCGTTCTTAGGCTCGCTTCGCAGAACTATGGACAAAAATATTAAATGAAGTTATGATGAGAAAACATGTAAAAGTAATTGGGTGTGAACCAACTAATGTCTCCCTATGAAATTCCGATATTTGTACCGTTGTGGGTGGTGTAGCATTCCCTAGTGGTGTGGGAAAGAAACTACCCTTCAGGGGCAGATGACCTCGTAGTTCCGCCCCTTAAAACAACAATAACTAACTAACTAAATAACTAACTAACTAAACTACCCTTCACGGGGTAAGAGAAATCGAGGGTGTTGTCATTTCCAAAGAGTGGTGCAGTCTAACGGGGCCATTTGGAACTGAGTGTTGCCAGGGGACTGGCAGCTCGTCTGCAACTCCCTGCTACCCATTCTGGTCGGCATGCTATGCACAAGCTTGGTCTCGTCCAGCCTCGTCCTATACACCGCGCTGTCTGCTTGGGAGTCGCCACAAGAGAGCTAACCCCCTGGAGTTTGATTTGAAGGCGGCAGCTTTTATAGGTACAGTGTAAAGCATTAGGATAAATAATATCAAAATATAGATGATTTTAACACATTTTTGAGTGCATTAGATCTATAAAACTAAAACATTAAAGGAAAAGAAACTACGAATTAGGTGTAAAATTATTGGGAGTTGTGCAACGCTGCAACTATGTCACCAGCCGCCACTGATATTAATTGATCTGCGCATGAGGAAATACCGCCCAGGCTACAGTACGGCAACATCAAGTATGACAGATAGTACGGAGTACGGAGAGTATGAATCTCGAGTTGACAGGGCCAACAGCATTCCGTAATATCGTGCCTTGCTTGGCTATAGAAGCCCCGATCATTTGTAATAAAGTTTCAAAATCTGTTGTTGTCATTCTAGTAAAGTTACAAATGATCCGTCAGATATTCGAAGATCACTTAACATTTACTCTGCTTTGTCTTTGCAGTAGGTAAGTAGTTCGGCACCCACCACCTTCTCTTTTGATTCACTTAGAATAATGTACGCAGCGGCAGCGCTGATCAAGACAACCTTCTCGGGCGACATCTCTGCAACAACTGGCTAGTGTGTACAAGCGACGTGACCCGCGGCATTGTTCCAAGATGTTCCGTGCAACATGGCCCAGGACATGTCCCGCGACATGTTCCGCAACTTGTCCCCTAGTGGGTACGTGGCTTTAACTTACACCTCAGGGTATTTATTTTTTCTTTACCCTTCATTCTATTACACTTCTTATTTTACATTTCACATTGTACACGCATTGAGCAGTTTTTTTTCATCAAACGGCAGAGGTATTTTAATGCCATGATGTTTTTTTTCCTCTCTGCGTCAACGCCATGATTTATGATATAATGGATTATCACTTATGATTTATGATTTTATATGGCGATTTTAGACATACGGTTTATGATTTATGGTTTGTTATTTATGGTTTATAATTTATGATTTATAACTTGTGATTATGATTTACGATTTGTGATTTTTTGATTCATGATTTCTGGTTAATGATTTACGATTTCTGATTTTGATTGATGAAGTTGACTTATGATCTATGATTGCCACTTTTTTGTAATTTACTTCATACAGGAAGATCCACATACATGTAGAATAATGTTCCACCCTTAAAAACCTACCCTACCTGAGAGTACACCACAATTCTCCAAGCTACGACACGAAGGTACAAACACACAGCCCCACTTTCCGAATCGTCTACATCACCAGAACCAAGAGGACCGAAAGGAGAAGAGAAGAGAAGATGAGAAGGGGAGGGACGAGAAGAGGAAGAGGAGCTAGGAGGAAGAGAAGCACCCTCACGACTAAGTGCAGTTCACGAGGCCGTGGACTAAAACGGAACGGGGTGTTGTTATACCTTTAAGGGCATGTAATTCCCTTAAGAGGTACATTCGCATATGCCTACGGATCTTCAACTAAATCTACACCCCAGACATCCATAATTATCTACAATTACACCCCTAGTATCTACACCAATTACGCCTACCTGTCCAACACCCAACACTACTTCACCCTTGAAGCCACCCCTAAGCTGTAATCAACAACAACAGCAACACACTTCTTTCTACATCAAGCCATCAGAGCCAGGCCACAGCCCTTGGCCAAGCGCTTGCTTCATCTATAAACAAACACCCATGAGTTGCTTACTAAAACAGCAATGTGCCAATTTCGCAGCGGTCAGCACAACAAAACACTTTAATAGACCCTCTCCTCAAAGGAAGATGGTCTGTAACCCCGTGGCGCTGTCCGACTGATCTTCGACGTGACGTACCGCAGGTGAGTGCTCTCAGGTCTCCTGAACCTAATTAATTCCTTTCCACATTTCCACATCTGTAATACTTGTAAAAACATTACATTCACATTGTTGAGCTATTCCCACAATTTGGGAAGCTAATACATTTAATTGCAAGCCCTGCATTAAACCATCACATTTATCACAGCTTGACCCCTTTGTTATTATTGCATTGAATACAACCTGTTCACCGTTCCACACTGGGCCACCACAAGATCGCCGCGTAAGCGATATCAGCCTGACCGTCACTATTTGACATTGCCCTCTAAATAAGCACGGCGCCCACTTTGTAAAACTGTGCTATCAGCAGTCCACATTCATTGTCCGCCGCGTCTCACATCGAGCTCGTTAAACGCTACCATTATCTATGAAACGCACCCCCTTTTGTTATAATCGATAACTTGTAGAGCTTTGCCCGTTTCCCCACTTGACGTTACAGACAGTTAGGAACAGGGCTCCGAATGAAAGCCGAAGTTTAACGATTGACTTCGCGTCACCACATGGTAGCTTTACGATTAGTTGCGAACTGAGAAGCTTATTATCCTCTCTATTTCAAAATAAATCATGTGATTGTGGCTTCAAAAAGTGTATAAAAGAGCCTTATACTCTGTGAGCTGCCTGAATAGGATTGACAGTTCTCGCCTCACCATATGGTCAGGGAACAAGGTTGCCAAACAGCTAGAATAACAAGCGATCACACTGCACAAGCTAGAGATACAGCCGACCAGGCACTGACGCACGTGGGCTGTAATATTGCAACGCAGAGTATTATGACATCAACTATGCGAACATGGATTGGTCAAGAGGCAGAGGGGTGATGACTGACGTGGAACTTCCGGCCAAATGTCAATCCTATTCAGGCAGCTCGCAGAGTATAGGAACGTTCTTTTTTTCGTGCGAGACTTGTACTTATACCGGTAATATAAATGCTTAGTTTGAGGTAAACGCTTCTTTTTTTCTTTCGTCGGTTTACCCTCCAGGTTGGCTTTTCCCTCGGACTTAGGTTGGTTGCTTCCTCAGTTTAGGGTCTGTGATAACGCGGTCATGTAGCCCCGTGTACTTTGGGTGGGTGTAGAATCTGTCTGATAACCGGTGTTAATTGTGATGGCTGTATTAGTGTGTGTTATCTGTTTTTAATTCAAGTAAGGACTGCAGACATATTTTTCAAGTAGTTCCTACTTTCGCCGCCAAACGCCACCATCAACAACTACTAGTTCAGAACTTGGTTACTAGACGCCACCGCAGTCGGCTCCTGGCAACGAACGTTGGAACCTAAGGGCGTTAACCAAATTTTTAACCTATAATTTAGCTTCACACAGGTTTAATTACTGGAAGGTTCTTTAACATGCCATAAATCTATGACATGGGCCCACCGGCTTTACTTCCCCTCCGAAGAAAGGCATACTGAGAGATTTTTAACGCTGTTAAAAAAATCCGACGGCTTCGGCCGGGTTTGAACCCGTGATCTTGGGCATAGAAGAACAACATGTAGTCTACCAACTACGCCACCAAAGCCGCTACCCTTCCTTGGACTCAGCGAGGGATCTCACCATAACCGCCGCCAGGGCAGTGTCCTGGAGCTTGAAACACCTGGTTGGGGGATACCACTGGAGAGGTGGGACCACCCTCCTTGCCCCTTCCTTGCCTATCCCACCCAATCTTCCCCTCACTTTCCATCCCCCATGAGGCCCTTGTTCGCTTTGCAGGTGAGGCCGCCTGGGCGAGGTGCTGGTCCCACCTCCCCAGTTTAACCCCCGTCCAGGTGTTTCAAGCTCCAGGACACTGCCCTGGCGGCGGTAATGGTGGGATCCCCCGCAGAGTCCGAGGGAAAAGCCAACTTGGAGGGTAAAGCGACTAAAAAAAATAGGGTTTGACCTCAAACTATGTATTTATATTACTGGCACACAGTAAGTACAAGTCTCGCTCGACAAATAAACGTTCCTAAGGTTCTTTTATACACTTTTTGAATCTTTTCAAGAGATAAAACGAAAGTAAGAATGATGGGCATTTCCGGGGTTTGAACCCGAGACCTCTCGCACAAATCATTCTCCTAGGCCAACAGGGCAACGTGCAGTCTGTAGAAAATGGAGGTACTTCAATGTAATGTATTCTGAGAATATGATATGTTGAATATTATACTACAGTATTTTACATTTAGTTAAGTGTCGTAAATATAGATAAGCTCTGGCACAATCACGTGATTTATTTTGAAACAGAGAGGATAATAAGCTTCTCACTTCGTAACCAATCGTAAAGCTACCATGTGGTGACGCGAAGTCAATCGTTTAACTTCGGCTTTCACTCGGAGCCCTGTTCCTAACTGTCTGTAACTTCAAGTGTTTCCCCAGCACCTTCCGATTCACTATCCCACGTAGAGAGCCCGAACGTTTAAAAATACCCTTTACACCCCCTCAGCTGCACACCACCATCCACACTTATACACTCCCCCAGTTCTACCCTCACAAAAAGGGTAAAACAATATTTTATTGTTTTATAGAAGTGAATACCGGTACATCATAATTTGTTTAAAATGAGTGGGAATGAGAAAGAAGATCAATCTAACCTACAATTTGCCGGTATGTTTGTAAACAAAATGCTGAGTTTTTACTTGCTTCCTTACGTATGTTTGGTTAACAATCTATTATTTAGTAGTAGTAGTGGTATATGTGTATATTATTTAGGGCATGATATTTAGGCAATGATTTAGGTGTAACTTATTTATTATGTTTGTAGATAACACAGAAGAAGAAGAAAGACCAGTTGAAATTGAAGACTTGCCGGCCAATGTTATGCCCCCTGAATCTCAGCGAGGGAAAAAAACGGGTAAGAAGAGAGCAAACCATGAAATGTCATAAGAAAAAGAAATTGAGGAATTCAGGACAGCCTTACTTTGATCGTAATATGAACCTGCATAAGGCGAAATACAATCACCAGTGTAGGTTCAATTGTAATGAAAATATTCCCGATGATCCGAGGGAAGTATTATTTAAAGAATACTGGAAAATAGGCACCTGGGAACTTCAAACATCATTCTTACATGTTGTCCTAGAGTTACAGTCTGTGAAAAAAAAAAAACAAAAAAAAAAAAAACACAGCTGTCACTCACAAAGACGTACCGTATCATGTAATTATAAATGGGAGGTTTCAGATTGTGCAAAACCTTCTTTTTAAAAACGCTTGACATATCTTACAAAAGGATAAGAAACATTATCATTAAGAAAAAAGCAAATCCATCGGGTATTTCACCACGTGACAAACGTGGAAAGAAGGAGCCACCAAACAAAATCCCAACAAACAGAGTTGAAAAAATCAGGGAGCATATAAGGAAATTCCCTATGTACTCAAGTCATTACACTAGAGCAAAAGCTCCAAACCGAAAGTACTTAAATCCGGACTTAAGTGTGCCAAGAATGTATAAAATGAATGAAACAATCTGTCGAGAAGAAGTAAATGAGAAACCTGAAAAATAAAGCTTTTACAGAAAAATATTCAAAATTGAATTCAATCTAAGCTTTCACAGGCCTGCATAACTTGTGACAGGCTGCAAATAAAAATTACACATGGTACACCTGATGAAAAGCATGCAGCTGAAATTGAGAAAGAAGTTAGTCTATGGAAGGCAGAGGCAGCAAAAGAAGTTAAAAGAAAATGCAAGGAACTAAAGGTCGATAACCAAGTTGCTTTATGCTTTGATCTTCAAAAGATGATGCCGACACCACATGTAACAAATTCAAAAGCGACAACTGTAGACATACACACTCAATATTAAAAACCTAGCCAGCGGCACTGCTCAAATGTACAGTGAGTTCCTCTCATGACTTGGCCGGCCAGCGCATCGAGCTTATCTGCCTCCCGCTGACTGATCATTCCTGTTACACAGCATGCACTTCGCAGTTCTGAACAAGTGAGCCAAGTGCTGTTCTGTTCTTGTTGCTATGGTATGCCGAGAGGGGAGTGATGAGTCAATGGGAGGCAGATAAGCTCGGTGCGCTGGCCAGCCAAGTCATGAGAGGAACTCACTGTATAAGTGGCACGAAGGGCAGGCAAGTAGGGGCTGCCAGGAGATAGCATCTTTTCTGTTGAAGTTCATCCAGACTCTTCCTCCCGCTGTAAAGCACATCTGAGCCTTCAGTGACAACTGCGGAGGGCAGAACAAAAGCGTGTAAAGTTTTGGTGTTATATTGTTCGGAACACCCAAATTGAAACTGTTGATCATCACTTCCTCATTGCTGGACATTCATACAACGAATGTGATCAAGACTTTGGAATCGTAGAACTCAAAAGAAAGAAGAATCAACGTAATTTATATGTAGGCCTACCAAAAGACTGGATAAATCCGGTTGCCTCAGCAAGTCGAAAATTCTCAGTTACGATGATGATGGATGAAGACTTCATTGATCTTCAACCACTAAATCAGTAGGCCTACTTCAAGAAAGCCATGCCAGGGATACGAGGAATGCAGGCACTGCATTATGAAAAGGCAAATTCAACCACTCTTTTTTATAAGACAACATCAGCAGAAGGTATTCTGTCTTACCAGGAACTGCCAATGAGAAAACAACGAACAGGTAAGCTTCCTGCACAACTTCCCACCCTTCAACCAATTGCTAAAAAGCCAATGCTAAATTACAAAAAGTATGAAGACCTGATGGAACTTCTGCAGTTCGTGCCACCGATACACCACCTATTTTATCGAAGCCTATCCCATCAAACAAAGACCAGAGAACTCCCACATCCTGGTACTCTTGCGGATAATGAAGATGATGTTGATACTGACTTGGGTAACAACATGTAGGCAGGTGAGGAAAATATACATGTTTAAAAGTGTTAACCTGAATTATTCTGATTTTGTAATGTGAGCATTTTTACTTTTGTAATTTTAAGGTAGGGGTAGAAGGGTCCATGTTCGGATCCTCAACTTATTTATACATAATAAAAGATAAACTGGAATTGTACCTGGTTATTATCATTGGTAATAAAAAGCTCAGTAGCTGAACATTCATCTTATATGGTCAAAATGGTGAAAATCTAATTTTCCCTATTACAAAACATTTTCAACTTTGACTTACGTTTTCTCAAAACAATGTTTGTGTTACTTAGACCCCTTGACTTCTGGGGTCCTCAAATGGTCTGTGCGAGAGTGTGTTTATCTCTACAGACTGTAGCTGCACATCTTAGCCAACAATCATATGGCAGCAGTGGTCAAACGAAGGTATGCACACTCGTAGATTCAGCACAGGTTCAATTCGATGGGCAACGGTGAGGGAGGATCGCCACATCATTTGGTTGGCCCGGATGGACCCCCCATGCAACTGCACTGCAAATTCGAGCAACAATGGCACCCCATGTTACACAACAAACAGTTGGGGTTCGTCTGCTTGCATGTTCCTGCAGATGGAGGTCCATTGACTGCACAACATCAGCGTGGAAAACTGGCGTGGAATCGAGAAAGATTGGAATGGATCGGTGAATGGCGTAGTGTCGTATTTTGTGATGAGTCACACTTCTGTGATCGCTGCAATCATGTGTGTCGACGCTCCAGGGCGAAGGACCACCCAGACCATATTGTTGAGAGGCACACAGTATTAACACGGGCTTTAAAGCTATTGGCTTTAATGTGAAATCACAATTAGTGATTATTGAGGGTAATATGACTGCTTACCAGTATGTCCCTACGATTGCAAACATTGCACAGGGAAGCAGTTGGCACTGCAGCTTCCTCTACCTCTATCTATACCTCTAGTTCCGAAATCATTAAGCACTGATTCTAACCATCCTCTGCTTCTCTTACCCCTCAGTAGCAGGGTTTAATAAAACTCCCCCATTCGCATCACATGACCCCACCATCCGAACTGGCTCATTCTAACTTAGCCTTTATCTCTTCATTATGAGTACTCTACTGCCATTGCTTCCTCTATTTGTCGCAGCAATCATTTGTGCTATCCTCATATCAGTTACCTCCAGCTTATGTACGAAATATCCTGAAACCACCCAGCTCTCAATGCCTAAATTCCGAGCAATGTAGAGAGACTTCACTTGATACACTAACTTCTTCCTTGAAGAATATAGATCACAACTGAGAACTTGCTGTCTTGGCTTTTTTACACCTAGACTCTTATCTCTTTTACTATTGGGAGACAGCATACAGCTCAAGTACTTGAAATGGTCCACCTGCTCCAATTTAGTGTTGTATTTTCTTTTGTTTCTTTCTTACCGACATCACAATTTTTAAAATGCTGATTTTCATACCATATTCCCTACATTTACAATATGTTCTAACATATTAGCTTGTAAGTTTTAATAGTCTGTCATCACAACTAGGTCATCACCATAAGCCAAACTGATTACCTGGTTTACACCTAACAGAGTCCCACTTTTGTAGTGGAGTTAAACATTTAAATTGGTATGCATTACTATGTGAATGTAAGACTTGTTACTGAGAAATTATACCATGTTGATTAACTTCCTGAAGAAATAAGTAAGCATAATTTTGTGATGGTCCTGAAGACTGCCTCAGCAGGTAGCCTACACATAGAGAGATGTTTTTGATGATGATCTTGTGTAATTACATGGTCAATTCGTCAATTTCCTTTTGTCTCGAAGAGATAAGTGTTTACATCATATGGAACGTGAATCTGTTCTTTATTTCCTTTTAGGTTCCATCCCTAACCACGTCTCGGCAAGAGAGTAAGAAAGGTATTCTATCACAGGGTGTAAAACGGAAGCGGTGTGCGTCTATTCCCCCACATTCGCCTCAAGTCGATACGTCGAGCCCCTTTCCCAATGACTTTGATGCTTTCCAAGATTACTTTAACCTTGCAGGGAATGAAGATCCTCAAGAATCATCCTCTCAGGTAAGAAGACAAACTGCGAAAATCTCCCAAGCTAGACGCGTTATCTTATCGAAAAGAATATCCAAGGCCACGACTTGTAAGTTTTCTTGTAATGTCAGTATATTGGATACAATTGTTCTTCCTACTGCTTTCTGGTGAATGTTAGAATTTGTGTGCATGGCATCTTGGTAGCATTTCAGTTGTGTGTTTCCAATTTCTTATAATGTTACTAACTGGGGTATCTATTCTGTATTATTGTTGCTTTAACCGCCAGAACAGCGAGGTATCTTTTAATAGTAGCAGTATACAATCACACTGGATGAGATCTGATGAAGTAGTTTTTGTAAATTAAAGTTGCATTTTGTGTGTGTATGGAATTTAAAATACTAGAATATCATATTTTTCAGTGGCTAATAAAATCATTTTTTAAGAACTACAATAGTCTACATCTCCTGGTTATGTAGGTGAGGAGTACAATACCTAGATATTTTCCTGTCACTTTCATAGTAATTCTTGAGTGAGAATCTTTTCAATATGGGACTAAGTGTGCAGTATGTTGAATAATAGACAGAATGACTAATCTGTAATATTGCTGAATTGAAAACTAAAAGGGTTGGGTGTTGAATATCTTGGAGAGAAATTTCGTAAACATTTCAAGGACCAAGGGATCTATAGTTGCTTCATCTTTACTTATAGCTTTACAGTTCAAGTACAAGTTTCCCATAATTGGTGCAAATATTGCTTGTCATAATGGCACCAAATTTTATAATGTCACAAGTAATTCCAAACACAGCAAAAAAATAACATGTTTTTACAAAGTTGTCATTGGGTTGAGACAATGAAAAGAAAAAAGAAAAATGTTCATTGGAACATAAATTGGAGACAACAATGGCTCTGGACAATTAATATTCTGTGTGATTGCCTTTATTGTCCACACTAACCTCGCATTAATATGGCATGTGGTCTATGAGATCAACCAAGAATTCTATTGGCAGCATATTCCCCTAGTCTGGAAGTGTCCTTGCTTAAGGCTGATTAGATGAAGTTCACCTACCTAAATTATCTGTTAGAGAAGAATGAATTTGCTTCAGACTTAACACACTTTCATTATGTCATTTATTTATGACAAGCCAATAATACAGCATACAACATATATGGTATGTCCAAAGAACTCCAACCAAGGAACATTTTCCAGAGTCCATGGAGGTAAAGCAAGACTTGTCATATACCCTAAAGTTGGATCGGAACATCCTCCCACCTTGCAATTTTAGAAAATTGCAAACTTCTCTGCTGAAACATTAACAATTTACAAGTCAAGTCTTGAACGCACTCTGATTCTCCAACCCGCTCTTGAAATCTTGGTTTCCTCTTGTGAAGTACACAAAGATGGTGACGTGGTGAACTCAACTTCAGACTTTTTCCACTCTACAGAAGCAGTATTCACTTCCAACGGGTACAGACGTTGAAATGGTCTGATGCGTTCCCCTTCGGACGCCTTCACCTTGGCCACTCTCATGACCCCATCTGTCCCCTGGATACACCTCCAGAACAACTCCAAGGGGCCAGCTTTTACGTTTTGTGGAGTCTGCCCCTATTAGCACTACATCTCCCACCTTGGTATTGTTCCCTTTCCTCTGTCCATGGTGAACCAATAGTGCCAAGTATTAATTCCTGAATCTTTGTCGCAGATCCTCGCTTAGTTTCTGCAGGTACTTGCAATGCTTTGCAAAGTCGATCTTGTCTAGCGTATCCAAATCTGTTGTCCCGCTATTAGGAATTCCTTGTAGGAAGATTGCCGGAGTCAAAGGCTTCATCTCATCTGAACTGTCAGCTGTGTAGGTGAACGGTCTCGAGTTGATTGTCACCTCACAATCACACAACACAGTGTACAACTCCTTGCAGTACACAAAAGCTCATCCTAAGGTTCGCCTCAACAGTTCCTTAACTGTCCTGACTAGCCTCTCCCACCATCCCCCCACCAGGCTGCTGTGGGAGTAATTAATTTCCAAGTAATCCTTCGTACAGCTGAGTAGGAAATTATTTGGTCCCAGTCCAATGTCTTTACAGCATTATTAAGTCCAACAAAGTTGGTTCTATTGTTCAAATAGAGTACAGACACTCTTCCTTGCTGAGCAATGAACCTTCTCAACACTAGAATGAAAGAATCTGTTGTTAACAACTGCACCAGTTCCAAATGTATCACTTAGTACACTGCACACGTAAACAATACAACCCAAGCTTTTTCTCCAGACTTAAGGTACATTGGTCCGGCATAGTCTACTCCAGACTGTGGCTCCTACCCTGTCCTTGGGTAAAGGGGCGAAAGACGTCTCTGCCGGACTAACTCTGTGTCTTCTGCACTTGACACATCTTGCAATAACTTGTTTTGCAGCCCTCCTAACTCCGATAATCCAATATTTTTCTCTTAGTTTACTCAGAAAAGTGGGTAGTCCTGCATGCTGTGACCGACAATGTTCTTCTAAAAGTAGCCTGGTTACTATCACATGTTTTGATGGCTACACTATGGGTTTCTTGAATGTTTCACCGTCATCGCTCATGGTAATCTTTGTTTCAACCCTCAAAAGTCCTTGGTGATCTTCAAACACCTCGAATTTCTTCTCAAGTTCCTGCTCATGGCTCCGGAAACATCCCTTTTGCACTGACTTCAACAACATGTACTCAGCCTCTTGAAATTCTTCACCGGTGAGTTCACCCCTTCTTGTTTCTGTCGTTCTGGTAGCTTTGTTACAGAACCTAATGACTCAACCAACCATTCTTACTATTTTAATGTAACTAGAAAAGTACAAGAGACGCGAGCAAAATTCAGAAGTAGAGCATGCTACACTCGTAACAACTGTCTTGTCTCCAGATTGACTTCTTCTTCAGACGCATACTTCACAAAACGGCCACTGCTGTGGATCTTCTCTGAGCCATTGTGGGTCTTCCCACCACTTGCTGTCATATAGTACCTTCGGATTGCAGCTCCTCGATGGAAGATCTGAAGCATTCAGAGTTCCTGGAAGATTGTGCCAATCATCAGTTCGCTTTATCCAAGTCAAAGACACCGATGAATCGCTCTAAAAGAATGTTTGACAAGTATGTAACCCCAAAGCTCCTTTCAGCGGTACAGAAATTCTAGTGGCGATAACTGCTGTCAGCAGAAATTGTTACTTGCTTCACGGGTGCAATTCTTGCCTTAGCCTGTACTAATTGCACTGTCATCTTCCCTCCTTTTTTCATCCATAAGAACGCGCAAGCTGCGTATGCCAGTTTACTTGCATCACAAAATATGTGGAGTTTAAGATCTTCTATATCCCAGTTGCCCAGCACTAATCTCCTTGGAACGCGACATTTAGCTAACCATCGGACCTGCTCCAACCAAGCTCTGAATTTATTTGCGAAGCAATCTGGAAGCTAAAACTCAGCAATTCTTGTAGGTTTGTGCCGTGTCTTGTGTGGGGTTTAGCCTAGGACAACAAGCTGGCTCATCGGCGGGCTCTTGGTGTCCCCGCCCGGACCCCCACAGGAGTAACGAACTGCGCAGTTCGTTTTAATTCAGCGGCCGTGAAAGCCAATATACCATCTTTTTCGAAGCCTTCATAGGGAGGTTAAGGCTGCTCTAGCTTTTAGTTCTCGCAGTAAAGTAGTGCAGTGGCAGTCTATATAAAGGGAGGTAGCGCGCAGTTCGTTACTCCTGTGGGGGTCCGGGCGGGGACACCAAGAACCCGCCGATGAGCCAGCTTGGTGTTCTAGGTGAAACCCCACACAAGACACGGCACAAACCTAGAAGAATTGCTGAGTTTTAATTCACCGGCCGTGAAAGCCAATATACAATCTGGAAGCTCTTCATCCCATCGAAACTTCTGCTTCCATGTCTCCTGCAGCATTATCTTTGGAAGTAATGTAGCTGGACACGTAAATCCAATTGGATTGAAAACCCTTTGAGCAACAGACAATAGATTCCTCTTAGTAATTGGATGAGTTGCCATAGCTATGGTTTTGACATCACATAAAAGTTCATCTGTGGTAACATCCCACAAGAGGCCCAAAACTGAAACGGTCCCAGCACTGTCCTTATAGTTATTGTGACTACTGACCCATTCACGAAATTCAAATTGCGCTGAAGACATTCACACTGTAGCTTCCTTCAAAAATTTCTGAAGTTCTTCCTTGTTGGCCACACTTGCAACACAATTATCCACATAAAACGAGTTTACAAGTAGTTCAGCTGAGCCTTTCATCTCCTCTGATGCACATCTCAAGTGATGTGCTATTGTGGCCCCCAGTAAGAATGGACCACCAAACACCACCCTGCAATGACTGAAAGGTACCACCTTTCTTGTCTGAGAGTTCTTCCACCAAAGACATTTTAGAATCTCTCTGTCACCCTGTGCTAGTTTGATTTGAAAAAACGCCTTCTTGATGTCTGCAGTCACCCCAATAGCATGTTGTCTGAACTGCATCAAAAGTTTGGGTATTAGCTCTACTAAGTTAGGTCCTATTTCTAGACAGCTGTTGAGTGAGGTACCTCTCTTATCATGGGCTGAGGCATCAAACATGGGCCTAATTTTTGTTGTCTCACTTGACTCTTTTATCACTGGCTGGTGAGGGAGATAGTTGGTGAAAGGTACTATTTCTACTATGCTGTCTCGTAGCCATTCTCGAAAGACTTCCTCATGTTGTTCCCTTTGCGAATTGTTTCCAGTCGTTTACTGACAGATTACAATCTCTTCTCAGCTAAATCATAGTTGCCACCCAGTTGTGGATGCCCTTCCTTCCATGGCAAGCAGACCTCGTATCTTCCATCTTGTTCAATTTTCACAGTCTTGTTGAAGAATTCAAGGGTCTCAGCCTCCAAATTTTCTTTGGTTTTATTCTCTGCCGGGTCATTGATACCTATGACTTACAGATGCCACAGATCAGCGATATCAACACTTTTAATGCAATGAAGGTAGTTATAAAGGTACAAAGAAGAGGTATAGTGGGTCCAGGATAATAAATATCCTGAATATGGTGAATGGACTTCTCTGGGGGATCTGGAGTGTGCAAGTTATTGTGTTGCAATTGTTGCTCAACCTACACTGCCTCATTACAGTTCAACTAAGTGTAATCTCGAATGCGGACACAGTATCGTCCAACTGCACTCTTACCCCTGTCAGTAGTTTTCTCATCACGTCTGCCCCCAGCAATATATTTACTTCTGGAACATCATAACCTACATCTGATAATATAATGTACCGGATAATACTGTTGAGTCTAAAGCCGGGGTACAAAATCACAAATGAGGACCTGACATGCAAAAGCCGCCAATTCCACATTAACAAAATGTTCAGAAATTGAGAAAAACGTGCCTTGGCTATACTATTTGTACTTATCGTGTGTGTATTGGACAAGTGATATGTAAGGGGTTCGGGAATAATAAGAGCAACGAAAAATAAACGTATACCTATTATTTTCGCTGTAAATGTGTATTTTATTTTGGACTTGGAGGGTTTTGGTTGCAACAGGATAGTAATCATCAATTCAAAATTCTGTCATATAGATGAATGTAGATGAATGAGAAGCCAAATCTCTGGAATCAAGTGTTTTGCATTAACAATGAAATATTTCAATAATAAAAACCGTTTTTACAAATGTAAATTCAAGAATAATGGTTAATTGAATTAGTTATGCTTCACCAAATAGATCTTGACAATCGAAAATAATTCACATTGTTTTAAACTCTCAGATCAGGCACACATTCACTCCCATTCCCATCACAGGCAGGCTCAACTTCCAGTAATTCAGGTAGATTTTCATTGGAAGTATGAATGAGTTCCTTGTAGAATTTGAGGCTCTCCATTTCTCGCCATTCCATTCCAAAGTGCTTTTTCAGTAGGTTGTCTATGTCTGTGAGTTTTTCCTTTTTCACTTGGACACCATTTGGAAGAATATTAAGAGTAGTGCTCCCTAATCTCTTTCCCTTCTTGAGAATACTTTTAGGCATACATAAATCAGTGAGGTAATGTGTTTCACCCTGAACTGTAACTCCACTGCTTGTTTTCTGAGTATTATTCTCTTGATTTGAGAGTTCTTGAAATGCCATGCAGACGGTGGTTTCTGAAATTCTTTCCTGAAATGTTTAAAGTCATAGACATGGAAGTCATTGTTGATGAAATAAACATTTCCAAACTGTGAATAAATTTGATGATACTCTTGAGGATGTATTATGGTGGGGTTTTTCCTGACGACTTTCTCTATGTGACCAAATACACGATCTGCTGGTAGAAATGAGTGTCCGGTCACTGGGTAAACAATTTCAAGGCTATCAATACCAGTGGGAGCAGATTCAAACAACCATTTTGAACACATTGACACCATCACAGTGTTTTTATTCGGCCCTCCACATCCATCTGCTAGTAATCGAATGCGTCTGATGTTTGTTAAATCAGTGCTGGATAATCCATGATACACTGCAGAGGAAATTTCATTTGCACCCTTGTTCCTGTCACACTCTGACCATGTGTACATAAGTACAGTTTCTTTGTTTAGCTTTGAATGAGAAAAACCCTCTACTATTGTAAAATTATAAACATACAGCTGTCTACTGAAATAGCAGGACTGGTCAGGAACTTTTTGTACTGGCAGGTTTTTTTTGGCAGTCGAATGACAAAACTTTCAGGTCTGGTTTATTTTCTTTGAGTGCATCATAAAATGCTGAGGCCCTTAGGTGATGCACTCTGAGTTCTATCATCAAATTTGTCTTTACAACATGATCTTTTTCATGCTTTATTCTCTCCTTCAAACTCAAACATACTGAACAAGCATCAGTCACAGGTGCTCCAAATCCAATATTATAATTTTCATTGAAATATCTTCTAAAAAAACTCTCTGTTACTCTTAATTCGGGAAGTACCTTCCTATTGTACATTCTCCACAGCTTTTTAATGTTGAGCTCACTTGGGAGATAGTGACGAGCACTAGTTTTAGGCCTACAGTAATGACTCTAAATCACTGTTAGTGTTTCAATAAACATCTTAACACTAGCGTTCATTTTTCTTCGACACGTGGTCCCCGCCTCTTTTGTCTTGTAATAACCTACCAGACGTTTGGTAGTTTTTAACCACTGATTGCACACGATCCTTATTAATGCAGAGAATACCTAAGAAAATCTGTCTACACACAGGAATTAATAATCCAATCTTGGCTCGCACTTTGTATTTAATTGTTGTTGATTTAGACTGTCGTGAGCTGTCACGTTTTCTAGAGCGTTTGGGTGTTGTTGGCACAATGTGTTTCAGTATGAAACTATCCTGAACCTTTTTTCTCAGGTATAGAAAAGAACGATTCATGGAAATGTTTGGTGTCGTGCATAGTCAGGCGCTTACATTGAAATGCTTGATGTGGCTTCCCAGCATGATTGCAGGTTGGATAAACCGGCAATGACTTTGCAGAATATCTGTAACAATAATAATGAACATTGTTGTCAGAATGATACTTTCATTTTATAGACATGTTACAAAATAGTACTATCGTAGAGTATGGAATTTGATTCTGAACAACTAAACATCCTCTTTTCTCTCTCACGTTTCTGGTTGCTAGGACACGCTTTTCGCTTCTGACCTCTGTCTGGATCACATGGAATTATTTTAACAGAACAATTCTCCATGTTGTTAATTGATTTCTTGACAATTTTAACAAATGTATGTGATCTTACGACGTGATAAACAACTGTGAAACGAAACCTATGCAGAATAAAGACATGAACTATGTCACGTGACACGGATGAGCAGTTTCATTGGCTCCTGTGGACTTGGCGGGTCTTGCATGCTATGACCCGATGGACTTGGTGGGTATTGCTTGCAACTGCAAATTTCGCCAGGCATTTATAAAATGAAATGGCGGGTTTTGCTCATGAGTAATACAATATAACCAAAGAATTCTTCATTGCGCACATAATGGCGTATAAAGCTTAAAAATGTCCGAAAGTGGACTTGGCGGCTTTTGCATGTGGTCCTCAAATTTTCTATTGATCTAACATGGGAACAGTGCACCCAGATTTATCATGTAGACTTCTAAGAGTCACCTCATAAATGCCATGCAACTGTTTATCTGTCTCTAATCCACCAAACAAGATATGTTGTAGGCTAATATCTCTTCCCCAATCTTCTTTCATGGGTTGTTCGGTGCGTATTCTTTGTTCCAAATCATTGCTTCCCCGTGTAAACAATCTGTGTAATTGTGTTCGTTCACTCTTCAATTTCGTAATTTCTGCCATATTTTATAATAAATCTAGTCCTGTTGACGGTCGCCAGATGTTAAAGAAGAATGAATTTGCTACAGACTTAACACACTTTCATTATTTCATTCATATACGACAAGCCAATAATACAGCATACAACATATATGGTCTCTCCAAAGAACTCCTACCAGGAAACATTTTCCAGAGTCCATAGAGGTAAAGCAAGACTTGTCACGTGTCCTGAAGTTGGATTGGAACAGCATCTCTCACATGTTTTATTGGATTCATAGGATACATTATTGCACACTCCAGATCCTCCAGAGAAGTCCATTCACCATATTCGGGATATTTATTATCCTGGACCCACTATACCTCTTCTTTGTACCTTTGTACAATTAACAGTACATCCAGAGAAGATGTGGATCCACTGAATATGATGCCTACTCGTATACCATAACATTAACTCTTTCCATTGTTAGTGGGATTGTAGTGGATTTTTTGTTCTCTCCACAGCATTATGCAATGGAGTTAGTCTGCTAAATGAATCTGGGCTCTTCTGAGAACAGCACATACAGGGTTGCACACGAAATGTGTCACCATTTTGCTCTTTAATAAAAACTTTACTGTCAAGATGAACTCAAAGGAACATACACCAATGGATTAAACTCTGTGGAGGTTCTTTCTAACACAGCTCATGCTCAATATGTCCACCGTTTGATTCCTAATTTCCTTCAAATGAACATTCAATGTTAGCAATAACCCTACGACACATGTCTTCCGTGATTTCACTGCAAGCTTGAAGAATAAGGTGTCTGAGCTCCATTAAATCATTTGGACATTTCGGGAAGATTGTTTCCTTTAGTACCCCCAAAGAAATAAGTCTCATAGGAGCCAAAATTGTCTGTCATTGAAACGATCCGGAAATCTGAGTGAAATGACCCGCATGTCGAAATGCTCATGGAAGAAATCCAACACAATGTTTGCCGTATTTGGCCTTGTGCCATCTTGTATGAAACACTGCGCGTTGAAGGGCAACGCAGTAGCAAGAAGCTGTGGAACGAAGTTATTGCAGAGCATACTCAAATTACACTCACTGATCACAATTTCTTCAAAGAACAAACGTCCAATTCGTCCATGGCTGAAATTTTTTTATTTATTTATTTATTTATTTATTTATTTACATAGGTCCCAATGAGCCTGAGCTCGTGTTAGGGACAATCAAGTAACATAGTTACAGCATGGCATATATATAATTTTTGTAACATTATTGTTTAGTTTAATAGTAACTTAGATTGCTAGTGACTAACTTTACAGAGATAATACGGTATGATACATTGCATTGCTTAAGGCTATTGTACATTGGCTATTCATTCCTTAATAGGAAGTCTTTTGTTTTCCTCTTAAATGTTTTTATAGAGAAACTTTCCCTTATGCCTAATGGTAGCGAGTTGTATTCTTTTATTATAGAGGACATAATTCCTTTAGTTCCAAATTTAATGGATTGGGAATGGCTGGTGAATATTTGATTTACTCCTCTTGTTGCATAGTGATGAATGTCATTTGCATGGGTAAAATGGATGTGTGTGTGTATCAATTTGTTTTCTAATTTGTATACAAATACTGTTGCTGACATAGCTATTTGTTTTTGCAGTGGCATAATTTTAGTTCCTGAGTACAATTCATTTGAGGGTGTGAGCCAAGGTAATCCAAAGATAGATTTTATAGCACGTTTCTGGAGTATCTCAAGTTCTTTTATCAGCTCCTTCTTACAATATCCCCATATGAAATTCATGTACATTAGATGTGAATGTATCAGAGCAAAGTATATATTTTTCAATGGTTGGCTAGTAAGACAGCTATATCTTAATCTGAAAATAATACCAATTAAAGGGCTGATTTTATGTTTTACATTTTCTACATGATTTTCCCAGGTTAGTGTACTATCTAGTGTGATACCTAAGTATGTTGCCGATTTAACCCTTTCTATTTCTTTGTTGGCTATGTTGACTATGTTTGTGGTCTCAATCTTGTATGATGGTTTATGTTTTAGTGATATTGATAACCATTGGGGCCCACACTGTAATCATGAAGCACTTGCTGATTTTCAGTTTGTTAACCACACCGGCCAAATGAAAATGCGCCTTGTCTGAAAACCAAACGTTGTTGAGAGTTTGTTCCCTATCCTCCGCCCAGCGAGCAAACAGTAGGTTCTGCCGTGACCTTCTGAGCGGAGGTCATCTTGAACGGGTACATCTGGAGGTTACTTTTAAGAATCTGTTGAATGGAGTGTCTGGATATGTCCAGTTGCACTGCTGCCTTTCTACACGATTTGCCGGGTCCTGTACAGCAACTCGTACTGCTTCAGTATTCTCCAGCGAACAAACAGGCTTCAGCCGAGGTCGCTTTGCTTCCAATATTGATCCTTCCCGTACAAATTGATCATACAGCCTGCGAATGGCTTTCTTGCAAGGGGCCCAACGTGTCGTAAACTGTTGTTGAAACTGCCTCTGAGTCCCAACAGGACTTTTTGTTTCATGAAAAAGTAACACAACTGCTGTGTTGTTAGTCTTCCATTGTCGGCCATGTTGGAAATACTAGTCTCCTAGCAACGGTATCATGAATTTCGCGTCATTTCTTAACTGTTTCTCCAAGCTCCATTGCTACTGCTGTTGAGTTGCTCAATGGGATATCTAGTGCAACTCATAAATTATGTACAAAACAAATAGTGACACATTTTGTATGCCAATCTGTAGCTTCACTCAGAGTCCTGCCTCCACTACAAAAGGGGCCCCTATTGGAAGGGTTCATCTGAGGCTTTTACTCTAGCACCACTGCTGATGTCATATAGCATGCTAGGTATTTCCTTGCCTTTATGTCTTGATCAAGCAATGCTCACTCTTGCAAACCTGGCGGCTGATCTCAACACTAGGAAGTAAATTTGTATGTACAAATGTTCTTACTGAAAAGAAGAAGATAAACCATTCACATCACAAATTCTACACAGCTTTTGTCTAGAGATATACCTTCAATACCAAACTTCTAAGTTGGTTCTATTTCTTAATAGCTTCCGAAGAAGAATCCATTAAGAGGTTTGTTACACTGTACTCTCTCTCCAGCCAAAGTTCATAGTTGTCATGACCTCCACTTTCCTCATAATTTTCCAAGCTTTGAATCTCGGCCAATCCATATATAAGGTGCGTTCAAAAAGTAACGAGCCGGAGGCATAATTACAGAAACCAGTACCTGTATGTTAGAAGTATTGGCCCTGGCTGTTGAGGCACTTGTCCCACTGTGACACAAGGTGGTGAATCGCTGTCTCATAAAATTCCCTGGGTTGCGATGTGAACCAGTTCCGCACGTACAGCTGGACGTCGGCGTCCGAGGTCAATCGTTGGCCCCGCAGAGCCCTTTTCAGGGGACCAAACATGGTGTAATCACAGGGAGAGAGGTCTGGACTGTATGGAGGGTGGCCGAGAATCTCCCATTTAAATTTCTGCAGGAGTGCCGCGATTGTGTTGGCCGTATGAGGTCGTGCATTGTCGTGGAGCGACCACGGCAGCTATGGCGTTCACTCGGCGGTCCTGGGTAATGAGAGCATCAACCAGCTGGACGTTGTCATCGATAATGCAGGGGGGTGCCCCAGACCGGGCATCATCGGCTAACGACACCCGTCCTTCCCTGAAGCGCTTGTGCCACGCCTTGACCCTTGCAAGGGATATGCAGTGTTCGTCGTACACTTGGGACATTCGGCGATGAATGTCCGTTCCCCCTACTCCTTCTGCTGTCAGAAACCAAACAACACCTCTTTGCTCTTCGGTTGACGCCTCCATATCACTGTTTGCAATGCGTCTGGCAGTATTGGACGATTGACGCATGCTGCTGCTTACTTCGTATCGTCACGTGACATGCACGCGTGCCCTCTAGCGATGGGCTGTGACCTTCCACGCTCTGGTCGGAACCACACCTCGTTACACACGCCACGATTAGCCGATATAGTCACCGGTTTGCGCATTCCAGCCTCCGGCTCGTTACTTTTTGAACTCACCTTATAGTTTTAATGTCTTCCTTGATTTAGGAATTGTATATTACTTTTTCAAATTAATTTCAAAATAAAAATATTTAGGCAGTTACACTTCTTTTCAACATTGGAATTTACTCTTAATATCAAGGTACCGGTATTCATTCGGTTTTGATAACATGCTAGTAATGCGTAAGGACACAACTTAATGGTGGCAGCAATAGGTATAAGAGATTGCGAGTAAATTGTATAATGAGTTGTGAAATGGAACCTGGGGTCATAATGTTAGATGACAACTAGGGAAACTGGCGCATCTTCCAATGACGTGAAACTTTCAGTCTAGTGAATGACAAGAAATCACTGCTTATTACTTATTGCAACCATTACTTCTAATTATAGTATGATAAGTATCTTGCCATGTACTAACAGGTGTAAGTTGTAGAATGTGATGTGAAACTAGAAACACCATTTGTGATGCTCTCCAGGAAAGCATACCTTAAGTCACGTGACAAAATTTTACACCACGAAGGAAAACGGCAAGTTAAATCGAGTTTTAGATTTGAATGCCATGTGTTAGCCTGATCATTGAACTAGATGAAGAAAGCAGTGACAGTGCCATCACCATATGGAGAAGTCTTCAAAAGAACCTTGGAAACAGGTTGTCCACTTCAACAAAACCAATACTTAAGTCGCAGTGGGAATTTAACATTGCTGGCTTACAGCATGGTTTCTTTAATGATGTTCCTGCATTTCCTTCTTGTACCAAAGTACGAAATACCAAGTTTGAGGATCAAAATAATGTTGGTTAATAATAGTAGACTTCATTTACTGGGCTGCATATTTTATAACTAAAATCATTTTAATTGAAGTGGACTGTCTGTACAGGAGCCTGGTCCAGTGCTGACAAGTTCTTCTGTAGCAGATAATGTCTTGGTCTTTGAAGATAGCACCCCTGAGTCAAAACTTAAGAAATCTGTCATTGTCGGTAAAGATAATGGTGAGCTGTTAGTAGATATGTAAGACTGGCATCATATGTTCACTGCCCACGGTTGAAATAAAAAATTCTCAGATCACATTCTTCAGTCATTTTCTTTGCAAAAGAATATGCTCGGGGTAATTATGTGTGAACAACAATTGAAGGGTCCAACTGTAATTGTGAAGATTTGTGATGCAATTAATCTCCCTCAGAACCTACCTAAGATGTTGGAAGTAAAGGCATAACTTCAAAAAGGAACAAACACCTGTTAAACAACATTCGAGAGTACAGAAACAGGGACTTATTGTTCCCACAGCCAGGCAACATTGAGTGCACTGAACATGCACCAAGTAGTGAGAAGGATTGTGTGTGCAAATGGAAAAGACATTCATAATTAAGATTAAGAACATTCCTGATGAATGGCCGACAGGGTACAAGATAGATTAGTAATGCAAGTGTGTTGTTTCAGAATGATTTTTTAAAATTTTCAATGTTGTCTCTTAATGTTATCTTTTTATTCTTACTTCTATTGTTATAATTATTGTGTCCTGTTCTTGTTTGTGCCTCTTAAGACAGGACTTGTGTATACTGTACAAGACCAGAACTTCGAGTTTCACATTTTTTGGAAACATTCGTGTTGACCGACTGAAAAGCACTAAACTCTTGTTTACTAAGGCAACACTGAAAATATGGCTTCAAACACCACAATATTTAATTTCCTGTGAACAAAACTGCTAATTATTTATGTAAATTATTTTAATACGTCTTGGAGGCATTGAAAGTAATAGGTGTCAACTCGAAATACATTCGAATTATTGGTCTAACATACTTGGAAAGCTACGCCAAGGTTAGAACGGAAGTTGAAGGAGAACTCTTCAGAATAGAGAAAGGGGTCAAACAAGGGGATCCCATATCGCCCAAACTTTTCACCTGCGTCCTCGAAATTTTGTTCAGAAAACTAAACTGGGGAAACAGGAAGTTCGGAGTTAACATTAACGCAAGACGTCTATCTAACCTCTGCTTTGCAGATGAAATTGTGCTGTTTGCAAAGACAGCAAAGGAACTAAACACAATGCTAGATGAACTCCATTACACGAGCAAAGAAGTAGGACTGCAAATGAGCCCCAGGAAAACCAAAATAATTACAAATTTCGAAGAGTTACCAATCATAGTGAATGCCACACCTACGGAATATTGCAGAGAGTATATATTTAGGCCAAGCAATAAGTATGACACAAACAAGCGACCGAGAAATCAAAAGGAGGATTGGATTGACGTGGGGAAAATTCTGGAGCCTAAGCTTCATCCTTATGGACAAAACATTGAGCCCTAAATTAAGATTCGATGTACTTCAAAGCTGTGTCATCCCAGTGTTAATCTATGGATGCCAAACTTGGTCATTTAGTGAATGTCTGACAAGACTGCTCCAGATCTGTCAACGGAAAATGGAAAGGAGAATCCTAGGCGTTAAGCTAAGCGACAGAATCAGTAACACGGATCTGAGAAAAAGAAGTGGGTTGGAGGACACTGCAACAAGAGCTCGGCAACTGAAATGGCACTGGGGTGGACACATATCCAGAATGCACCAGGATAGATGGGCCTACTCCATGACCACGAGCTGGCAAGAGAAGCAGAGAACACCCCCGTCGCAGATGGTCGGACGAATTTAGGTTCGAAGCAGGTGTTACGTGGACCAGAAATGCCAGGGATAGGAAGCTATGGAAGGAAATTCAGATCAGTGTAATAGTGTAACAATGTAAATACAGTAGTAATGGTGTGTGTTAATTTATTTTGTATTAATGTGTGTCAATATGTATTCAGGAAAGACATCTCTCAAGAACTGGCTCCTCTTGGGAGACTACTTGAGCCACCCCCTACCACTCCGGTAGGAGGCCCTCGCCCATCAGGGATCTACGGGCTTATCTTATCTTATCTTAATGCTGATATTGCATATTACTGTATAACAGTCAGATATTTCTAAAGTCTTTAATATATTATCGCAGTAATATAGGCCACCTAATTTTCCATTTGATTCTCTCAAAATTAAATAAGTTTTGTCTTAACACTTCAAAGTTACTTAAAGCAGATTTTTTAAGCTAGGGACTTCTGGTTTTCACATAATTGATCGCAAATCTACCCAGTATCAAATTCTGAAATAAACCCAGGCTTAAGGTGTAGTTTTCTGGAAACAGTCACATTTATAATTTATTATTACAATATTATTTGGTATATTTCATTATACAGAGAAAAAGACTTGGTTAAGCTTACAATTGTCTCTCATGAAAATTATATTACTTCATAAGCATCCTGTCGTCCTTTGTTCACAAGTACATTTGGCATGAAAAATGGAACCAGACGATAATATGTATCTGTTTTTATATTATTAGCTGAAACTCGCCTGCTGGAATCATAAACAAAGAATACTTTGATCCACCTTCACGAAATTTTTATTTACACTTGCATGCTTATTGCAATAAAGATGTTCACAAAAAATGATATTTTTGAGTTTTGAACCAGTTTCTGGCACTTGAGCAATAGATAATTACTGCACAGCATTCTTAGCCCCTCTGTAAATTACTTGTGTCAAATTATAATTTGCACTATTAAAATGAATTCGCCTATTGTTTTAAGTACTTGCACAGAAAAAGCAGTGTAGGTGCAATCCTAATTTTCTCTAGATTGTGACTGTTGTCTTTGGGAGGTCTGGTAACTTTAAGTTGCATGGATGTTTTTAAGACTATGAACGCCAGTGAGTTTGCTTGAGGACCAATTATTTTGAACGTTAAATTGAGATGGATGCAGGCATCGAGATTCTACTAAATAGGTTAATTAGTTAGTTATTTTTGTTTTATGGAGCTGAACAGTGTGGTCATCTGTACCACTACTAATTTGGGGTTTCACTGCACTTGAATTACTCTGTTGGTTGTGGCTTTATAACAGTTTGTTTGCAAGCATTTGCTTTATATAAGGTGCGTTCAAAAAGTAACGAGCTGGAGGCTTGAATGCACAAACCGGTGACTACATCGGCTAATCGTGGCGTGTGTAACGAGGTGTGGTTCCGACCAGAGCGTGGAAGGTCACAGCCCGTCGCTAGAGGGCACACGTGCACGTCACGTGACGATACAAAGCGAGCAGCAGCATGCATCAATCATCCAATGCTGCCAGTCGCATTGCAAACAGTGACATGGAGGCGTCAACCGAAGAGCAAAGAGGTGTCGTTCGGTTTCTGACCGCGGAAGGAGTAGGGGGAACAGACATTCATCGCCGAATGTCACAAGTGTACTGCGAACACTGCATGTCCCTTGCAAGGGTCAAGGCGTGGCACAAGGGCTTCAGGGAAGGACGGGTGTCGTTAGCCGATGATGCCCGGTCTGGGGCACCCCCCTGCATTACCAATGACAACGTCCAGCGGGTTGATGCACTCATTACCCAGGACCGCCGAGTGACAGTGAACGCCTTAGCCGCCGTAGTCGCTCCACGACAATACACGACCTCATACGGCCAACACAGTCACGGCACTCTTGCAGAAATTCAAATAGGAGGTTCTCGGCCACCCTCCATACAGTTCAGACCTCTCTCCCTGTTATTACGCCATGTTTGGTACCCTGAAAAGGGCTCCGCGGGGCCAACGATTCACCTCGGACGCCGATGTCCAGCTGTACGTGCAGAACTGGTTCACATCGCAGCCCAGGGAATTTTGTGAGACAGCCATTCACCGCCTCGTGTCACAGTGGGACAAGTGCCTCAACAGCCAGGGCCAATACTTCTAACATACAGGTACTGGTTACTGTAATTATGCCTCCGGCTCGTTACTTTTTGAACGCACCTTATATATTGCTAATTATTGCTAAAAATGCTTTGCATGCTGCAGTTCATCTACATTCATATGGAAGCCATGTGTGTGTTTGAGTCTTCAGCCTTTTGACTGGTTTGATGCAGCGCTCCACGCCTCCCTGTCCTGAGCTAATCGTTTCATCTCTACATATTTAAACACAAATAGTGCTAAATGTTCCGGCATAACTCAACAAGATGACAGTGTTTCGCCCCGGTGTGCTATTGGGCTCTTAAATTGGTTAAAGCACACCTCACCCAAACACTGTCTAGTGCACACTGGGAAGGCCATTGCAAGACGTATTTGATACATGTGTATCTGCGTCACGAGCAAGCCAGTGCACTATGGGAGTCGAAACTCCATTCCAAAGCAATTATAACCTTACCTTGGCATTGAATATACAATTTTCATAAGAAAATATATGCATTGTCCGTTGAGCCATAATATATTTAAACACAAATAGTGCTAAATGTTCCGGCATAACTCAACAAGATGACAGTGTTTCGCCCCGGTGTGCTATTGGGCTCTTCAATGCCAAGGTAAGGTTATAATTGCTTTGGAATGGAGTTTCGACTCCCATAGTGCACTGGCTTGCTCGTGACGCGGATACACATGTATCAAATACGTCTTGTAATGGCCTTCCCAGTGTGCACTAGACAGTGTCTTGGTGAGGTGTGCTTTAACCATCTGAAGAGCCCAATAGCACACCGGGGCGAAACACTGTCATCTTGTTGAGTTATGCCGGAACGTTTAGCACTATTTGTGTGTAAATATATTATGGCTCAACGGACAATGCATATTTTCTTATGAAAATTGTATATCATTGTAACGTGTTTTTCGAGGGGTTTTATGCAACTGGCATAAGTCAGTAGGAAGCCATTCTATATTTATTTACGCGGCAAATTGTTCTGCCAAGACAATTTTTCATGGTAATTTATTATTATTATTAATTTATTGTAATTATTATTAAGGTATTTTCGGAGCATTTTATAAAAATTATTAGCATTCAGATAGGTTTTCTATGTCTTAGAAAACGCTATCAAGTAAATTATTACGAACGACGATATCATAGAAAATTATCTGATTACGGAATTTTACGGAGTTTTTGTCAGTTAGGGTATTTGAGAGAGACGTGACTCACTGGGAATTCTAATACAAGCTGATTCCTGTCGAGGAGCATGACGCAATCTTGGGTCGCATCGTCAAGAAGAGGCGAATTGTTGAAACGGAACCCTGTCGCCGAGTGTAATGACCCGGAGGAGGAGAAGATCGCGTGGTGGTTCAGCCAATCAGGGGAGACGACGTAAGCTAGTTGAGACTGGAGTGGGGGAACCGACAGGTGAATATATCGTTCGACGCGCCGTGAAACGTGAACAATCTGTATAGTACTTGACGAGTATGGATGCGCGTGCGAGTGGCTCCGATGTTCGGTGGAGTTAGCGACTATCTGTGTAGAACTTGCGGTGTACGGTCGCAAGTGCGTGTCGCTCCGATGTTCAGTGGAGTTAGTGACGAACTTTTGTAAAACGTAACCAGTGCGGTTTTACGCGAGTTTGGGTCCGAGGTACGGACCATAGAATTATATAATCTACCAGGATATCATCAAATTTCGACGGAGATGACGACGTCCAGGAGACTGTGGGAAGCACACAGCATCATCAAGAACGAGGGAGATGCTTTGGCAATTTCCAATGGTAAGCGCACATGACGCAGAAATACGCAATCTCTCATTTTCTTTGTTTTACATTTCATATTTCAGTAACTTCATAGCTTGGAAATAAGAGTAAAATCAATTTATCAGACTCCGTTTTCACGTAATTTTCTATCGGTAATATTCAAATCACAACGCTCCAATTTAAATTTTAAACTTATTATTATTATTAATTTTGCTATACTTGTTTTATATAATAAATTCATTTCTTTTACAATGCAATCTTTGCTTTCAGTAGGTAGCATTAGATATAGACCAATTCCTTCTCCTGATACAATTGTTTGTTGGGTTAATGATCAAATCATACCACGATCTGAGTGAATAGAGTCTTGAAGGTGTTCTGCCAGAGCTAGACGTTGTTAAATACAAATTTAGATTTCAACATTGCATTGAGGTCTTGGCGCCCATTAAAACAACATAGCTTAGGCAAAGGTAAACAGTTACATTTCTCACCCAACAGTGTGGGCTAGCGAAGCCATTACATTTGTACGCTCAACGTGGAGCAAAGTAAATACCGTTTCACTTGTCATCCCAGCCTAAGCAAGAGACCATTACATTTGTCGCTCAACGTGAGGGCGAAAGAGACCATTACATTTGTCGCTACCAACATGGGGCACTAACTAATTATCCATTACATTTGTCGCCGACAACTTGGGGCTGAAAACCTAATAACATTTGTGGAAGGAGAAGGGTATATATTTCTGTGCCTGTATTTTGGGGGTTATTTGTCTTTATCAGTGTATATCATTATGGGGGATGAGAAAGAAAGACAGATGAGGTTACGTAGTGGTCATCAACTGGAGAATGATGATACGAGCAGTATGTCGAGTGATGGTAGTACCGGGGTAGCGGAGGTAAATCCCGATACTGAAACAGGGAGTGTAGGCGGCCAACCAGAATTAAAAACTTTACTTCTCTAGTTCATGTATCAGAACAAAGTTAGTAGTGATGCTTTAAATGCAAAATTAGAACAGAATAATGCAAAATTAGAACAAAACAGTAGGGAAAATAAAGAAAGTACAGATGCTTTAAATGCAAAATTAGAACAGAATAATGCAAAATTAGAACAAAACAGTAGGGAAAATAAAGAAAGTACAGAAGCTTTAAATGCAAAATTAGAACAGAATAATGCAAAATTAGAACAGAATAATGCAAAATTAGAACAAAACAGTAGGGAAAATAGAGAGAGTAATGAAACTTTAAATGCTAAATTAGAACAAAACAGTAGGGAAATGAGTGACAAATTCGAACTGATTAGAGGTGAGATCAGGGGGGTGATGGAAGAAAAGGCTAAAGAGATTATTGCAGATGTAGACAGAAAATTAGGAAAAGTACAGGAGGAGTTGGAAATTAGAATCAGTACACAGGCTGAAAATTTAAAAGAACTAGTGCAACTGGAAACACAGCAGGTCAAAAAGCAATTGGGGGGAGAAATTGACAAAATTCAGGTAGCTACTAAAGAGGTTAAGGAACAGCTGGGGGGTAGAATTGAGAAAGTCCACTCACAAGTAGTTGCAGAAGTAAATGATTTAAGAGAGAGTAATAGGGAAAGCATTAGCAAGATTGAGGAGAAACAAGCAAAGCTATATGATAAAGTAGAAGAATCAGAAGGAAACATTAAATTAACAGTAAACAGTATTGAGAGGAAGGCTGAGGAGAAAATCGCAGAATTAGAATTAAAATTAAAAGCTAGGATCAGGCAAGAAAATAGTCAGAATAGGCCAGTTTTTGTGAATAGCACATACAGGGAGGTAGAACTGGGTAAGTTCAGCAATCGACAGGGGTGCCCAATGGAGTTCATGAACACTATAGAAAATAAATTCGGGGAGAGGTTGGAAAATGGTAGTATTGACTGGTGCCAGGTAGTTGAAATTTTAGAACAAGTGTTTGTGGGGGAAACGAGGAATTGGTTTGCTGTCTACAGAGACAAGTTTACTGATATCAATGATTTTAAAATGAAATTCTGTGAAAAGTTCTGGAATGAGGTTATTCAGTCGCAGCATCGTGAGGGAGTAGTGTGTGGTAAATATAACCCTAAAGGAAGCTCCACCATGACCGAATACTTTTTAGGGCAGGTATTAGTGTGTAAATATCTGGATGGCTTGAAGGAGGAAAGTGATGTGGTAAGGTTGCTACTTAGGCACTTTCCCTATAGGATCAAGGAGGCTGCTTGTATCCAGAATGTAAAGACTATATCACAAGTAGAAAATTTGTTAAGCACATTTGATGCACTAGGGAGAGGGGGTTATGAGGACAATTTCAATAGGAACCAGGGTAATAATAATAATAGACCTAATGAAGCCAGGCATCAGGAAGTTCAAGGGAACGGTGGCGAAGGGGCCAATGCTCAAAATAGAAATAATAATAATCAGCTAAATCAGAACAGAGGAAATGGCTATGGTAATCAGTATCAAGGGAGGAACAATGATTACAGGGGAAATCAAGGGAGAAACAATGATTTCAGGGGAAATCAAGGGAGAAATTATAATGACAATAATTACAACCAGAATAGGGGTCAAGGAAGAGGACAGCCTAGTGGTAGTAATATACAGCCAAACAATGACAACACAACTCAGAACAACCAGACCAGTGCAGTAGTAACTAGTACTACGGCCAGCTGTAGCGGTTCTTTAAACGCGAACCAGGCTGCGAAGTAAGGTCAGAATCTCAGTCTGTAGCATGCCCTGTCCATACAATTATACAGGAACCCTATGACCTAAATGTAAGAAATGAATTATTACATGAACTAAATGATGAAGGTATTATTCAGGAAGTGGTTAGTAAGAGCCCCATAGTTAAATTTAACGTGTCCGAGGCGTACACAGATGTTTTAATTGATAGTGGTTGTATGAAGAGTTGCATAAGTAGTGCATTTTATGATAAAATGAAAGGAACTGGAGTAAATTTTGAGGAGATGCCAATTAAAAGCACTTTTGTTATCACAGCTGTTGGGAAGAGGTCTAAAGTAATTTCTAAGCAAGTTTTAGTAGACATTAAAATTAATAATCATGTAGAGAAGCAGATTTGTCTTGTAATTCCAAATCTAGTATTCAGTGTTATCTTGGGTTCAGAGTGGCTAAGTAGAGTGTCTGGTAACTTATGTTATGATGTAGGGAGTTTGAAATTTAAATGGGGAGATTCTGAAGTAGAAGTAGCGTTCAATGACCATATTCAGAGGAGTAGTATTGTAGGTGTGATTTGTACTTTAAATGAGATATCGCCAGCCGTAGAGCGGGGTTCTCCATGTTTTGTGGGCAGTGTGATTACGAACGGAAGTCTAGAGGACTCGTTACGTGAGGCTGCATTTCAGGGAAATATAGAGGATGAACAGTGTGTTCGGCTCTATGATGTGTTATGGTGTAATAGGAGAGTTTTTGAGGATCGCATTGGTATGACCAATTGCTATACACATTCATTGAACGTTATTGATAGGTCAGTATTCACAGGACATAGATATCCTGTACCTTTCGCTTATCAGAGTGCAGTTGAGGCACAAATTAATCAGATGCTTGAAGATGGGATTATTGAGCACTCTAACAGTCCATATGTTAATTCTTTGATCACGGTACCCAAGACCGATGGCACTGTTCGTATTTGTTTAGACGCTCGTTTGGTTAACAGTAGAATTAGTTCAGATCAGCTGAAATCTATGTCAATAGAGGAATTAATGCAAACATTTGAGGGGAAGAAGTATTTCACTTGTGTAGATTTGAGTTCCAGTTTTTGGCAAGTGCCACTTATGTACGAAGATAGACCATTTACAGCTTTTAGTCATAAATATAACCTTTATCAATTTTGTAGAACACCTTATAGGTTAAAGAGTAGTTCAGCAGCTTTAATTAGGGCTTTAAACATCGCATTAGGGGATGACACAGGAGAGTTTGTAACCATTTACATAGATGATATGGTAATTAGTTCACGCAGTTTTGAGGAGCATCTACGTCATGTAAATATAGTTTTTCAGAAGTTAGATCAGGCAGGGTTCACTTTGAAGCTGTCTAAGTCGTCATTCTGTCAGTCAGAAGTGACATTTTTAGGTCATAGAGTGTCGAGTAGAGGTGTGACACCATAGGAAGGTAGGGTTAGCATGTGTGGACAGTAGCAACAGGGCATCGTTACAGACACTGAGAAAAATGCTAGGTAGAGCAACGTGATGACGTTCATTTAAGGGAGCCACTTGCAAGGTTGGAAGCAGGTGACGCAGAAACATTTATAGTTTCCAAACGTATTGGGAAAACAGCATATGTGCTGGAGAATAGTGAGGGAAACAGATTATACGGAACGTATAATATACATAGTCTACGAAAATATGTGTCATAAAGTGAGTGTGTTTAGCTGGCGAGCCAGCCTATCAAATGAGTAAGTGTGGTGTCTGGTGCGTGGAAGATCTGGTCTTAAGGCAGGCGTATCAGAAGTCACACAGGGGGGGTAGTATGTAAGTAAATGAGAGTTTTTAAGGTACAGGGAAATATGACGGGATTGTCGGATGCTGTTGAGCACTAAATTGTCTCGATGCACCAAGGCCATTTTGGCAGCGCTGATGGGTTCCCATTTATCTCCAAGAGATGGGGGAGCGCTTGAATAGGGCTTGTTAGCTTAAGGCGTCCACGAGATAAAAGATGGGCCATCAGAATGCGAGACAGTCCTTCATGAAACTCATACATATCAGCACACGTGATTTCTGTTTACGGCCTCGCCATGTAAGATTTGTAAGTGTGTAATTTAAGATAATTTGTACAATGGTATTATTTGTGTGAGGAGAAATGGTCTGTGTTGAGAACTAGTATTAAGTAGAATATGGTTAACGGGAACTTAACAAGACAGGGCGATTACGGCACAGAAATATTTGGTGTTATATGTAATGCGCATTTACTGTTTTTTTTTCAGAAGTCAATATTAATTTAATCTACTTTAAAGAGAGATTAAGTATTATGGTCACGAGGCGCTGCCACAATAGTGTGATCGTGTGCTCAGTGATAAGTGGAATTAAATGTCACCATAAGGAGGGGACCTCCAGTGAAATTAGGAAGTTCTATGGTGATATAAATATATCAGAACACCTTCAATGCGTGTGATATGACATCATAAATACATAGTGCTCACACATTAATTATGTCTATTTCTCCAACATAGAGAAATTTGAGAGGCGGAAATATCCGTGGAACACTATTCCATATGTAAAACATTGGACTGGTTGCAGAGTGCAATCCATTGTGACAACAAACTTTGACGCAAAGTGCGTGAAGAAAAAATATGAGTGTATATATCTGTAATTTAGGGTGATTTCATTTATGTAATATGTATTTTGGATGGGGTTTATCAACGTGTCTGGGATAATCGGATAATGGACCGTCGTCACGGTAAATCATCCGATGATCCGAGGCGAATATGTAACGTGTTTTTCGAGGGGTTTTATGCAACTGGCATAAGTCAGTAGGAAGCCATTCTATATTTATTTACGCGGCAAATTGTTCTGCCAAGACAATTTTTCATGGTAATTTATTATTATTATTAATTTATTGAAATTATTATTAAGGTATTTTCGGAGCATTTTATAAAAATTATTAGCATTCAGATAGGTTTTCTATGTCTTAGAAAACGCTATCAAGTAAATTATTACGAACGACGATATCATAGAAAATTATCTGATTACGGAATTTTACGGAGTTTTTGTCAGTTAGGGTATTTGAGAGAGACGTGACTCACTGGGAATTCTAATACAAGCTGATTCCTGTCGAGGAGCATGACGCAATCTTGGGTCGCATCGTCAAGAAGAGGCGAATTGTTGAAACGGAACCCTGTCGCCGAGTGTAATGACCCGGAGGAGGAGAAGATCGCGTGGTGGTTCAGCCAATCAGGGGAGACGACGTAAGCTAGTTGAGACTGGAGTGGGGGAACCGACAGGTGAATATATCGTTCGACGCGCCGTGAAACGTGAACAATCTGTATAGTACTTGACGAGTATGGATGCGCGTGCGAGTGGCTCCGATGTTCGGTGGAGTTAGCGACTATCTGTGTAGAACTTGCGGTGTACGGTCGCAAGTGCGTGTCGCTCCGATGTTCAGTGGAGTTAGCGACGAACTTTTGTAAAACGTAACCAGTGCGGTTTTACGCGAGTTTGGGTCCGAGGTACGGACCATAGAATTATATAATCTACCAGGATATCATCAAATTTCGACGGAGATGACGACGTCCAGGAGACTGTGGGAAGCACACAGCATCATCAAGAACGAGGGAGATGCTTTGGCAATTTCCAATGGTAAGCGCACATGACGCAGAAATACGCAATCTCTCATTTTCTTTGTTTTACATTTCATATTTCAGTAACTTCATAGCTTGGAAATAAGAGTAAAATCAATTTATCAGACTCCGTTTTCACGTAATTTTCTATCGGTAATATTCAAATCACAACGCTCCAATTTAAATTTTAAACTTATTATTATTATTAATTTTGCTATACTTGTTTTATATAATAAATTCATTTCTTTTACAATGCAATCTTTGCTTTCAGTAGGTAGCATTAGATATAGACCAATTCCTTCTCCTGATACAATTGTTTGTTGGGTTAATGATCAAATCATACCACGATCTGAGTGAATAGAGTCTTGAAGGTGTTCTGCCAGAGCTAGACGTTGTTAAATACAAATTTAGATTTCAACATTGCATTGAGGTCTTGGCGCCCATTAAAACAACATAGCTTAGGCAAAGGTAAACAGTTACATTTCTCACCCAACAGTGTGGGCTAGCGAAGCCATTACATTTGTACGCTCAACGTGGAGCAAAGTAAATACCGTTTCACTTGTCATCCCAGCCTAAGCAAGAGACCATTACATTTGTCGCTCAACGTGAGGGCGAAAGAGACCATTACATCATCTCTACATAGCTACCACACCCTACATTCCAGGCAATCTGTTTAACATGTTCTAACCTTAGTCTACCCCTACAGTTCTTGTCCTCGACCCTTCCTTCCCTAACTAAGTTTGCTATTCCTGGGTGTCTTAGTATGTGTCCTACCAACCCACCTCTTCTCTTCATTAGCAGTCACCAGAAACATCTCTCCTCTCCCAGTCATCTTAATACCACTTCATTCGTAACCCTATCTACCTATCTGATCTTCATCATTCTTCTGTAACACCACATTGCAAACGCTTCAATTCTCCTCTTTTCTGCTGCACCAACAGTCCAAGTTTCACTTCCATATACTGCCATGCTCCAGACAAAGGCTTTCAAATATGACTTCCTAATACCTAAATTTATATTCGATGTCAGCAGATTCCCTTTCTGTAGAAATGCTTTCCTAGCCTGAGCCAACCTACTTTTTATATCCTGTTTGCTTCATCCATCTTTGGTTTATTTTGCTTCCTATGTAACAGGAGTTCCTACTTCCTTTAGCTTTTCACCTGCCAACTTGATGTCCATAGAGGTTTCTGATTTATTTATGCGCCATTCCAATATTCTTGTTTTACATTTATTGATTTTCATCATGAATTGTTTCCTCAAGACGGAGTCCATATCATTCAAAAACTCATTCAAATTCTCTGGCGTGTCGGCCAAGATGACAAAGTCATCAGCAAATCTCACAGTTGAAATTATTTCTCCTTGAATCTTCACTCCCACTTTAAATATTTCTCAAATTTCCTTATGACCCACATATAATATCCTACTCAAGACATTGGCTGGCCAAAGGATAGGGGTTTGCACAACCAACATTCAGTGCTCAAATAATAATTGCTGTGGAGGACTGAGAAGATGGACATCTTTGGCTTATTTCATGTATTTCTACTTTGGTTTATTTCTTGTATTTATTCTTTATGTTTGAAGCTCTTTGATATAAGTTAGTGTAATAAAAGATGGCTGCTAAGTAAGATGTCCGTGTTTCACGATCACTGATTTATACATTATACGAATCCCAACATTGGTGCCGAAAACTTTAGATTACGTAGAAATGTGCATTAGAATACGGGCAATTGTGTTTTACTTGTGTACAAAGTAAACTGGTGATGCTATCACTACAAACAGCAATCACGTTTTGTACATGCAGCCACGCCACACCTTGAGCTGGCTTTGGACATGACTACGGAGACGTTTCTGATGGCTCTCAGACGATTTGCGGGACAAAGAGGACTTCCAAACACCATTTACTCAGACAACGCTAGAACGTTCCAGGCAGCACACAAAGAAATGACACAACTCAGCCAAGTCCTCACTGACCCACGAACGAGCCAGCACTTCGCCCACAACGGAGTCCAGTGGAAATTTATAGCCCCACGGGCGGCTTGGTGGGGAGGCTGGTGGGAAAGAATGGTGGGTACGACTAAAAGATGCCTTAGAAAGGTATTGGGAAAGGCTCTGATTAGTGAGGACACACTCCGAACTCTATTGGTAGAAGTAGAAGCCGCCATTAACTCCCGACCCATAATCCAAGATGGCTCGGAGACACTGACTCCAAGTCATTTCCTGACTGGGGCACGGCTGACTACCCTGCCCAACGTCTCCGAACCCACGACCCGAATAGACTTGAGGAAGGAGAGGAGACTTAGAGAGAAAATGCAGGAGGACTTCTTCAAGAGATGGAGGAATGAGTATCTTCTTGATCTGAGAAGCTACCACGAAGTACGCCGCCCAAATGGACAGACGAAGGAGTGCCGAGTAGGAGATATAGTACTACTACAGGACGACATGCGACCTAGACACATGTGGCAGAAGGCGCGAATAACTGAAAGGCAACCAGGCAGGGACAACAAGGTGCGAACCCTCATCCTTCAGATGGCCAACGGGACCAAGATTAGTCGGCCTGTACAGCTGGTCTTCCCTCTCGAGATAGACCAGGGTGGGGAGGATGTGGAGGACTGAGAAGATGGACATCTTTGGCTTATTTCATGTATTTCTACTTTGGTTTATTTCTTGTATTTATTCTTTATGTTTGAAGCTCTTTGATATAAGTTAGTGTAATAAAAGATGGCTGCTAAGTAAGATGTCCGTGTTTCACGATCACTGATTTATACATTATACGAATCCCAACAATTGCTTTTTATTTCACGGTCATAGTAATGTTAAGAAAGCAAGCATGAATGTACTGTTTTTTTTAACAGCGAAGAAAGCTGTTGATTGGACCTTCTTTTTTAGTTTAGAATTTAATGGGTTCATTCTTCTTTGCCTACCATCTTCTTTTTTATCAATGTGGTGACCATCTAAAAACTCCGGAAATAAGTGGGTTCAAAACCCTCTATCGACTGTCCATGAACTGGTTTTCCTTGGTCTCCCACTATTTCCCTTTGAACGCCAGGGAAATGCTGGGACAGTGCCTTTCTCTAGGTCATGGCCACTCTTCTTAATCTACTCGTTATCACCGATTTTGTCCAAATTTATGGTATATGCATGGTTTCTCCTGAAATGGGAGCTTCAGATGGTCAAGCATTTAGAAGAATATAGCATTTTTTGGAGTGGGTTGGGCGAGGCATGAGCCACATACATTTTTGATTTTCTATAGCAACTTTAAAATAACCATGTAATTCTAACAATGTAGTGTTTATATATATGTGAAAGATACCGAGAAAATACAGACAGAAGTGGCTACGCTGGCTAAAGCGCAGCATTAGGTCATGGGGCCAAGCTCTCTGCTGACTCGGTAGACACGTGGGTTCGAGCCCCACCGTCGGCCGTCCTTGAAATGGTTTTCTGTGGTTTCCCAGTGCAGGTTGCCCACGGGCGTCGAGTAGAAAGACCTGCACTCGGCCTCTCAGGAGGGGAAAAAAAAACAAGAAAATTACTGCTTTCCCTGATTTTACGATGAATATCACCCCAGCACGTGTAAATCATCCCCTGTAAAGTCATAAATGTATCTACTGTTATATACAACACTCTCCTGTACGCCTTAAATACAATCCCTTCCTGGAAAATATTTGCCATCCCAAATTTTTATTTGCCGTTTCTGTTTCATGACTTTTATGCAAATGTTTATAGATGCAATATATTGAAGCATTATTTCGGTTTATTTGTAGTGTAAGTCATCATCATCATCTTGTACAGTTTCCAGCCACTGGCCGGGCCTGTTTGGATAAGCCTCTCCATCGTTTTCTGTCCTCCCACCATCTCGCCGTCACCACCTTGGTCCAGTCTTCTCCTTTCTTTCTCACGCAGTCCTCCACACCCTTCAGCCACTTATCTCTTGGCCTTCCTCTTAGTCTTTTTCCCTCTATTTTCATCTCGTGTATCTTCCTGGGTATCCTCCTCCCATCCATTCGCTTAACATGCCCATACTTCTATCCTATCCTGTAATGCTCCCTCCTTGACTAATTCTCTGGTCTTCTCATTTCTTAACCTGTCCAACTTTGTCACTCCAATACTGCTTCTCAAGAATTTCATCTCACTAGCCTGTATTCTGCTTCACTCCCTTCCTTTCATAGCCCAGGTCTCTGAGGCATACGTCAGAATTGGAACGTAGTACGTCCTATATATAACCCTTTTGCTGTTTTGAGAGACATTCTTACTCCAGGCTCCTAACACTTTTCCTGAATAATTCTGCTTGCCTCCACCGCTCATTTATTCCGGTGTTGTTTCTTCCATTTTCATGTATCATGCTTCCCAGATACTTGAAACTCTCTACTTTCCTCAATTCTTCCCCACCAATTGTTATTCCCATTGTGACCCTCTCCTTCTTCCTGGTTGTGATCATCAACTCGCTTTTGCTTCTGCTAAACTTCATCCCATATCCATGTACTATTTCTTCCCATACATCCAACAGCTCCTGTACTTCCTCCTCCTTGTTTCCCCAGATCATCAAATCGTCTGCAAACGCCATTACTTTCATCCTTCTTTCGCCAATCATTTCCGCCACTCTGGTCATTATATCATCCATCACTACAATGAAGAGTAGCAATGAAAGTGCACTTCCTTGCCTCAAGCCATTCTTCTGTTCCAGCCAATCTTATCTCTCTCCTCCTACTTTCACACAGCTTATACTTCCATTGTACATTTCCCTTATCCTCCATATAGTCTGCTTTCCTACTTTTCTCTTTTCTAAAGCCTTCCATACCTTCTTCCTATGTACACTATCATATGCCTTTTTAATATCCAGGTGGGCCATCAGTAGGTCTATTCCATATTCATAATGTTTTTCCTGTAACTGTCTTACAGCAAAAATTAGATCTACTATGAACCTTCCTGCTCTGAAGCCATGTTGTTCTTCTCTCATCCTTCCTTCCATTTTAGTCCGAATTTTCTTTTCCAAAACTTTCTCAAAGACCTTTGCACAATGGCTAATAAATGTAATCCCCTGATAATTCTTGCTCTCCTTTCTGCTACCTTTCTTGAAGAAGGGGCCGATAACCTAGACGTTAGGCCCCTTAAAACAACAATTATCATCATCATCACTTTCTTGAAGATTGGGAGAATTATTCCCTTCTTCCAGTCTTCAGGGGTCCTCCTCTCTTTCCATACAGCCCTCATTACTCCATATAGCCATTGTATCCCCACCTCTCCTGCCGCTCTCAGCATCTCTACACTTATCTCGTCCAGACCTGTTGCCTTCCCTCCTTTGATCTTCCTCACTGCGTCCTCCACTTCCCTCCATGTTAAGTCCTTTTCTGTTCCTGGTGACTCCCCTCCTTTCAACTTCGTCACTGCAACCCCCTCTCCCCTCCAGTAACGTACAAATTAAAAATTAAAACAAGACAGAGATTTTCCGCATAGGCACTCGACTCCACGACTCTCGGATTACCGTTCTGTCTTCGTTGCACAGTGCCAACCACTGTCTGGAAACTAGGGGCAGATGATCTCATAATTCCGCCCCTTAAAACAACAATAACTAACTAACATATGTGGCTCATGCCTCGCACTTGCCTTGCTACAGTTGCAATGCTTAGCAAGTGGTAAGCCCAACCCCTCCTATTCCCACTTGCTGAGCAGTTTTGCTTAGTTTTGTTATTGCTTATACTAATTTGCTTTCCAGATATTTTTTGTTTACATTGCTGATGCCAGAAATGCCGTCTCACTAGCTTACCTTTCACTGACATTCCTTTTAATGAATACTGCATGTTTATTAGTTCTCCAACACTGATGGAGTAAATAAAGTAAGAATGGTGTTTTTCGGAATTATTGCATTTATATTTATTTTTGATTTGTGGGTCCAGTTATCTCTTCTTCGGTCTATCCTATTCTTTATTTTTGTATAATGTAGGAAATGTCACCTTGCAAGCTTGCCACACATTGCAATTCCTTTTAATTTGCATGTTTCGTGATTGATGTTTGGTGGAATAAATAAGTGTTATGTGGTATTTTTCGCTAAGAATTGCTTTTACATTTGTGTTTGTTTTGGTCCAGGGATCTCTTCCTTAGTCTGTCCTTTTCTAGTTTCCGTTGAGCAAATTTACTTTGCTTTATTTTTTGCCACATTGTTATCTGCTTGAGCTATCCTTCTTTGAATATTTTATTGGTAGCCCCAGAAATGTCCTCTCAGAAGCTCACCTTGCATTGGCATTCCTTTTAATTAGTTCTGTATGATTAATAATTTCACCATACTGAAGTAATATGTTACATATTCTTTAATTTTCTTCATTTAAAAAAGATCACTTTACTGGCTGTAATTGTTAAATATGTCTCAATTGAAGACACTTTTACAAAAACAGCCCTAGTCCAAAATTGGGATTTTTGAACGGTGACCACCACTTGGTACTTTGTTACATGCAGCACCGTTTGACATACAAATATTTCACAAAACCGTCCATAGTTCCATTATAAATGCATGTTAAAATGTGCCCTGTTTTACAAAAACAACCATTGTCCTTTGGCTTTGTTGCAAAATGTGCTAATGTCCAGAATAATCTAGACGACATATCGACTAAAACTGAAGAAGAGATCAGCAGGAACAAAGTTGAAAAGCAAGTCCACCTATGTAAAGCTGATAAGTTTTTAACATCGAGTATGTTTAAACGTTTGGCTCGGAGAAACAAGGTTACCTGCATCTCTTTCGAATTCGTGTAAAACCTTCCCCTACCTCATATTCATACTTGTGAGGTTTTTTATGCCAACCAACATTGGTACTATGTATTTGGGATTCATGACATGGGGACGAAGGTGGTCAGCATGAATATATATGATGAAATGGCTGCAAAGAAAGGTCAGAATGATGTAACTTCAATGCTACTTAAGCATTTCAATATAATTATATGGCACTAGAACTGAAATGTTGATACATTTTAGCGACAGATGTTGAGGCCAGAACAAGAATCAAGTTATGATCCGATTTCTCTATGCTCTGGTTCATTTCTTCAAGGTATTCAAAACCATAAAATACAGTAGGCCTACATATTCCACATTAGAGGTCATAGCTATCTCCCAAATGATCAAGATTTCTGTCTCATTGAGGCTAAAAATAAGAAACACACTGCAGAAATCCAAGGTGATTGGGACAAATTGATAATCTGCTGGAGTCAACCCTTCACCATATAAGTTAGTGAACATAAAGAAAGAAGATATTTTTGATATGGCCTCTTCTCTGTCTCCATATTTTCGTAAAGAGAGTATATCCCCTATGAAGCTTAGAAGTGTGAGAAAGGTAAAAATATCTACAGAGACATCTAGTTCTAGTACGTTACACCTACAATGGGGTTTTGGAGCACATTGTTGTACGCAATGCTCAAACCCAACCCACGACACTGAATCTAGTACCCACCTACCATGGACCACTAGCATTGAAATCTGCAAAGTTTCAGGACATACAAGGATTGGCTTCATTTCTTACAAAACCTCAGAACAGTAAATATTACATGAGTCTTGAAGCCGAAGTGAGTGTTGAAAATGATGACATTGATCCTGATGATAATAGCAGTGGTGATGAAGCACCACAATAAATCAATGGACTATGAATTATTATGTTCATTTGTAATTTTGCATAAAGACAACCAATGTCCACTGAATTAATGGCAGGTTTATAATTTTTTTACATTCAATAAAATTAATAAATTTAATGTAAAGGTCACTGATGAGTGAAATAAATCCTATAGTTCGATATAAAATTAAGTATACTAAGATTTAATAGAAGGAAGAGACTGGACACAGTTTTTTTACTCTACTGAAAATTTCAATTTTTGGACTATGGCTTTTTTAGTAAAAAAGTCTTCAATTGTTTTTGCTTCATGATGTTTGTGTGTCCAATTGCTTGATTTGTTTGTGCCCATACTCCTGTTTTGTGTCAACATGGCTCTTTATTAGGAAAATACTTCCACTTTATTTTGTTTGACAATATTTAGAGGAAATTTTACATTATTGCCATGACTAAAATAATCTTCGTCCAAAAATTCTCTTTATTTTTCCCATTGATTATTGTGCCAGCCAACAGTTAAATCAGAAATGTCGATGCATTTGGCTAGGACACTTTCAGTGATCCAGATGTCTTTGAGTTGTGGCATAGCTTCGTAAATGCATGCTTTAAATCATCTAAAGAGCCATTCTTTGGTATTTCGTTTATTCTTTCATTCATTGATATTCTTTTTAGGTTCCTGGACTCTTTGCCCGCAAATGTGGGGGAATTTCATGGCGTTCTCGAAGGATTGATCTTTTTCGCCATGGACTGCAAACTGCTTTAACACTTGGATATATATGGATTCCATTGTGCAATGACTGTTATGGGGTTCTGTTGCAGGTTCCATTGTGCAATGACTGTTATGGGGTTCTGTTGCAGTATCCTACAAATCATGCCAACTCTACTATGAAGACCGTTCTTACTAATATTAACACAAGAGGAAATATGTTTTTCAAATATATTTCTTGGTTTGAACTGTACTTCATCCAAGTCTTTACAAGTTTCATCAAACTCTTTCCATAAACTGAATCAAATTCATTCAGCTCTTTCAGCCACCATAATGAACTCGGGAAGTCTTAAAACTGTTCTTCCAAAACCATCAGTGCTGACAAAATCAAATCATTCGACCAGTACAATGAAACTTTCTGTTAAGAATGGTCAACTGAATTTACCAAATGTACTAAGTGCAAGCCTGAAGAGGCCTTTAGACATAATTAAATCTAATGCTGGTGTCAGTGTTAAACACAGTGAGAGAAAAACTGTGTCAACTGTAATGAAGTTCTTAGTTCCTTAGCTTATTATCTAGGAAGAATCATATTAGAGCTGCTAATACCATTCCATTAGTTACGGTGGCCTTGTCTAATGGGGTTTTTACTTCTTGTAGTGTTGTTGTTCATGAAGTCTTACTTTCTGAATTTCGGAAAGCCAAGTCTTCTAACAATCTGGCAACTCTGCCAGAATCAGCATCTGGGAACTCGACTGTGAAAGTATTGATCTTGTTATAACTAATTATGTGTCAGTAGTGTTTGTACTGACTCTAGTCCCCTTTTCAGAAATGTTTCTAATAAGTGGTATTGGAAAATGGCCACAATATCAATTGCCTTTGAGGGGTCAACACTGTGAGACACTCATATGGAAGTGATTTCCTACCCTGTTAAATATGGTTCATGGGGTAGTCATATCCCAGTTCATGAACCATGGGCATTGGCTGAGTGGTCAAGTAAGTGATCCTGACAGTTGGGATACCAGTTAACTTACTATGGAATAGGAGTGGGCATCTTGGGCATATTCTGAGTCGTGGCCCTCCTTGTGCTCAGGAGGCTAGGACTACCCAACTCACTTGTTTGTTCGCTGAGGTCAAACTTGTGGGGCCCTGTGTAAGTAAGGCTAGCAACCTGCTTCACTTGTACCTATGGGAGTGATGGGAGTCCCACTCCCACCTAACAGATAAGGGACTCCCTCGCTAGAGGGCACGCGTGCACGTCACGTGACGATACAAAGCGAGCAGCAGCATGCATCAATCGTCCAACGCTGCCAGTCGCATTGCAAACAGTGACATGGAGGCGTCAAATGAAGAGCAAAGAGGTGTTGTTCGGTTTCTGACAGCGGAAGGAGTAGGGGGAACGGACATTCATCACCAAATGTCACAAGTGTACTGCGAACACTGCATGTCCCTTGCAAGGGTCAAGGCGTGGCACAAGCGCTTCAGGGAAGGACGGGTGTCGTTAGCCGATGATGCCCGGTCAGGGGCACCCCTCTGCATTACCGATGACAACATCCAGCTGGTTGATGCACTCATTACCCAGGACCGCTGAGTGACAGTGAACGCCATAGCCACTGTGGTCGGATTGAGCGTCGGAGGTGTGTACACCATCACGAAGGAACGAATGCACTTGCGCAAAGTGTGTGCCCAATGGGTGTCCCACAGTCTTCAACCACACCAGGAAGCACGTCGAATGGCCTACTGTCTTGGTCTTGGTTGGACGATTGATGCATGCTGCTGCTCGCTTTGTATCGTCACGCGTGCCCTCTAGCGATGGGCTGTGACCTTCCACGCTCTGGTCGGAACCACACCTCGTTACACACACCACGATTAGCCGATGTCGTCACCGGTTTGCGCATTACAGCCTCCAGCTCATTACTTTTTGAACGCACATTATAGTTTCTGTGTGGTATGTAAATAAACGATTAATGTGGATAGATTTGGAAATGTCAGGATTGTCTCGGTGTGCGCTCCATGTGAAGGGGAGGATCAGGGGGAAGTAGACAGACTTTATGAGGCACTGAGTGACCTGGTAGTGCGAGTTAACAATGAGGATAGTCACTGATGGGGGATTTCAATGCTAGGATAGGAAATAGGACTGACGGTATGAGAAGGTGATAGGTTAGTGGGGTGAGGATAGCTAAGCGAACACCAATAGGAAATGTTTACTGGACCACTGTGCTAGCAAGGGGTAAACTATTGTGATTTCAATCTCAAAACATAAGGAGATTCACAGTTATACATGGGAGGGTAGAGGAACCAGATCAATAATGGACTGACTTTGAATTTAGTAAATTGACAAGGAATTGTATGATATTCAGGGTCTTTTTTCGATGAAACAGGCCACAAACTGATCTGCTGTGAATTAAGCATAGTTAAATCTATAGTGCAGAATGTGAGGGCTGTTTTCAGATGGATTAGGGTTGATAATCTCCAGGATAAGGGACTTAGACAGAAATACATGGAAATGATTGATGAGAAATTCCAAAGAATAGATGGTAAAGAATTGCAAACATTGAAATGGAGCGGTCAGGACTCAGGGATGAAGTACTAGAAGTAGAAAAGCCATGTCTCAGGACATCAGTGTGTAAAGACAGGGAAAAGTGCACATTCTTGTGGAATAATATCGTATAGTCTGCTTTCAAAAGTAAATAGGAGGCTTACAAAATGTGGCTCCAAACAAATAATCCGGCAGACAAAGAGCTGTATGTAGTGGAAAGGAACAGAAGCAAAGAAATAATAGTAGAGTCCAAAACAAAATCATGCGGGGATTTCGGAGACAAAATAGAAAAGTTAGGTCATGCGGCAGGAAAACCTTTCTGTAGTGTTATAAAGAATCTTAGAGATGGAGAAAAATGAGAAATGAGTAGTGTTCTGGATAATTCAGGGAAACTCATTGTAGATACCAAGAAAGATGGCACGAATACTTCGAAAACTTGCTAAATGTTAATGGAGACCTATCTGGCAATGTGGCAGATTTTGAAATTATGCAGGAGAAGAATGAGGACGGGAACAGGATAACAGTTGAGGAAGTAGTGGTAAAAAATACTGTTCGATGTAGACAGTCAGAATCATCATCATCATCATCATCATTTCCCCTTATCCAGCTCCTGCCAGGTCGGGGTATTTATGGCACTTCTCCACTTTCCTCTTTCCTTCCACCATTCTTCTTCCACGATCTTGTCCCAGTCCAGATTTCTTTTTCTCACGCTGTTCTTCACTGAATCAATCCACCTTGTTCTAGGTCTTCCCCTTGCTCTCTTACCCTTGCACTTCGCCTCCAGCATCTGTCTTGGTATTTTATTTTCCTCCATCCTCTTTACATGTCCAAACCACCTTAGTTTATTCTTCTCAATTCTCTCATTTAGTTTTCCCATCCCAACTTCCTTCCTAACATCTTCATTCCTCACTCTGTCTTGCCTTGTCTTACCTATCATACTTCTTAGGAATTTCATTTCACTGGCTTGGATTCTACTCTCTTGCCTGCTCGTCAGGGTCCAAGTCTCAGCTGCATACGTTAATATGGGTACATAGTACATTTTATACATTACCTCCTTGCTTTTCCTTGGTACTTCCTTATCCCAAACAAGTTTTCTTACACTTTGATAGAATATATGCATTAAATAATAGACTCAACATAAAATGTTTTGTTTGTTGACTTGTAAGTTGTGTAATACAGGAAAAAAAACTGTTCAATTTTATGAATATAATTACGAACATATCTGGAGTCCATCTCTAATGTTACACACAGTTGATGATTCTCAGTGATATAAACAGGTCACATAAACTGAGTCCTGTTAACTGCATTATTGGTTATCTGGCACTGAGTAAAGTACATACCGGTATGAGTTATTTTTAATCTATTTAATATTCGTCTCGTCTGCCATAAATTTCACTTCTCTTGTGTCTTGCACTATTCCCCTATCCTTGCAATAGGTCAGACATTTCATTTCCAAAATACTCTGTGTCCTGCAGCCTTTCACAACGATTCCATCTGAGCTTCCACACAGCCATGGCTATAATTTATGGATAATTAAACCACAACAAACTACTTTTACATTTATCATTACCTGATAGAACATAATAGCCTGTGGTTCCATTTCTAGCCCTTGAGGCTAGAGTTGGTTATCATAGAAGAAGTTAAATTTTCAAAGTTTTCCCTCCTGGTTTTGATGCGATGAGCCATGCTACTTGTTGATATTCTAAATTTCTTTCTTAGTACCGGTACCATTCTGGGGACTCGCCCTTTTCCCGAGTTGTGAAGCGCTTTGTCACTGTTAACATTGTTTCCAAAAACCCACTATTCTCTCTCATTCAAAGGTCTGAAAAGAATTTCTCCATATATATCACACTGATTCTCGAGCAATTCCAAAGTAACTCTATGACACTCGACACTCCTCTTTCAAAATGAAATTCTCACTAGAATTCAGAACAAAAAGTTTTGGTACTTTTAAAAGTGCGTTCAACTTCTGATTTGTTTTCTGCTTGGGGCATTCTCTGTAAAAGATCAACATGAGTCGGATTGAAAGTTGCTACGGAGTTTTGTAAATTTTTACAAGGATATATTTCTCTAATGCGCTTACCTCATGGAATATTTTTCCTTCGCAGCACTTACTGAACTGGGTTGTCCCCAGGCTTGGGGCATATAGTTTTAGAAACATAATGATAATATAATGATAATAATAATAATAATAAGAAGAAGAAGAATCACCGCAGCAATATGCTCTCAAGTATTTCCAAGGCCAGCTGGACAAGGGCAAAGAGCGGCGACAACATTTCGTTCAGTGTTATTCTGTGATATATAATATTAAATATAATGTGCAAGTAATTTAATAACCATGTAAGATATGAAAATATTCAACAATGGATGGGAACACAGCATAATTTAATGTTACTTGGTAAGACGGAACAAAACAGATGTTTGCCTAATCACTTCTGCTTTCAGAAAGCACTCATCTTCTCACTTCAATTCCCCCACTTTAGTAACATGCCAACTTCTGTAGAGATTTCCTCCTCTTCCGATAGTTGATTCGCCAAAATGTGTGTGTCTAATCGGAAAAAACGCAATTAAATTGACTCTCGCACATGGCTTTTAAATGACTGGTGCGTCTTGACTTCCACCTGCCCACTTCCATGTTTCGCAACCGAGCCCAGTGCGGCACCGTTACTAGTACGATTTCAAGGCTCGTGCACGGTGCCTATATGCCTACCAGTCAAGCTGATGATGAAGATGTTTAAAACGTCAACGAAGAAATAGATGAGAATCTGAGGTATGTCAAGGGTGATGAAAATGTTATAGTAATGGGAGATTGGAATGCTGTGGGAGGGAAAGGAAGAGAAGGGAAGATAGTAGGAGATTTTGGTATGATAGAAGAAGCAGCAGGGTGATGGAATTCTTCATCAAGCAGTCATAGCTAACACCTTATCAATAACCACAATAGAAGAATGTACTTGTGGATGAGACCAGGAGATATGTGACGTTACCAAATGGACTTCATTATTGTCAAGCAGATATTCGGAAACTAGATTTTGGATTGCAAAACATATCCCAGAGCTGACATAAACTTTGACCACAGTCTGGTTGTTTTGAAATGCATATTAATATTGTAGAAACTGAACAAAAGTCAACAGCCAAAAAGGTGGGCAATAGACAGGTTGAAAGTGAAGGACATGAAGAAAAGATTCAAGACGAGTATGAGGGAAGGACTAATGAAGAATCCTGAACAATCTTCAATTGCAAAGGAACAGACACTTTTGAAGAATGAAATAACAAAATCCACAGAAGAAAACATTGGTAAAATAGAAATAATGGGTAGAAAATAGTAGATTGTATTGTTATTGTTTTAAGGGGTGGAATAGCGAGGTCATCTACCCCAAAATAGTAGATTACTCAGGATATACTAGAAATAATGGACAATAGGTGGAAGCACAAGAATGCAAGAGATGAAAGGGGGAAACCAGAATACACACTTCTGAGAATTGAGGTAAACCAGAAGTGCAAAAGAATCAAAAGAAGAATGGTTGAATGAGAAATGTGCTACTACAGAAAATTGTCTGAAAGTAGGAAAAGTAGATGCAGCTTATCGAAAGTGTGATTACTTTTGGGGAAAGGAAGACTTAAGCGCTGAATTATTGAGGACTCAGATGGAAAATCTCTAACATATAGAGAAGATAAGGTTGAAAGCTGGGAAGCTTTTATAGAGTGTTGTATTGGGGTAAGGAGATTGAGAATTATGTAATGGTGAGGGACGAGGAAATTGATCAGGATGAGAAAGGAGATTTAATATTGAGATCAGAATTTGATGTTGCACCAGAAGACTTTGCAGCAACAAAGCACCAGGCATAGATGGAATACCAACTGAGTTGCTACGTTGCATAGGTGATGTAGGTTTGATCAGATTATTTCACTTGGTATGTAGGATTTATGAGGCAGGTGAGGAGGTGCCCTCTGATATTAAGAAGAAATTTATCAACCCTATACCAAAGAAGGCAGGAGCTGACAAATGCGAAGATTACCGTACAATCAGCTTGATTACTCATGCTTCAAAGATCCTGACTAGAATAATTTACAAAAGGATGGAAATAATAATAATGCATTTTATTAATCCCTTAACGAGTCAAGGACTCATATACAAAGGAATCGTACAGTTTTATCTTGTTGGCGACAAATTACAATTCAATGTTTAGTTTACAAAGTTTTCAGTATGAAAATATATACGACATTTTGTAGCTTTCATAAGTTTTTGTACAAAATATAGTCTTCTTTTGTCTTCTCAGATTTTGGAATTTCTTCAAACTGACATTTTATAATCATTCCACATAAACTGTTTTAGCCTCCTTTTAAAGATTGGTAGGCTAGGTGCAATTTTTATATTTTCTGGTAGTCTATTGAACTTTACAAAGACACTATTCTTAATGCTATTACTGCCATATTGTTTGGAATTGATATGGAAAAGTGATATGTCATCTGCATGTCTAGTTTTGTAAGCGTGTAAATCAGATTGTTTAGTGAAGTTTAAATTTGTGTGGATACCTTTGTGTAGGATTTGGTACATCAGGACATTTGATTTGATTTCTGCATTTAGGGCTACTGGTTGAATTTTACTCGTAATATAAAGGTGTTTGGTCAGTGTTAAAAAAGGGTAGTTATACATATTTCTTATGGCTCTATTCTGAATTACCTCAATTTCCCTTTTTATGTAATTTGAGCATTTTATCCAAATTGTATTCAAATATTGTAAATGGCTATGGATTAAGGAAAAATACACTTTCCTGAGTAGATATTTTGGGATATAATAGCTCAATTTTTTATCATTCCAGCAGCAGGTGATATTTTTTAAACTAATGCATCAATGTGCTTTTGCCAGGAGAGATTTTCATCTATTATCAGGTATTTGACAGATGAGACCCTTTTAACTGCCTTTCCATTCAGCATTATATTCTGAGTGATGTCTAACTTTGTTCTACGCTTAGATATTATTAAATAATTTGTTTTATCTTCATTTATTGTTAATTTATTTAACTGGGTCCAGCCAAGTATTGTATTCATGTCCTCCTGCATGTGTCTAATCAGCGTGTTGGTGGTGTACGCATTGTAAAAGATGCCTAAGTCATCTGCAAACAACGTTATATTACCATGAAAACTGAGTGTTGCTATGTCATTAATATATACTAAGAAGAGGGAAGGAGCCAGTATTGATCCTTGGGGCACACCATGGGTAATATTTACTTCCTCACTTCTGTGGCCATTTATTTCAACATACTGCTTACGATTAGACAGGTAATTTTTAAACCATGTCCAAGCTACTCCTCGGATACCTGCTTTATCAAGTTTCCCTAAAAGAATTTCATGGTGAACAGTATCAAACGCCTTTCTCAGGTCTATGAAAAGGCCACTTGCTGTCATCTTATTGTCTATGACATCCTGCAAGACAGATAGAAACCAAATTGGGTGAAGATCAATTTAGTTTCAGGAGAAATGTAGGACCAAGGAAATCTGTACTAAGCCGTAGGCTGATCTTGGAATGTAGAATAAGGATAGACAAAGGAACGTTCATGACATTTGTGGACTTAGAAAGGCTTTTGATAACGTTGATTGGAGTAAGTTGTGTGACATTTTGAAAAGGATTGGAATGAAATACAGGGATAGAAGGGTGATCGATAATCTATACAGAAATCAGACGGCAGTTATTCGAGTCAGAAGACATGAGGGAGAGAAACTGGTATTCTGAAAGATGTAAGGCAAGGCTGCAACTTATCACCCATACTTTTCAATCTATACATTGAACATGCAATGAAGGAAATTAGAGAAAAAGATTCAAGGAGAAATAATTTTAACTCTGAGATTTGCTGATGACATTGTCATCTTAGTCAATTCACCAGAAGATTTGAATGAGTTTTTAAATGGTATGGACTCCGTCTTGAGGAAAGAATTCATGATGAAACTCAACAAATGTAAAACCAAAATAAATGGAATGCAGCCAAAATAAATCAGAAAGCCATGTGGATGTCAAGTTGGCAGGTGAAAAGCTAAAGGAACTACTTAGGAAGCAAAATAACCAGTGATGAATGAAGCAAAGAGAATATAAAATGTAGGTGTTCTCAGGCAAGGAAAGCATTTCCGCAGAAAAGAAAAAATCTGTTGACCTCAAATATAGATTTAGGTATTAGAAAGTCATTTTTGAAAGCCTTCATCCTGAGCATGACACTCTATGGAAGTGATACTTGGGCTGTTGGCCCAGCAGAAAAGAAAAGAATGGAAGCATTACAAATGTGGTGTTCCAGGAGAATGATGAAGATCAGAAGGTAAGATAGAGGAACAAATGAAGGGGTATTAAGAAGAGTGGGCGAGGAGAGATATTTCTAGCGACTACTAATGAAGAGAAGAGATAGGTTGGTAGGACACACACTAAGACACACAGGAATAGCAATTTTCATTATGGAAGGTAGGGTCAAGGGCAAGAACCATAGGGGTAGACCAAGGTTAGAATATGTTAAACAAATTGCCTCAGATGTAAGTGTGGTAGAAACAGTATGTAGAGATGAAATGTTTAACTCGAGATAGGGAGGCGTGGAGAGCTGCATCAATCCAGTCAAAAGACTGGATTCAACAACAAACTCATTGTATAGGCCTAAGTGGTATAGGAAATGTACAGTTACTGTTCCTGAAGGCAGCCAAGCAGCTTTTGAGAGCTAAAATACTTTTAGCAGTATACATGGTCTGAAGCTTATCTGGGACCACCTTAATGTGAAACAGCTGGAAAGTAAAGAGGGTCTGAAACCAGATTTCTGGTGAGAATGATGTGATTATCTAAATACACCCAGTCCAGATGGTATATGTCATGGCCAGAGAAACATTTCTACTAAAGGATGTAATGCTTGAGCCCTTGCTGACATGAGTACCTGCAACTGAAATGCACTAGGCCACTTGATAGAAGTACAAAGAAATTTTGATTGATTTTTACACAATGGAAGCCTTGATGACAACCCAGTGGAAAGATGCAGACCAGGAGCTGTGACGAATGGTAACGAGGATGGTGGTACATGGCTTCTATTCAAATTTGTGCAGAAACAAGAAATTTCACAGTCCGAATAGTGACTGCATATGTGGCCGACAGTAGCGTAGCGAGGATTTTGGTTTGGAGGGGGCCCATTAGGTCCTCATCTATTACTGCAGGAGTTCATATATTTTAGCCTATATTCATTTATAAAAATAATAATAATAATAATAAAAATAGGCTTCAGTGATAAAGGGTACTACTACATGTTTACCGATGCGACTTTATAAAACCTGTTTAGTACAAAATGAACATGGCGGCCAAGTGAAGTTGAAACATTTTAATGGATATTTCACGCGATTTAACCATCCGAGCGCAGTGAAACTTGAAGCGGTAAATTTCTATACAAATTCTTATCTACTGACATCTAATTTAGTTCAATTGTTCACATACCTCAAGATGGCGGCTGTGCGAAATTTTAAAATCACGTGTTTATTTCTTGTGTTCTAATCAAGCGATAGAAGTGAAAGTTTGAATAATGAACCTACGCAATAATTTTCATCTAATGGTACATAACTGTATGGCCTGCATAATAATAACAATCCAACATGGCGACCTTCCGAAATATTTAGACGGTTTTCAATAGCTACGAATCTGTTGCAGCAATCAAACTGAAATGTTTTATGCTGATAGAGGCTATTAATATACAGTAAGTTCACCTATTGGACTTTCAATAACCTGGTGAGCACAATAACAACATGGCGGCGAAGCTAAGTTGAAACATTTAAATGGATTTGGCTCGCGATTTAATTGCCCGAGCGCAGTGAAACTTGGTACGGTAAATGTTCATGCATAATCTACAGGCATCTAATTAAATTCAATTGTTTCATGACCCCAAGATGGTGGCCGTGAGAAATTTTAAAATTGAGTTTTTGTTTCTTGTGTCCTAATCATGCAATCGATGTGAACGTTAGAACGATGAACCTATGCAATAATCTTCATCTAATGGTGCGTAACTCTATGGCCTACATACAGAACAATCCAACATGGTGTTCCTTTTCATAGGTGGGAGAATTTTTTAAATAAAGAAGACCAATAGGATATATGAAAATAGGCTACATAGTTCTTCACGGAACTTCTTGTTCTGATTATAAGTACTTAAGGGTTCATTTTTAACTTAGGACAAAAATCTTCAGACTGTTCATGTCTGTCTCAATTCCGCCTTTCGTTGCTTTATTTTGAGGCAGCCTACAGCTGTGTCAGTGTCTATATTTGTCTCTGTCACTCAGATTTTCAATTATCTGTTATCAGAATACCGGTACTAACTTACTATCATGGCATATTCACACGTTTCAGGTCGGAATGTTCTTTACATTATTACCGTACTATGTCTTGGTGTTTTTTAAACAGTTTAATTTTCTGAAATGTTTTTAGTCAATTGACTGAATACTGTATGTCCAAAAAACCATCAGGAGGGGATAACATGAATAAGGGACACTCATAAAGGCATCAAACAAAGAAGGTACGTTGCAAAACATTTAGGTCTATTATTGTTAGTCTTATTTATATAGTGCTGTTTTAAGGTAAGCCTAACGGTCGCCGTGGATCTCATTGTTGTTTACTATTATTATTATTATTATTCAGAGGAAATTGTAACTCCCTTTAAATAGTAATAAATATATACGAACTTTTAAAAGAAAAATCGAATACCGTAACTTTACATTCTATCAGTGAGCAATGGGTCTTTCTCGTGCAGAGAAAATTATTTGTAAAAGCTGTGCCTGTATAATGAAATGCGGGCCTCAATTTTGTGCACCTACAATAAATACTTTTCATAACTTACCGAAGATGTATCCAGTTTTGCCTTCTTTATGACAAAGCGGTCGATCTTCTAAACACTCGCTAATGTGACAAAAAGAAGAAAGAAAAGAGCAACTATCCAACTACTACCTTTTACAAACTGTATCTCTCCTCTCGCACAGACACACAACCACCGTAAATCCCGACAGTGCTGAGGCACCTACTGTTCTTTGAAAATCCCCCCTCGTCACAATCCTAATTGCTTCCCTGTTATTTCAGCTCCTCCAAGCAGTGCAGACACGGAAATGATGACTGGCCGTTCAGAGATTGTTAGTACATTCTTTGTCAACGCATTTACTGTATTTAACATTTTGTTGTAGGTTCTAAATGTGTTCGAGCCGTATGAAAATAGGAAGGCTTATGCCCACCCCAATTTCTGTTTTTTTTGGGGGGGGGAGGCCCGGCCCCTTTGCACCCCCCATCTGGCTACACCACTGGTGGCCGATAACCTAGATGGTAGGCCCCTTAAAAAACGACTGGATATGTGAACTGTGCTGGGTCCCCTGTGAACATTACCAAAAGTGTGCTGCCCCTACCGCCAGTCCCTAATATTACTCTGCTACGACATGGGAAGGCAGCAGGAACAGCCGGGACATGCCTGATGAGTGGGAGTGGGTCCAAATCTTTAATGACAACGGTGGGTAGGTTTTTGCTAGGGATTAACACTACCTAAGGGATGATGATAAAAGAGAAAAGGAGATGGGTTTCGGTTTGAAGAAAAGTATTGGTAGATAGGATAAGAATCCACCGCACAAATTTAAGTAAATTAATATATGGAACGAAATTTCTCTGTAAAAAACTTAAGAGGAACCTAAATCTAGTGGGGGCCTGTTTCAGGCAAGCGGAGAGCGTAGCGTGAATTGAGGTTGCCTGCAAGCGCTCGGCGATTGCACTTTCCCTCCCGAGCCGGTATTCCGTTACTATGGGGACGGGTGGCAGTCTGGCAAGGCAAAGTAAGCCAAAAGGAAAAGACGTACTAATTTTCAATTCGGAAAGGTTATTTTTTATAATGCATTCAAGAATGCTGGAAAGAATTGAATTTGGTAGAATAATTTTATTTCTGGACACTGTTGGATCTCCGTCAGACCAACCGAATGCTCCCAGAGAGGGAAGAGAGGAAGTTATTTTGATGATTTTCGCGAAGGTGTTATTGTTTTTTGTGAAAATCCTATGTAAATACCAGTTGTTGCACTTAAGGAAGGCTAAGCTTTTACCCAACAGAGTGCCGACTGAAAGTTTAGGACAGAGGAGAATCTCAAACCTAACTCAAACAAAACTGAAATTTTTGGAAACGAACCATTAGTAAGAGAAAAAAAAATCTCAACAAATAGGAAGCTTGCAGAGCTAGCTATACTTGCCTTAATGGCCCGCTAGAATTAGCTATGGCTGCTAAGAGAAACTTTAAAAATGTTTTTATTCGCAGTTTTAAGTTAAATGCAACAAGTAGTAAGAACTTTGTTGGTTTAGAGATTCGAAAAAAGAGTTTAAACATAAAGGAAGAACCAGGGATGTGAAGGTCCTGCCTACTCGTAATTCTAACGGTAAAGATAAAGAACAAAGGAAAACAAATAGTTTATTTAAACAATAAATATAAACTTTGGAAACTTCACATTTGGTAGATTCAAAATCTTATCTTTTAAAGTTAGAAGAATCTTTTCTTTGGTTAGTTCTACAAATCCTAAGGTCTTAGACCCAACAAGGTAAAAGTTTACTATGGACAATAGTGTACAAGTTTCGAAATTGTGAAAGCACCAAAATCTTTCAAAGATTTTAAAGGTTTGCTTTTGAATAAGAAATGGAGAGATAATTATAAAACAAGCATAATTTTGATAGTTTGATTATGTGCGATTCAAGCACTTTTAGAATGCCACTATGACAATCTGAAATCTTTGATTCCTGATTGTTACTGGAAAGAAGAAAAAATTACAAGCGGAAATTACCGCTATTTTACACAGAAATTACTATGTTAAACATACAACGTGTACGGGTCGTATTGACGAATCCTGAAGAAAAGAGATTGAGTACAAAAGATTAATGATTAGAAAGTTAACAATTCCTGTACTAGCAGGATAAAAAGGAAAGAATAAAAAGAAGTTTCTACAACTTCTTATAATTTCGCAGAATGAATAAATTTTACATGGAGAAAATCGGGAGGGCGCCAAACTTAGGGCGAAGCCTCATAGAGAAATAACCAGGTACGTAAGTTAATTTAAATATTGTTAGTAGAGGGTGTTTGGAAAAGGAGAATGGGTATATAATGTTCTGGCCAATTTAATTTCTCTCAACCGAACGCGGCGCGGAAGATAATTTTCACACGCAGATTCGAAGCACTGATAGTTTTTTGACAAGTTGAAAAACTTCGCTATTGCAATGTATGTGAGTTCGTAAAATAGGAGACAGTTAGTGCGGTTATGAACACTTAGTTTAATATTAGCTTGAACAGATTCATTGCGTTGTAGAGTTTAGAGGTTGCAGTAGAATAACGCGGTAACGTTCCCACGGTGGCAAGCAAGTTAGGTGTTAACCAGCGGTTGATGTAACGTAAATTCCTCAGTGAGAACAAGTATTCCCAAATTTAGAGTGGAAAATACTAGATTGCTTGAATAGTAGAAAGATTGGTTGCCATAGAAAGTTCCAGAGCAGTGATGACTGTTAAATGGGGCAATAGAAATCCCTCGGAGGAAAGCTAAGTTTTATAGACAGTGAGTAATTTGAATGAAATCCCTCGAAGTGAGAAAGTATTCTCAGTTATTTGGTAAGAGAAGCACTAAATTTCATTTTAGAAAGTCAGCTTTGATAGACATAGCCTGACAAAGAAAGATCCCTCGAAGACGGTTATTGCATAACATTTCGCAATTCCACACACTGTATATAAAATTGGATTAAAAGCATTTAGCTATTTAAAACCATTAAAATCCTTTTAAAAACATTGAAGTTTTGTACTTAGCTTTCTGTGCATGTAGAGCTGGCGATGGTTCCTGTTGACGGTTGGTTTAAAATACAGACATGGCGTCTGATTTAAAATGTCTCGTTAAGACAGGAGACAAGTCCGTGAGAGGATTTCAAACTGTATGCTCAAAGGCAAAAGCAGAACTGAGAACGAGCGAACACGCACACGGCAGAGGAAGGTAAGCGAGGGGTGTAGGGGAAGCAAAAAGGAGTGGGGTTATTAGACAAGAAAGTGTACATCATAATAACCAACATTACAAAAATAAAAGACTCTTCATAGATGCGAACTTTCTTCAGGAATCAGTCTTCATGGAGATGTTAGCTGGCGACAATGACGACGCCTAGTAGATTAGTGAGGGGGTCCTCTTGAGCTTGGAGATGTTGAGGAACTTCAGTGGTTGGCTGCTAGATGCCGCTAGGTAGTTCATGGAAGATATATATTGTCCTAGCCCCAGCCCTTTATAAAAGGACTGTGCCTATAAATACATAAAATATAATCAGAAGTAACTACGTAAAAGACGACATGGCAACACGACTACGGAGTAAGCCGTAGGTCATAGACCTAGGGTCCAACAGCAAGTAGTTAGACAGGACACAGCGGACATTACACTCCCAACATACCGCTGAGTGGACTGACCAGGCACATTTTACCTATAAATAGAGGTACGGACACGCGCCGCGCTCTCTAGCTTTTGACGCTCTAACCTAACCTGGCCGCGCTCTTAAGCACGGGCTCTTAAGCACGGGCTCTACATCTTACTTGGACGCTGTTACAGTCTTACACTCTATCGGAGTTGTGCTACGCCGGACCGATATGGGGCGGCGCCCCATATCGAGTCCCAACGCCACCAACATCATAGAAGACCGGTATCAACGGTGGGGTGAGTGATAACGTGCCTGCTAGATTCCTTTTTCCCCCTAGATTATTATTTCCATCCTCCCCTATTGCCATTGCCACTATTTCATAATAAACCCCCTTTTTGAACAGTCTAATGATTACCTTTTTATTTCGTTTAGATTAAGAAGCCCTTCCCTTTAGATTAGTACCTAGTTTAAGATCTCCATTGAACGCTGCCCAGCAGGAGGCGATGCACAGCAAGCGTGCGGCCTACTAAGCCACATTGAGGTAAGCTAGGTGAGTATTCCTCCCGCCAGTTCCCCTGTATGTCAATTGCTCTCTAAACGTGTCCGCAGTTCTTCATAAGATATCCTAGTACATCCCCGTAGATGCAAGGATGCCCAATAATCAACACCCCTTTTGAATGGTGGTTAAGGCACCAATCAAACATCCTTAACAAATGCTGAAGGCACGGGGTGAATCCCTCTAAAACGGATCAGCTCAGCCCTCAGACCAATCAAACATCCTTAACAAATACTGAGGGCGTGCGGGGTACCAATCAAACATCCTTAACAAATGGTGGTTAAGGCACCAATCAAACATCCTTAACAAATGGTGGGAGGCGCGGGTTAGACAATCAAACATCCTTAACAAATGGTAGAGGCCCGGGGTACCGTGACGTTGTCGTAAGACAACGCCTAAAGGAGTTCAGACAACGAACTTCTACGGTAAAGGTCCCTAAAACCCTCTTATTTAGCCAAGCAAAAGTTACCCAAAATTAAGAATTTTTTTTGAAGTACGGGTCAAATATTATTTTTGGTACCCACCCAAACCCGCCCCAGTAACTAATACATTTTTAAACGCCCCCATCTTAAACAACACGTCTAGCAACAAACGCCCCCTATACTCATTACATTAGCGAAGCGAGTGAGACAATTTCAATCCCCCCCCGAGCAGATTTTTTTTAGTAGATTAAGTTAGAGGATATTTTTTTACACAATAATTATAATCCCCCCACCCCCACCCTGTTAAGATTTCGCGATAGACACCTCTTACGCCAAGCAATTTGAATATTAACAACCCCTATCTAATAAGTCACTAGGAATATTAACGGGAGCCTAGTAGGAAGAGGTATTGATAACTACCCTACTATATTCAGAAAATTGCTCCTTATTTCAGTTTAAACCCCCTACAATGAAGCTCTATTAGGAATAAGATTGTGATATCCCATAGGATAAGTTGGAATGAGTAAATAACTTTGTATTTTTTTACAGCAGTGCAACTATACATTGTATATGATTGTAGGCTATAATATTTTCTTCTGAATCCATTTTAGTATAACTTAGCGGAAGGTAGTATTGGCTACATGCTTACATAGAGTTAGGAGACCTTGCAATCACATTTCTGCAAGGTGCCGCATTAATTAGTTTGTAAACGCATTCAGTCAAGACGTACTACAGTTTCTCTTTAGTTATGAAAGCCGACCCCAGAGGAAATGCTTATTTGTCCATTGTAACACAATCCACTATGCCATATGACAGACACGTGCTGAGCACACCGTCCGCCGAGAGGACATTAAACCTGACACTGTCTAGCAAGCTCAGCGTACAGACGCACTCGAGCGGAAGCCAGACACCTTGAGTTCAATTCCTGGCACTATTCACTCACACGCCAGATGACTTTGCATAAATTTGCCTTTATTCTTTTTGTTTTCCATACATTCATTCACGTATTGCGAAGCGTGCGATAGTAGAAAAACGCACTAATGATTTTAAAGATGTAAGCGTAGAATACACTCTTAAGGTAGAATTCTTTTTCCAGCAGTACATTTCAAACAGAATATTCAGTGAGCAAAGAAAACACCGTTCCCTCACGAAGTAACATAGGTGAGAAAGGAATCCAGTAGGAATTTATGAAAAAGCCGACAAATGGACGGCGATATCAGTATAGCATACAAGCGTAAGCACGGACTTGGGCACAGCAGGGCAACATCGCAACGTACGACAATTGTTATCAAGAGTATCATCGTTAGTATATTAGTAATAAGTATTAAGTGTTTTTAAGTGAAGTTGAAGAAATATATTATAGATATCTTGAACTAGCACAAGGGTTCGCACAGCCTAAAGAACACGACGTTATTGATATCTTGCAGCAGGTCCAAGGGTGCACCTCGCTTTGAGATAAGGGAAGTATTAAGTGTTTTTAAGTGAAGTTGAAGAAATATATTATAGATATCTTGAGCTGGCACAAGGGTTCGCACAGCCTCAAGAACACGACGTTATTGATATCTTGCAGCAGGTCCAAGGGAGCACCTCGCTTTGAGATAAGGGTAGCATGGAAGAGATAAAGGAGATATTAACACACCTACGTTGATAACAAATGCCATTAATAAATAAGATTAGTGTCCACACCGTGACCCAAAGTCCGCAATTTACGCAAGCCAAATGCTTAAAAGTAGAAACGGCATACCCAGAGGGAAGTAATTAGTTACAGGTATATTGGTCAGTATAATAATGACAACCGGCGACCGACGACTATCATTTCAGATTCAGGGACCTAGCCAACCCACTGAACACGTAAGAAGTAGTCCAGATATTAGAACGCTACTGAACTTTGAAAGGAAATAGCCACCCCTTTCACCTAGATGACGTTCGTTCTAATACCTTCAGGGAATTAATCCCTCCACGTTATACATCTTGTGGCGGTCAATTCAAACTTAATACATAGTAAATTTAACGGCCGCTGGGACGCGTTCTGTATCGAAGTACGGACAGCCTGCCAACAGCCGATATCTTTATAGTATTCTGATAAGATATTAGGAGATATTTATATCAAAATAAACTTAATACATAATGAATTTAACGTCCGATGGAATGCGTCCTGTATCGAAGTACGGACAGTCTGCCAACAGGCGATATCTCTTTGGTATTATGTTTAACATGAGGAGATAGTGACACGTTTTATGATATTGTAGCATAGTAGGTAATCTGAAACCTACACCGCTGGACACATTTGCTGATTTTCTATATAAAGGGTAACCAATATTGAAAAGGAAACTACACATACGCTGAAACTAATAAATAAAATTGAATTAATATATTTTTTCTCAATGTATTATGATTATTTGTGATAAATTCATAATCTTTCAATATATTAAGATTACGGAGAAACAAAAGAAGGATGCAATTTACACATGTGTCATAGACCAAGGATGGCAACGCGCGTGGGAGGTCAATCGATACGGAGGTAACTCCTAGCGCAGGCTATGTAAGAGTAAACCAAACCACTATACGTATGGGTCAACTGGGTAAGCCATTTTGAACAGAAACCGTAGTTTTCGCAAACCACAATCTGCATTCGTAGTCACTCGGGTTACCGATACTACATTGCAAATTGGACGAAGGTCACTGGATTACTATACGTACTTAATGCCCCATACCATGTTACGTGTTTCGCCGGTCCACTGGTAAAGGAAGTCCTTCTAGGCTCTCTTAGTCTCGATACCACCCTGCGTATCAGACACCACTTGGTTGAGATACATAATCACATGCATCCGTATTTTCTACGACAAGAAGGCAACAGAATATGTACAAGAAATAAAACTATGCAACTCAGGCATAATATTAGTAAGTCCATATAGAGCAACCGCATTTTTTTTACGGAGCAAAGGTAGGCATTTAATTGAAGATACAGCCCCCATTAGTTTTATTAAAGAGCAAAAGTAGCCATTTCAGTAAAGTTACAGCCCCATTATTTTGCTTACGGAGCAAAAATTATCATGTCAGTGAAGACACAGCCCCATTATTTTTCTTACGGAGCAAAGGTAGGCATTTAATTGAAGATACAACCCCGTTAATTATATTAAGGAGCAAAAGTAGCCACCTCATTGAAGGCACACTTTAGAAAATTATCATGGCTGCGGATACACTCTAGAGAGAGCTTAAATATTTAAGAAATACCTTTAATATATATCGCCCCCCCCCCCCCTCCCTTCAAGAGATTTTTTTCACCCCTGTCCAGACACGTTATTCCACCTTACCCCATGTATATAGTATATTTAGCTAAGAAAAGATAGTAATATTAGGTTTAGCATTAAGAATTAAGTTAGATAGTAAATCACCTCCCCCCCCTATATAACGTGGCAAGTTTTACAAAAGGGTCTTAAATACCATGTCATTAACAGTGTTATTTTTTCCAGGCAATTATCACATGTCAATAATAAATGTCATTTTTTTCAGATAATATTATCGCGTTAATTTATATTTCCTGAAGTTCTATACAGTGCACAGAATTCCCAAGTTAGCCCGTAGAGGCAATACATAATTTCCCATTTCAATAACTTCCCGACGAAACAGTCGCCATTTTAACGATAATCCATTTAAACTTAACGATCCAGTGTACACGTAGTGCGAGTATCCTTACATAATGTCTGCATATCTATAGATTAAGAAGCGAATACGTCGCTTACCTCACGCTGAGAAAGTGCAAAAATAATACTTAAGAATTAATTCTCAGCTATAGCAAAGGTCTACGTCAATGTATAAGAAAGTTTTTTTTACAAATATAAAGGATTCCAGGTCTACGAAATATAAGAGTATCTACGCAGCTAAATGCTTAAGGAAGTATGTTGCAGTTTTACAACGACGCATATAGGACGTGGTATAGTGTATGACCACAACAACCAATATGTCAATGAATACATATTGCACGTTAGTTTATAAGGATATTAGTATATATGTCATAATGCAGACATTAAGTAACGAGATTAACTCGTACGACGTAACGAACTTCAGTGAAAAAAAATAACGGTACCAGGGTGAACCAATCCCTCTGTACAAAACGTTAAGAGAGATTTCTGATTTCAGACTAATTATACGCTGTACAATCCTGTAATCCCCCAGTAGGACATTCATGCAGGATGCCCCCCGGACGAACGTGACGCAAGACCAAAGTTCCAACACGCATGGCAGCAACAACAGTCCAAACCTACAAACCCTACTAGACTGTCAGCCGATTTAGGCAGGAGCCTTCAGCTATTTCTTTCCAACACTTCAATGTTAATTTTTTTAATCTTAATACCATAACTACATGTTTTTTACGCACACAATCAAGTAACTTTGACGGAATTTCACGTTTTCTAGGATACTTTCAACAATTTTCATTTCTTTTATCATCCCCACGTTGTAAGGAGGTTAATCATAGTAGCGCACCCTCATAGCTACACTTGGCCTAGAGTAGCCCATACGATACACTATATTTTTTTCTCTCCCTTTTTTACACACGCTACAGAGGTCGCGTACTAGTTCACGAGGGCTCGCCATTACTTAAGCTCCTTACAGCATCATTTTCCATCGTAGGAAAATTACAGTTATGCATGCATCCTCGCGGCAGGGCTCGGCTTGACGGCGTCGTACGCAAGTCACGCACTAGTCCGAGTACGGTGCTAATAATGTAAATTTCCTATGCGATTCCATTCAAGATATATCTTTCAACTTCATTTCTTTCAATTTATATCTCCGCTGAAATTCCATTTTTTTTTTCAATTTTAACAAAACAATGTCAATACTTTTATGCAAATTTCAACTCTGCCAAATAGGCAATACAGATTATGTTAAATCATACAATATGGGATGTAGACAGATACAGAGAACTATATGCTATGAAATGACTGTAAAACAAACCACCCCAACACTCTTGCCACGCCTTCCAACCCTTAGCACGGTACAATTTCGCTCACCCTCCCACCTACGAAGAAGACCAGAAGCGACGAAGGACGATACGACGAATCGAAAATAAATTCACATCGACGAAAGGAAAGAAAAATAAAAAGAGGAAGAAGAAGAAGAAAGAAGAAAATAAAAATTTCCGCCCCCACGTCTAGTCCAATAATCGAGGACGATTATTAAAACAGGGAGGCGACTTGTCCTAGCCCCAGCCCTTTATAAAAGGACTGTGCCTATAAATACATAAAATATAATCAGAAGTAACTACGTAAAAGACGACATGGCAACACGACTACGGAGTAAGCCGTAGGTCATAGACCTAGGGTCCAACAGCAAGTAGTTAGACAGGACACAGCGGACATTACACTCCCAACATACCGCTGAGTGGACTGACCAGGCACATTTTACCTATAAATAGAGGTACGGACACGCGCCGCGCTCTCTAGCTTTTGACGCTCTAACCTAACCTGGCCGCGCTCTTAAGCACGGGCTCTTAAGCACGGGCTCTACATCTTACTTGGACGCTGTTACAGTCTTACACTCTATCGGAGTTGTGCTACGCCGGACCGATATGGGGCGGCGCCCCATATCGAGTCCCAACGCCACCAACATCATAGAAGACCGGTATCAACGGTGGGGTGAGTGATAACGTGCCTGCTAGATTCCTTTTTTCACCCCTAGATTATTATTTCCATCCTCCCCTATTGCCATTGCCACTATTTCATAATAAACCCCCTTTTTGAACAGTCTAATGATTACCTTTTTATTTCGTTTAGATTAAGAAGCCCTTCCCTTTAGATTAGTACCTAGTTTAAGATCTCCATTGAACGCTGCCCAGCAGGAGGCGATGCACAGCAAGCTTGCGGCCTACTAAGCCACATTGAGGTAAGCTAGGTGAGTATTCCTCCCGCCAGTTCCCCTGTATGTCAATTGCTCTCTAAACGTGTCCGCAGTTCTTCATAAGACATCCTAGTACATCCCCGTAGATGCAAGGATGCCCAATAATCAACACCCCTTTTGAATGGTGGTTAAGGCACCAATCAAACATCCTTAACAAATGCTGAAGGCACGGGGTGAATCCCTCTAAAACGGATCAGCTCAGCCCTCAGACCAATCAAACATCCTTAACAAATACTGAGGGCGTGCGGGGGTACCAATCAAACATCCTTAACAAATGGTGGTTAAGGCACCAATCAAACATCCTTAACAATATTTAGAACAGACTTACAAAAAACATAAGCAAGGGCACGGAGAAAATAGAACGTAAGGAATCACTGTTGGTGTCAGCGAAAAGGGAAAGAAAGAATTAATGAAAATAGATTAAAGAGCAGCAAAGGCTAACTCTGACTGACCGTGTATTCCAAAGAATACACCAAACGGAGAAGGAAAGCAATCCCCATGTTTTAATAAATTCAATTTAAGTTTACTGTTTGTTCAAATTAAAATAACACCAAACCTAATGTGATACACAAGCATGAATTATCAATAATACCACATGTATCTCCAAAGAAAGAAAGAAAGAAAGAAAGAAAGAAAGAATGAAAGAAAAAAACTAAAAGAAAAAAACTCACACAGGAAGCATCCAACAGACACATCTACCCATGGATACAGCTCCAAGTTGATTCATCTTATCTACAACAATGAATATTTCTATCTGTGCCAGATCCATGTTCATGAACAACAAGAGAGGATAACGCCCCTGGTTCACCACGCGGCTTTACAGCCCATCCGGACGTAGAACATACGCTCACCTCAAAACCACGAGGTAATCGGCAGAAGAAGGTAACAATAGAACAAAGCACTACAATACACATTATCCCGGGCATTTATAGACAAACCAAATTAATATGATACAATGTCCCAATCATTACCAATCCATTGTCACGATACTTACTTCAAAAGAATACAAGTTAACTGAAAAAACAATATCAAGCCAATTATACACGTGGTGACCAGAGCAACATTTTCCCTCACCTCATTGTCCTACATAATACAGGGCTTTCAAAATGAATATCAGGCAGGCGCGGATCTAGAGCTTGGCTTTGGGGGGGGGGGGGTCAGAGAATCGAAATTGTTAAGAAAAATGGCATCACTAAAAACGCAATCACAAAATAGACAAACGTACAAAACCAGACCAAATTTTTTTCAAGCTACATGGATAGAAATTTGATGCGTTTAGCGCACCAAAAATATTCGTACAAATTGCAACGCCGTGTTTTGCGACTTTTACATCGACCTTCGAGAAAAGTATCAAGGTACGTTACAGTTTCGGCAAGTCAAGTTGGTACCGACAAAGGGAGAAAGTCACAGCTTAAATTGCCAACCAAGCTTGCAGTTTGGACGTCGGCAAAATATTTTGGTGCGAAAATAGCCCCAAATTCCTATCCGTGCGTTGCTGCACATTCATCGTGACATCACTATAAACATCGATTCGGTAATCACAAGGTTTGCTAAACAAAATAGACGAGTTGATTTTGTTATATAATTAATCTTTTTTATCTAACAGGTATGAAGTTGTAGATATGTACAGCTGTAACAGAACATAATAATTGCAATAAAAATATTTTCAATATTGAATAAAATGAAAAAAAAAAACAACAACTGTTTTTCAGTTAAAATTCGTTAAGTTTTATTAGTCTGGTTATTGTGTTTTCGTTTTTTGTTTGCAAAACATTTTTGTCTCCGTTTGGGGGGAAGGGGTCATGGACCCCATGACCCCCCCTGAATCCGCGCCTGATATCAGGGTTTTAAGGCTTTGTAATATTTCGTCCATTTAACTTACAATTATAAATAATACATCAAATGAAAGAACAACTCAAACAGTATGTCCTACAGGCGTTCGAACCTCTGCGCATGCTCTGGTTCCTCTGTCTTCCATCTTCCGTTAGAAAGCGCTAGTAGCCTAGAAGGCAACTAGGGAACAGAAAGCTTTTTGTGTTTTGCAGTTTGGAAGGGCTGAATCTGTAGTTACAGCGCAACGTGCATTCTGTATTAAGTTCCATTATAATCCTCCAAGTGATAATAACATCGGTAGATTTTATCATCAGTTTGAATACACCGGCTGTGTTTGCAAAGGGAAGAGTACTGGGCGACCAAAATAGATTGAAGAACGTGTTGAACGAGTGAGAGAGTCTTTCACGTGTAGCCCCAAGATATCAGTTCAGAGGGCTAGTCGTGAATTAGCAGTTCCAGTGACGTCTGTGTGGAGACTATTAAAGAAATGCTTACAACTACGTCCTTATTCCTTTCATTTGGTGCATGCTCTAAAGCCTACAGAGTATGGTTTACGTGCCAACTTTGTAAACGATATGTTGCTGCATTACGATGCAGATTTTCTGGATCGTGTCATCTTCAGTGATGCATTTACATTTCACCTAAGTGGACCTGTGGCCAGTCATAATGTGCACATCCGGGGGTTAACAAATCCCCACAAGATGGTACAGTTGCAACGAGACTCTCCTAAATAGAATGTTTCTTGTGCCATATTTCGGCAGAAAGTTTATGGACCTTTCTTTTATGCTGAAGCAACTGTAACTGGTGTTTCTAATATTGATGCGCTACAACTAAGCTTCATTCCTCAATTACAAGAAGCTGAACCAGAGAACTTTATTTGGCAGAGAGATGGTGCACCGCCTCATAGGAATACCTTAGTACGCAATTGGTTAAATTATATTGTACCCGACCACTGAATTGGCCGCAAGGGGTCGGATGACAGAACTTGTTTCGCATAGTCTCCACGTTCATCTGATCTGACGCAATGCGATTTTAACCTTTGAGGGTTCGTAAAGGATCATGTGTATGTGTCTCCACTGCGGGTTGACCTAAGAAACAGGACTGAAGTATTTGTTGCAGCAATTACTCCAGACACACTGAGCAAGGTTTGGGACAAACTCAAGTATCGACTCGACGTGTGACGAATGGTGCTCACATTAAGCCCTTTCATTTGATGTATTATTTACAATTGTAAGTTAAATGTAACAAATACAGTAATATAACGCCTTAAAACCCCGATATTCATTCTGAAACATCCTGTACTTGTCTACACTGACGCTGTCCTTTCGCGTTCTTGCAACTCCATCAGTTCTTACCAACGGCCTGGTTAAATTTCAAGTCTATTAAATGGATTAGATTGACTCACATATCTGTTGAAACTCACCAGTCCACCTTTCAACCCCTACAGCATTCGAGAGCCTGGGACGTTACTTACTCCACTCCTGTCTTGTTCAACTGTTGGTAACAATCTTCTCTTATCTCCCTTCCTGACCGACAATCGTAATTCCGCCCGTTGCTCTCGCAGGGCGCCAACATCAAGTCCATCTTCTCTCCAACTTCTCGCCGCAACTCACAAGGCGGCTTTGCAACTAGTATCATGCTGCCATGACACTTAAGTGCGAAGGGACCGAAATAGTCAGTAATATTACTTTCAGGAAATGTGATATCGGAAAGGAAACGGATAATGATATAATATTTGGTTTCAACAATTTTAAATTGTACAAGGACAATCTCGAGCTTGCAGGTCGCGGCTCATAGTTGGGTTATAGGCTGGCATCAGGTCAAGTTCCGGAACACAAGGGTTCCAAAACAGTTCAGCGCTTTTCAGCATGCCAGTGGATCAGAATCTGAGAGGAAAGATTCTGTAGGTCCGAATGTGGTAAATGCAATCTATAAGACGTCATGCTCTAAAGTTTCCTAATTATGGTAGTTTTAGGTGACACACCAAAATACAGTGTGGACCAAATGGGTAGTAGAAGTCAGAGCTAGAAAGAACGGGGAGGGGGAGAACAGCCGAGAGGATGTCGACAGACGGGAGGTAAACAGGTGAAAAATGTTATTGTCACAAAAGGAAGTTGTGCATGAAGAGACAAGATCTTCAGAATATGTGACCAACTGTATGTACGGTATTAAGAAAATAAATTGTAGGCATTTGTAATATGGATGAAAGCTAGTGTGGCTTTAGACCACAACAAGGATATCATGATCAAGTTTTTAGTATACATTGACATGAAATAAATCATGTTTTCTGATGTGGATCGGAATTGACTTACAATTACTAATAATAATTTTAATTTTTCCACCCAGTCATACAAATTATTTTATATTACTATTTAACAAATTGGATTGTTGTACATGTTTTGATCCAGTTAGGATCTTCTTTAGCAACAATTACAATTGCAAACATTAAAACATCTGAAAGTTTCAGTCGTCTGACCCAGTTAACACGTCTATAAAAGAGTGTCTTAATTACCATTATAGGCGAGTTGCATACGACTGTTTATGTTCGACTATAATTATTATAACTATTTTATGTTCGAACATAAATATTCATAAATATCTGTCGAGATTTCGGCAGTTTTATGTACTGAACAGAGCGCATGGGACGCAGACAATGCCTTGTATTTGACCATGGCCACCTCGATTACTCTACTATGACACTAGGCAACGCAGTTTAGAAGGCCTTGGAACTCCACGCAGGTGCGATGCTAACCTTATATAATTGGTCAAACAACTGTTTCTTGAGCTGTGATTGGTGGGAGAAACTGTTTCATAATGAAAAATAGTGTTATAATGACCATCATTATGATACAGTTTACTGACACATAATAGTCAGGGTCGAGCATAAATACATTAAAAACATTAAAAAACATTTGACCAAATGGACAATGTATTATAAATTGTTGCTGAGGAGTATTCTATGAGGGGTGATCAGAAAGTTGAGGTTACAAGGCCGATATTCCTAGAATTTAGTAGTGTGGGGTAATTAAAATACATCCAGTTGGTAACTGTGCAGAGTTTCAGTGACCCACCAGCAGCAGTGCTTGTAGTAGGCAAACAACTAATAGAGACTCGTTTGGAAAACTGGTCTCACAAAGAGATCCGCTCATTAAATCGATTTCTGTGGGCGAAACAATTAACCGCAGCCAGGACTTCTCACCAAGGGTCTCATCATCCCTCATGACAACGCGTGACCTCATACAGCCCAGAAGACCACTGAGCTGTTGAAGCGGTTTCGCTGGGACATCATCGACCACCCTTTCTGGAGCCCGAACCTCGCTCCAAGTGACGTTCAACTGTTTCCTCACTCGAAGGAGTACCCAGGAGGTCGACGATTCGCTTCAGACGAGGAGGTGAAACACTTAGTGACAACGGGGACAGGGTTGTTGCCATAAGGGAATATTCAAACTCATCCCACGAAGCAACTAGTGCTTGAACCGATATGAAGACGATGTCAAAAAATAACTTAATGTATGTACCGTCAGTTGGCTGTACTGAAGGTATAAAATAAATTATTTTCCATTCTCTGCTGGCTTTGTAACCTTAGTTTGTAACCTCGTAATTGGACCAAGACAACTACAACAAGCCAATTTTTAAACATTACATACAATACAGTACATACTGTGCCCGTCAGTCAACAAGTGCTGGACATGCGCACGAGCATGAGCATGAGATCTGGACCTCAGGGCATCCTGGGTTTTATAGAATTATCCGAGTTATCGAATTTACACTGTCGTCCATGTCCCACGTGAAGGATAAGAGGAAATTCTCCAAAAAATATGAACAGAACCAAATACTTAAAATAGCCAACATTTATTCGAGGATAAATGTCTTGAATAAGGTACACTCCTGCGATCAATTGGGTCAAAAACAAACTAACTGAACTCAATTACACTTGTCTGTATGCAAGACAGCCTGTTGAAATAATATTCACTGAAGATCGTCCTATACTGTCATAATTAAGTGCATCTTGTCAATAAAAAAAAAAAGAACATTGTCATAATAATTGTCTATCAATGTCTTTGGCATTCGACTATCTGGGTGTTGCACACTTCATTCATTAATCTATACAAGCTGGAAGCATTTTCTCTTCTAGCGAAAACATTTTTTTCCCTTCAAATTTTCAGAAAAATATAGATCACTAGTGAAATTTAAATATTTACATTATTTCTGTTATTACAAAACTTTATCCTTGTCATTTTTGTCTTCATTAAATTGTGTCTTTATATTTATGGAAGCCCTGCATATGACTTTCCTTGAAACGAACTCCGGTGATTCGTTACAGAATGATGCCATTTCTATGGGAGAAGCATAATAAACCGATACTGATAGTTATTGATTTGTTCTGTTCATTTCCACTATACAGAGCTCTTTGTCTGCCGGATTCTTTGTCTGGAGTCGTGTTTTGTACGCCTTCTTTTTACTTCGACAAGTTGACGTCACTATGTTATTTCACCAGGATGTGCGATTCTTCCTGTCTTTACACACTGTTGACACAAGCCATGCCTTTGCTACTTGTTGTACTGCATAGGCCCACCTGTAACCTGACCACTCCGTTTCAATGTCCTGCAATGCTTTACCATCCACTCTCTGGACTTTCTCTTCAATCAAGTCAATGCTTTTCTGCCTAAGTTCTTTTTCCTGGAGATTTTCAACTCAAATCCTTCCGCAACAGCCCTCACTTTCTGAACATTAGGTCGATCTATATTCAATTTGCAACAAATTGGTTTGTGGTATGTTTCAACAAAAAAATCCCCTGGATAACCAGTAATTCCTTTTCAATTTCCTCAGTGAATGCCAATAATGTTATAGTCTGTTAGTAGACAGATCATCATCTTTCTTCGGCTTTTCCCAATTAATTGGGGTCACCGGAGCCAACCAGGCTCAGTTTGGTTTTGGCCGGGGATTTAAGGTCGGATGCCCTTCCTGACACCACGTGATTTTTCAGGTGAAAATTCCACCCCGCTGCCACCGGGATTCGAACCCCGGTCGTCCGGGTGAAAGACGAGCAGCTAAGCCACTGCGCCATCACGCTCCCCAGTCTGTTAGTAGACAGATGAGGAGAGTTTAAAGCCGGGGGCAAGTGAATAGGCAACCTGCAATACATCAAGTTTAAAATAATTAATATTTCGCAAAACAATAATTGGATTTCAAAATATGGGTTGTCGTAGGACTCGCGGTAACGCCCCCTTTCCTAAGGAAAATTCGTTATATTTTAAAAATAAATTTGAAAATTTTTGTATTTGAAAGTAGGCTATATTTCCAAAACTAATAACTATAGAACGTTGTGCAATAGCTCAAACGAAAGGTCTTTATGTCCTTTATGGTTAGAATAAAACATGAAATTTTTCACATTTTTCCAAAAAAGTTTAAATTTTAAAATTGGCTATATTTCCGAAATTAGGAATTTTCCAAAGAAGTGTGTTGGACTTAAATTAAAGGTCATTACCCCCTCTATCCCCCAAAATAAGTCTCATGTCTCTAGGACAAAAACTGATAGTAGTGGGAGATTATAGGTCCTACTTACAATCGCCAGTGTGCTTGAATACTCATGCTGTAACGTGTTTTTCGAAGGGTTTTTATGCAACTGGCATAAGTCAGTTGGAAGCCATTCTGTAATTATTTACGCGGCAAATTGTTCAGCCAAGAGAATTGTTCATGTTAATTTATTATTATTATTAATTTATTATAAATTTTATTAAGGTATTTTCGGAGCATTTTATAAAAATTATTAGCATTCAGATAGGTTTTCTATGTCTTAGAAAACGCTATCAAGCAAATTATTACGAACGACAATATCAAAGAAAATTACATGATTACGGAATTTTACGGAGTTTTCGTCAGTTAGGGTATTTGAGAGACGTGACTCACTGGGAATTCAAGTACAAGCTGATTCCTGTCGAGAAGAATTACGCAAGCGGCCTCGCATCGTCCAGGAAAGGCGAATTGTTGAAACGGAACCCTCCCGCCGAGTGTAATGACCCAGAGGAGGGGAAGATCGCGTGGTGGGTCAGCCAATCAGTGGAGACGACGTAAGCTAGTTGGGACTGAAGAGTGGGGGAGCCGGCGTGTGGATATATCGTTCGACGCGCCGTGGAACGTGGACTATCTGTGTAGAACTTGCGGAGTGTGGGTTGCAAGTGCGTGTCGCTCCGATGTTCAGGGGAGTTAGTGACTATCTGTGTAGAACTTGCGGAGTGTGGTTGCAAGTGCGTGTCGCTCCGATGTTCAGGGGAGTTAGTGACTATCAGTGTTGAACTTGCCAAGTATGGTTCACGCGGGAGTCGCTCCGATGTTCCATGGAGTGGAGGACTAACTTTTGTAAAACTTAACCAGTGTGGTTATACGAGTGTTTGGGTCCGATGTACGGACCATAGAATTATCTAATCTACCAGAATATCATCATATAACGAAGAAGATGGCGACGTCCAGGAGACTGTGGGAAGCACACAGCATCATCCAGTACGAGGGAAATGCTTTGGCAATTTCCAGTGGTAAGCGCAAATGACGCAGAAATACGCAATCTCTCATTTTTCTTTGTTTTATATTTCATATTTCAGTAACTTCATAGCTTGGAAATAAGAGTAAAATCAATTTATCAGACTCCGTTTTCACGTAATTTTCTATCGGTAATATTCAAATCACAACGCTCCAATTTAAATTTTATACTTATTATTATTATTAATTTTGCTATACTTGTTTTATATAATAAATTCATTCCTTTTACAATGCAATCTTTGCTTTCAGTAGGTAGCATTAGATATAGACCAATTCCTTCTCCTGATACAATTGTTTGTTGGGTTAATGATCAAATCATACCACGATCTGAGTGAATAGAGTCTTGAATGTGTTCTGCCAGAGCTAGACGTTGTTAAATACAAATTTAGATTTCAACATTGCGTTGAGGTCTTGGCGCCCATTAAAACAACATAGCTTAGGCAAAGGTAAACAGTTACATTTCTCACCCAACAGTAAGGGGCAGTCAAACCGTTTCATTTGTCGCCGACAACTTGGGGATGAAAACCTAATAACATTTGTGGAAGGAGAAGGGTATATATTTCTGTGCCTGTATTTTGGGGGTTATTTGTCTTTATCAGTGTATATCATTATGGGGGATGAGAAAGAAAGACAGATGAGGTTACGTAGTGGTCATCAACTGGAGAATGATGATACGAGCAGTATGTCGAGTGATGGTAGTACCGGGGTAGCGGAGGTAAATCCCGATACTGAAACAGGGAGTGTAGGCGGCCAACCAGAATTAAAAACTTTACTTCTCGAGTTCATGTATCAGAACAAAGTTAGTAGTGATGCTTTAAATGCAAAATTAGAACAGAATAATGCAAAATTAGAACAAAACAGTAGGGAAAATAAAGAAAGTACAGAAGCTTTAAATGCAAAATTAGAACAGAATAATGCAAAATTAGAACAGAATAATGCAAAATTAGAACAAAACAGTAGGGAAAATAAAGAAAGTACAGAAGCTTTAAAAGCAAAATTAGAACAGAATAATGCAAAATTAGAACAAAACAGTAGGGAAAATAAAGAAAGTACAGAAGCTTTAAGTGCAAAATTAGAACAGAATAATGCAAAATTAGAACAAAACAGTAGGGAAAATAAAGAAAGTACAGAAGCTTTAAATAAAAAATTAGAACAGAATAATGCAAAATTAGATAAGAACAACAAGGAAATTAGTGTGAAAATGGAGCAGATTAGAGGAGGAATCAGAGGAGTAATGGAAGAGAAGGTTAAAGAGATCATTGCAGATGTAGACAAGAAATTAGGAAAAGTACAGGAGGAGTTAGAAATTAGAATCAGTACACAGGCTGAAAATTTAAAAGAACTAGTGCAACTGGAAACACAGCAGGTCAAAACGCAAATGGGGGGAGAAATTGAAAAAATTCAGGTAGCAACTAAAGAGGTTAAGGAACAGCTGGGGGGTAGAATTGAGAAAGTCCACTCGCAAATAGTTGCAGAAGTAAATGATTTAAGAGAGAGTAATAGAGAGAGCATTAGCAAGATTGAGGAGAAACAAGCAAAGCTATATGATAAAGTAGAAGAATCAGAAGGAAACATTAAATTAACAGTAAACAGTATTGAGAGGAAGGCTGAGGAGAAAATCGCAGAATTAGAGTTAAAATTAAAAGCTAGGATCAGGCAAGAAAATAGTCAGAATAGGCCAGTTTTTGTGAATAGCACACACAGGGAGGTAGAACTGGGTAAGTTCAACAATCGACAGGGGTGCCCAATGGAGTTCTTGGACACTATAGAAAATAAATTCGGGGAGAGGTTGGAAAATGGTAGTATTGAGTGGTGCCAGGTAGTTGAAATTTTAGAACAAGTGTTCGTGGGGGAAACGAGGAATTGGTTTGCTGTCTACAGAGACAAGTTTACTGATATGAATGATTTTAAAATGAAATTCTGTGAAAAGTTCTGGAATGAGGTTATTCAGTCGCAGCATCGTGAGGGAGTAGTGTGTGGTAAATATAACCCTAAAGGAAGCTCCACCATGACCGAATACTTTTTAGGGCAGGTATTAGTGTGTAAATATCTGGATGGGTTGAAGGAGGAAAGTGATGTGGTAAGGTTGCTACTTAGGCACTTTCCCTATAGGATCAAGGAGGCTGCTTGTATCCAGAATGTAAAGACAATATCACAAGTAGAAAATTTGTTAAGCACATTTGATGCACTAGGGAGAGGGCGTTATGAGGACAATTTCAATAGGAACCAGGGTAATAATAATAATAGACCTAATGAAGCCAGGCATCAGGAAGTTCAAGGGAACGGTGGCGAAAGAGCCAACGCTCAAAATAGAAATAATAATAATCAGCTAAATCAGAACAGAGGATATGGCTATGGTAATCAGTATCAAGGGAGGAACAATGATTTCAGAGGAAATCAAGGGAGGAACAATGATTACAGGGGAAATCAAGGGAGAAACAATGATTTCAGGGGAAATCAAGGAAGAAATTATAATGACAATAATTACAACCAGAATAGGGGTCAAGGAAGAGGACAGCCTAGTGGTAGTAATATACAGCCAAACAATGACAACACAGCCCAGAACAACCAGACCAGTTTAGTAGTTAGTAGTACTACGGCCAGCTGTAGCGGTTCTTTAAACGCGAACCAGGCTGCGAAGTAAGGTCAGAATCTCAGTCTGTAGCATGCCCTGTCCATACAATTATACAGGAACCCTATGACCTAAATGTGAGAAATGAATTATTACATGAACTAAATGATGAAGGTATTATTCAGGAAGTGGTTAGTAAGAGCCCCATAGTTAAATTTAACGTGTCCGAGGCGTACACAGATGTTTTAATTGATAGTGGTTGTATGAAGAGTTGCATAAGTAGTGCATGTTATGATAAAATGAAAGGAACTGGAGTAAATTTTGAGGAGATGCCAATTAAAAGCACTTTTGTTATCACAGCTGTTGGGAAGAGGTCTAAAGTAATTTCTAAGCAAGTTTTAGTAGACATTAAAATTAATAATCATGTAGAGAAGCAGATTTGCCTTGTAATTCCAAATTTAGTATTCAGTGTTATCTTGGGATCAGAGTGGCTAAGTAGAGTGTCTGGTAACTTATGTTATGATGTAGGGAGTTTGAAATTTAAATGGGGAGATTCTGAAGTAGAAGTAGCGTTCAATGACCATATTCAGAGAAGTAGTATTGTAGGTGTGATTTGTACTTTAAATGAGATATCGCCAGCCGTAGAGCGGGGTTCTCCATGTTTTGTGGGCAGTGTGATTACGAACGGAAGTCTAGAGGACTCGTTACGTGAGGCTGCATTTCAGGGAAATATAGAGGATGAACAGTGTGTTCGGCTCTATGATGTGTTATGGTGTAATAGGAGAGTGTTTGAGGATCGCATTGGTATGGCCAATTGCTATACACATTCATTGAACGTTATTGATAGGTCAGTATTCACAGGACATAGATATCCTGTACCTTTCGCTTATCAGAGTGCAGTTGAGGCACAAATTAACCAGATGCTTGAAGATGGGATTATTGAGCATTCTAACAGTCCATATGTTAATTCTTTGATCACGGTACCCAAGACCGACGGCACTGTTCGTATTTGTTTAGACGCTCGTTTGGTTAACAGTAGAATTAGTTCAGATCAGCTGAAATCTATGTCAATAGAGGAATTAATGCAAACATTTGAGGGGAAGAAGTATTTCACTTGTGTAGATTTGAGTTCCAGTTTTTGGCAAGTGCCACTTATGTACGAAGATAGACCATTTACAGCTTTTAGTCATAAATATAACCTTTATCAATTTTGTAGAACACCTTATGGGTTAAAGAGTAGTTCAGCAGCTTTAATTAGGGCTTTAAACATCGCATTAGGGGATGACACAGGAGAGTTTGTAACCATTTACATAGATGATATGGTAATTAGTTCACGCAGGTTTGAGGAGCATCTACGTCATTTAAATATAGTTTTTCAGAAGTTAGATCAGGCAGGGTTCACTTTGAAGCTGTCTAAGTCGTCATTCTGTCAGTCAGAAGTGACATTTTAGGTCATAGAGTGTCGAGTAGAGGTGTGACACCATAGGAAGGTAGGGTTAGCATGTGTGGACAGTAGCAACAGGGCATCGTTACAGACACTGAGAAATATGCTAGGTAGAGCAACGTGATGACGTTCATTAAAGGGAGCCACTTGCAAGGTTGGAAGCAGGTGACGCAGAAACATTTATAGTTTCCAAACGTATTGGGAAAACAGCATATGTGCTGGAGAATAGTGAGGGAAACAGATTATACGGGACGTATAATATACATAGTCTACGAAAATATGTGTCATAAAGTGAGTGTGTTTAGCTGGCGAGACAGCCTATCAAATGAGTAAGTGTGGTATTTGGTGCGTGGGAGGAGCTGGTCTTCAAGGCAGGCGTATCAGAAGTCGCACAGGGGAGCAGTATGTAAGTAAATGAGAGTTTTTAAGGTACAGGGAAATATGACGGGATTGTCGGATGCTCTTGAGCACTAAAATGTCTCGATACACCAAGGCCAGAATTTGGTAGCGCTGGTGAATTCCCATTTGCCTCCAAGAGATGGGTGAGCGCTTGTACATGGTATTTTTGCTTAAGGCGTCCACGAGGCAAAAGATGGGCCATCAGAATGCGAGACAGTCCTTCATGAAACTCATACATATCAGCACACGTGATTTCTGTTTACGGCCTCGCCATGTAAGATTTGTAAGTGTGTAATTTAAGATAATTTGTACAGAGGTATTATTTGTGTGAGAAGAACTGATCTGTGTTGAGAACTAGTATTAAGTAGAATATGGTCTACGGGAACTTAACAAGACAGGGCGATTACGGCACAGAAATATTTGGTGTTATATGTAATGCACATTTACTGTTTTTTTTCTTCTCAGAAGTCAATATTAATTTAATCATCTTTAAAGAGAGATTAAGTATTATGGTCACGAGGCGCTGCCACAATAGTGTGATCGTGTGCTCAGTGATAAGTGAGATTAAATTTCACCATAAGGAAGGGACCTCCAGTGAAATTAGGAAGTTCTATGGTGATATAAATATATCAGAACACCTTCAATGCGTGTGATATGACATCATAAATACATAGTGCTCACACATTAATTATGTCTATTTCTCCAACATAGAGGAATTTGAGAGGCGGAAATATCCGTGGAACACTATTTTATATGAGAAACATTGGACTGGTTGCAAAGTGCAATCCATAGTGACAACAAACTTTGACGCAAAGTGCGTGAAGAAAAATTATGAGTGTATATATCTGTAATTTAGGGAGATTTCATTTATGTAATATGTATTTTGGATGGGGTTTATTAACGTGTCTGGGATAATCGGATAATGGACCGTCGTCACGGTAAATCATCCGATGATCCGAGGCGAATATGTAACGTGTTTTTCGAAGGGTTTTTATGCAACTGGCATAAGTCAGTTGGAAGCCATTCTGTAATTATTTACGCGGCAAATTGTTCAGCCAAGAGAATTGTTCATGTTAATTTATTATTATTATTAATTTATTATAAATTTTATTAAGGTATTTTCGGAGCATTTTATAAAAATTATTAGCATTCAGATAGGTTTTCTATGTCTTAGAAAACGCTATCAAGCAAATTATTACGAACGACAATATCAAAGAAAATTACATGATTACGGAATTTTACGGAGTTTTCGTCAGTTAGGGTATTTGAGAGACGTGACTCACTGGGAATTCAAGTACAAGCTGATTCCTGTCGAGAAGAATTACGCAAGCGGCCTCGCATCGTCCAGGAAAGGCGAATTGTTGAAACGGAACCCTCCCGCCGAGTGTAATGACCCAGAGGAGGGGAAGATCGCGTGGTGGGTCAGCCAATCAGTGGAGACGACGTAAGCTAGTTGGGACTGAAGAGTGGGGGAGCCGGCGTGTGGATATATCGTTCGACGCGCCGTGGAACGTGGACTATCTGTGTAGAACTTGCGGAGTGTGGGTTGCAAGTGCGTGTCGCTCCGATGTTCAGGGGAGTTAGTGACTATCTGTGTAGAACTTGCGGAGTGTGGTTGCAAGTGCGTGTCGCTCCGATGTTCAGGGGAGTTAGTGACTATCAGTGTTGAACTTGCCAAGTATGGTTCACGCGGGAGTCGCTCCGATGTTCCATGGAGTGGAGGACTAACTTTTGTAAAACTTAACCAGTGTGGTTATACGAGTGTTTGGGTCCGATGTACGGACCATAGAATTATCTAATCTACCAGAATATCATCATATAACGAAGAAGATGGCGACGTCCAGGAGACTGTGGGAAGCACACAGCATCATCCAGTACGAGGGAAATGCTTTGGCAATTTCCAGTGGTAAGCGCAAATGACGCAGAAATACGCAATCTCTCATTTTTCTTTGTTTTATATTTCATATTTCAGTAACTTCATAGCTTGGAAATAAGAGTAAAATCAATTTATCAGACTCCGTTTTCACGTAATTTTCTATCGGTAATATTCAAATCACAACGCTCCAATTTAAATTTTATACTTATTATTATTATTAATTTTGCTATACTTGTTTTATATAATAAATTCATTCCTTTTACAATGCAATCTTTGCTTTCAGTAGGTAGCATTAGATATAGACCAATTCCTTCTCCTGATACAATTGTTTGTTGGGTTAATGATCAAATCATACCACGATCTGAGTGAATAGAGTCTTGAATGTGTTCTGCCAGAGCTAGACGTTGTTAAATACAAATTTAGATTTCAACATTGCGTTGAGGTCTTGGCGCCCATTAAAACAACATAGCTTAGGCAAAGGTAAACAGTTACATTTCTCACCCAACAGTAAGGGGCAGTCAAACCGTTTCAATGCCTATGTTGGAAAATGGTTATGTTGTGAAGGAATGGTGCTATAGGGTCAGGTGAGGAGTCGCTTTAAGGGTATGTTTTGTGATCTATCTTATGGCGTTCTTATTTTTTTAATAGGTTGAATATTTGACAATGAGGGAAATGGATTTTTGGGGGTAAAACATGACTCTTAGAATTTTCGTTATATCTTGCGAACCAATAATGCCAGAGACTTGTACGAGGTGTCAAAGGACGTGGGGTGACGTCCCCGTTTCGAATGTATTATTTATTTTTCAAATTTATTTTGACAAAGTGCCTAACGATAAATTTTGAAAAAAAATATGATTATTTTACCTTTTAAAGTTTTTATTTTTAATAGTGTTAGTAGAGAGAGACTGTGCCGGTTGTGTTTAAACGAGCATGTTGCAGGCCAGGTGGCTGTGCTCAATAGATCAATCGATATTTCACCAACCATTGATCGGACAGGGTGATGCGACGACTCGTTTTAAGGGTATTTTTTTGATCTTTCCTATGGCGCACTTATTTACCCAAAAGACCCAAACAGCAAGATCATTGACTTTGGTTTCCCTTGATAGACAGCGAACCTGTAATGTTAGAAAGGTGTGCTATAGCTCATTTTAAACACTTACATGATTGTTTTTACTGTAGAGTATTTATTTTTAGCAATTTGTCAATTGACACGACTACCGGATGATTAGCATTAGGTAATGATGGATGGATGGGTGATGATGGCTATTTTGTTACTGATAGTTTTTCTAGTCGGGAAGAATGGTAAAGTATCACGCCACTAACTGTGCTAGGTATAACAACGTCTCAATCACCAACACAATCTGCAAACAAATAAATAAAATTCATTAATCACCTCATTAATCAATCAATCAATCAATCAATCAATCAATCAATCAATAAATCAATCAATCAATCAATCAATCAATCAATCAATCAATAAATCAATCAATCAATCAATCAATCAATCAATCAATCAACAATTGTCAGTAAATATATAAATAAATAAATACCTACCCAAAACAAAATTTGGTGCTTTTCAGTCGGTCAACACGAATGTACCCAAAAAGAGCTGGGTTGTGCCCTAATCCTGAAATAAATTACATGAGATTAATAAATACACTAGGATGACCAGTTTCGATCGTCAAGCGATCATCATCAGATCCATTACACTTAGGCTATAACATCTATGTTTGAGAATACAGGTGAAAAATATTTACAATATGTACAATTATTTAGTTGCAGTATTGGTAATGCAACTGTCGGTGTATGCTAATTGTAGTATATCTAATGTTAGGTGAAATGCTAAAATGGTGATAAAATCCGGAGTTTGTCTGTTTGGGGTGATTATATGGCTATACAAAATCAACTATGGTTTTACTGTACTAATACATGCTGATACTTATCCGGTTTGTCTTCCTTACTGGAACTTCGAGCAGTTTCGTGTTCACTCTGGCACCAGTTTTGGTCGACTAACCCGGGTGTTAACTGGACGAAACTGGTTTTTCCCTTTCTTCCCCCTTTTGTTCCTATGTGGTTTCTGAGGTCTGTGCAATGTTTATTTGCGTGACGTTACCAAGTCTAGATAAGAGTGTATGTTATTGAATACAGGAAGATCTACAACTATTAAAGACCGTGGAACTGTCTTAGCCACGCGTGGACAAAAAAGCCATTCAACTAAGCGGTACACGGTCTACTGAAGACGTCCCAGCACCTTTAATACTGCCGCGCATAACGGCCTAGGTTTATTGCAGAAAAAAGTACATAGTACACCTGATCCAGATAACATTTACCTATAACCACCGCTATTTCCCCCCCCTCTTTTATCTAGCTTGGCTGTATCGCTAAGTTGTGTCTTGTTTCCGACAGGGTGTATTTTTTAGTAGAGTGAAAATGGGTGAACTCACCATAAAAGTGTGTTCATTTAGATTATTGGGATTGTTTCGTTTGGCTAGGTGAATCTCGATTGCTTCCTTTATGTAGAGAGCTCTGCCTTTCGATTCGTGATGAATTAATTTTAGGTCAGTCTCGATTTTAGTAAAGCTCTACCCCGTGTCACACACATGTTCGCATATGGCTGAAAGTGTTCCGTATCTTATCGCATTCCTAAGTTCATTATAACGTGTGTCTACTCGCCTTCCACTCTGTCCAATGTAATTAGCTTGACAATCAGTGTCTTGGCATGTAATAGAATATACCCCTGACTTTGAATAAGGGTCTTGTTTATTTAGATTACTATTTTGCAGGTGCCTCCCGATCGTATTGTTCGTTGTGAATGCTATTTTTATGCCTTGCTTTTTGAAAAGATTAGTGATTTTATATGTGTTCGTATTCACATAGTTGAAGCGTGCAAATTTTTTCTCATTACTGTCCGGTTTGGGAATAGTTTTATCTTTATTTTTATGTTTGGCTATAGTTTGGTCTATTTTCTTGGCGGGAAATTGTTTTCGTTTGCTATTTGCTTAGTGGTTGTTATTTCCTTATTATAGTTGTCTTTTGACATGGGTATGTTTAAAGCCCTGTGCACCATTGAGTTGAACCCCGCTAATTTGTGCGTACTGGGGTGATTAGACTGATCATCGATTGTATGCGAGGTTTGTGTGGCTTTCCGGAATATGGAATATGACAGTCCGTTATCCTTACGTTCAATAGTTATGTCGAGATAATTTATTTTCCGTTCTCTTTCGGATTCCTTAGTGAATTTGATTGAGTTGTGTAGGCTATTAATGGATTGGAGAATTGTTTCTTCGCTTGTTAGTTCAGTATCGTAGATGCAGATTACATCATCTACGTATCTCTTCCATATTACTATTCCTTTTGTTGAAGTCTTTTCTAGGAACTCATTTTCAAGTGTATTAATGAAGATGTCTGCGATTAGTCCGCTTGGTGGTGACCCCATCGCTAGGCCTTCTGTTTGTGTGTACATTTTTTTTTCGAATTGAAACACTTTTTGGCTGAGAACGACCCTCAGTAATCTCACAATCACTTCAGTTTCTTTTGCCAAATTGTTGGATTTTAAGTTGTTTTCTATAGTGTTGATGGCACCAATAATAGGAATGTTGGTGTACATGTTAGTTACATCGAAGGATACAAGCCTCAAGCTAGGCTTCATTTGTAGGGTGTTCAATGCTGTTACTAATTCCGTTGTGTTTTTTACAGAGTTGTTTTTGTCGTTGGAAAGGCGGTGTTTTAAGATTTTTAGTTACTCTTTGCTGATTTTGTAATTAGGAGCATTCCTACAATTGACTATTGGTCTCAGTGGGCACTCCTTTTTTTGTATTTTAGGTTGTCCCCTCAATGACGGTATTTTCGGGTTCATGGTTATTAGATTTGATTTTTCAGCTTTGGTCAATATGTATTCTGTTTCTTTTAATGAACTTTTTATTTGTTTTTGGAATTTGTTGGTGGGGTCTTTTGCTAATTCCTTGATTTCGTTGTTGTTTAGGAATTCGACTTTTTTCAATGTGTTCTGTTTTGTTCAAAATTATTGTGGCATTTCCCTTATCAGCTTTTGTGATGAATAAGTCTTGTTCTTTTAATTTTTGTTTCAGTGACTTTATTTCTTTTAGTTGTTTGTTGTTTTGAATGTTATTGCTTTCGTCCTCTCGTTTGAGGATTTTTTTGGCTTCGTTGGTGGCAAGATTTTTGGTTAATTCCCTGTCTTCTGCTGGGAGCTTGTGACTGGCTATCTCGATATCTGTGATTAACTGTTTTATATTATGGTTCGTATGTGCGTCTGTGCAGTTGTATTTCAAACCTTTGTCTAACATATTCATTTCATTTTGAGAAAAGGTTACGTTCGTTCTGTTGTTTACCCTGCTGTGGAAATTGAATTCATTGTTATTGGTGTGTTGTTCATTAGATTGATTGTTCTGTGTTTCTTCTAGTTTTCTTAGTTTATATTCTAGCGTTTCGTGCTTCCTCGTTGCTCTGATTTTGATGGTGTCATGTAGGTGCTCGGTAAAACTGTCACATTGGGATGCGTGCCAGAAGTTACTTAGTTGCAATTGAATAACGTATAAGTGTTGGTTGATTTTTTGCTTTCTTATGTATGCAAATCTTAGTTCGTTTTTTATCGAAAGCTCTTTGGCTTGTTTAGTTGAAATGATTGAGGCTGGTGCAACCGGTACGGTTTTAATTGGTACGTATTAAGGGGTGAGATTTAGTTCTATACATTTTTTGTTGAATCAAATTGAGTTGTCTATGTTCATGAGTTAAAGCCTGAGTGTTTTGAACCTCTTGGCTTCACGATTTGCCTGACTGGCCGTGAACATTGTGAGGTTTTAAGCCATTTTTCAGCGTTGGCTAAGTAAACAAAAGTTTGGTGCTTTTCTGCCGGTCAACACGAATGTACCCAAAAAGAGCTGGGTTGTGCCCTAATCCTGAAATAAATTACATGAGATTAATAAATACATTAGGATGACCAGTTTCGATCGTCAAGCGATCATCATCAGATCCATTACACTTAGGCTATAACATCTATGTTTGAGAATACAGGTGAAAAATATTTACAATTTGTAGACTACAATTATTTAGTTGCAGTATTGGTAATGCAACTGTCGGTGTATGCTAATTGTAGTATATCTAATGTTAGGCGAATTGCTAAAATGGTGATAAAATCCCGAGTTTGTCTGTTTGGGGGTGATTATATGGTTATAAACAATCAACTATGGTTATGCTGTACTAATTCAGGTTGACACTTATCCGGTTTATCTTCCTTACTGGAACTTCGAGCAGTTTCGTGTTCACTCTGGCACCAGTTTTGGTCGACTAACCCGGGTGTTAACTGGACGAAACTGGTTTTTCCCTTTCTCCCACCTTTTGTTCCTATGTGGTTTCTGAGGTCAGTGCAATGTTTATTTGTGTGACATTGCCAAGTCTAGATAAGAGTGTATGTTATTGAATACAGGAAGATCTACAACTATTAAAGACCGGTATGCGCGGCAGTATTAAAGGTGCCGGGACGTCTTCAATAGACCGTGTACCGCTTAGTTGAATGGCGTTTTAGTCCACGCGTGGCGAAGACAGTTCTACGGTCTTTAATAGTTGTAGATCTTCCTGTATTCAATAACATACACTCTTATCTAGACTTGGCAACGTCACACAAATAAACATTGCACTGGCCCCAGAAACCACATAGGAACAAAAGGGGGAGAAAGGGAAAAACTGGTTTTGTCCAGTAAACACCCGGGTTAGTCGACCAAAACTTGTGCCAGAGTGAACACGAAACTGTTCGAAGTTCCAGTAAGGAAGACAAACCGGATAAGTATCAGCCTGTATTATTACAGTATAACCATAGTTGATTTTTTATAACCATATAATCACCCCAAACAGACATACTCCGGATTTTATCACCATTTTAGCATTTCACCTAACATTAGATATAATACAATTAGCATACACCGACAGTTGCATTACCAATACTGCAACTAAATAATTGTACATATTGTAAATATTTTTCACCTGTATTCTCAAACATAGATGTTATAGCCTAAGTGTAATGGAGCTGATGATCATCGCTTTACGATCGAAACTGGTCATCCTAGTGTATTTATTAATCTCATGTAATATATTTCAGGATTAGGGTACAACCCAGCTCTTTTAGTGTACATTCGTGTTGACCGACTGAAAAGCACCAACGTTTGTTTACTTAGGCAACACTGAAAAATGGCTTCAAACCTCACAAATACCTACCCCACAACTAGTTCAAGTATTTTCCACCAACACGTAAAAAAGAAACTTTTTAAACGAAAGCAAGTGTTCACACTGTTGCGTCTTGTCAAGTAATGATATACGTGAGAGTAGACATGCTTAAGTCATGTCTACTCTTACTCTCTCTCACCACCCCTCTCACCCTCCCTACACTGCCAGTTACGTCATTCCTACACGTGCATTGTACTCTTTGACCTTCAACTGTCCTGTCTTTCTCACGCTAGCCAGAAGTTATCAAGCACCTCAGCACATCCCTAAGATAACGTATCAGATCGTGGTGGGGGAATTGGATCTGCAATTCTCTTCATAGCTTACTGTTCTGTTCTGTCTTCTAGCCACAAACACTCGGGCTCACTACCGGCTACCGGCTAGAATATATAAATCATACATTTCATTTAACCATTCAAAGCCGTGTTTCATCGTAAATCTGTCTAATCACAACTATTTCTCTTACCATTCTTCCTACCTGGAAAAACTATCTGTAACAAAATAGCAATCATCACCCATCCATCCATAATTACCTATTGCTAATCATCCGGTAGTCGTGACCTTTGACAAATTGCTAAAAATAAATACTCTACAGTAAAGACAATCATTCATGTGTTTAAAATGAGAGTAGGGGGGTAAGGCGGTTTCCAACCAGTGTCATGGCCGCCACGTGAGTCCAAGCCAATATCTCGCAAACCGATGGTCGGATTTTAATAAACGAGGTGTCGTTGGACTCGGGTTGACGCCCTCTTTCCAATGGACCACTCATTTCAACCCCTAAATAAAACCTACCCCTACTAGGGGGTGAAATTGTAATTTTTTAGTGAAAGTCTCTTTCCAAATGGGACATGTGTAAGCTGCGCTGCTAAAATGAACTTAAACGTGGTTGCTCATATAGTGCATGCGTTTTACGAGATGCCGCTATGGATGAACATTCTTGTTTTTGTTTTTTACGCATGCGCACTGGGGATTTTTGTAAGAGGGCGAGCTCTTTGAAAAAAATGATTGATAAGAAGAGGTTTTGGTGGTGAGGAGAGAATCAGATAGTCGCCTACTTTCCTACGACGTTTGTCGATATCTCTCAAACGCAAGGTCGGATTTGGACGTGTGACGTGTCAAATCGCTTGTCTCGAAGCCCTATACATGTTATTAATAGGTTAGAGTTTTGAGAATGAGGGAAACAGGCTTTTTTGGGGTAAAACCATGATTTTAGACTTTTTCTGATATTTCACGAATGCATGGTCGGATTTGGTCCTATGACGTGTCAAATGGCTTGTCTCGAAACCCTGTGTATTTTGGTAATAGGTTAAAGCTTTTGAGAATGAGGGAAACAGAATTTTTTGTTGTAAAACCGTGATTTTAGACTTTCTGTTATATCTCACAAACCAATAACGCCAGAGACGTATACGAGGGGTCGTAGGACTCGGGGTGACGCCCCTTTCCTCTCCCCTTTTGAATATAGTATTTATGTTTAAAAAATGCGAAAGGGTCTAACGACACTTTTGTTGAAAACATTTTAGTTTTTAAAACTTTTTCTTTTAATCTTTCTAAAATGTTCATGAAGAGTGGTTGCAGATAGAGACGATACCACTGGACACGTGTTTCAACGAAGCTATTACTGGCCACGGTGGTGATATACCAATACAGTATTCGCTATTTCGATGAGACGGCGGGTCGAGGGTTCGTTTTCCGATTTTTCCTATGATGGAATACCTAATACCTAAACCCCCTGAAGGGGGTCTTTAACATGTAAACGATTATGAGTGACATGGCAAATGATAATTCCTTGATCCGATGAAGTTAGCTTTAGATAGAACAAACAGAACTTGGTTATATGGTGCTTGAAGTGAGTATAGAAAACAAACTTGCTGGGGCAGACTGACAGGATGTGGATGTTATTTGAGCTTATTGGAATGCCTTGACTTGACTTGACAACAGGGCAATGAAAAAAGCACAGAGATGCTGAGGACACTTGAAGGTCAAACGATATGGCAACCATGGTGGGAGGGGGAAGCTAGGATGATGTCGCCGATCATGTTCAATGTTCAATGAATGAATTTAAATTTTGCGAAGCATTGTTTGGAGAGGGTCATGGGACGACTTGTTTTAAGGATATTTATTTTTTCGATCTTTCTTATGGTGGTCTCATTGATTGAAATCATCCAAAACTGCTAGGGCATGGCCTTGAGATTTTATAAACTGATAATGGGATTTTGACATACAAGGTCCACTCAGAACTTGACATGATGTCATTCTTTTTATGGCTTATGAATTTCCCCAAAAAAGACCCAAAACAACAAGATCATAGACTTTTGCTTTTCTTAATATATTGCAAACCCATAATGTTAGATGTTTACTGTGAGTGACGAAACCTAGCTAGGTAAAGAAAGAATTATTGTAGGATATATGTATGGTGACTGACACGTCTTTGAACATTGGAACTTGTTTTCAGATCTGAGTGTAGTACATAGGGAGTATAGGTTGTAGGCATGGCTTGACAAACGGTGCACACAAAATTCAATTTATCGATTCAAGAATTATGAGTAGACTATCATTAATTAATTGGTTAAAGAGTGTAGCTAAAAATAAAAAAGTGACTACATTAAACTAAACTGAACCAAGTCGAATCAAACCCAACTGAACCAAACCAAGCCTAAAGCAAACCAAACCTAATCAAGAACAAGCCAAGGGCTTAAGTGTAAAACTTGTGGGGGAATGCAGTCATTGGCAATGTCCAAAGAAAGGGATAACGCTCTACCTTTAGAGGGTGAGGTAAAGCTAGCGCATGGTGCTAATGCATATTCCCAAGTACATGAACCACACACACACACAACTATCCTATGCTGTTTTTATGAGTTGACTGTTAAAACTTACTCAGTGGTTACTGAGCAAGATGGTCGCTACACACAACAAGCTTTAAATACTTGAGGCTAATAATCTATACACACACACGCACTCGCTTGTTCTAAACTAAACTGTCTCGCTGGCAGTGCTCACACAGTAGGCAAATGACAAATGCTTGGCTAACCGAAATACAATCATTTTCGGTTGTCTAATGATACCAGCTAGCCATTACATGCTATAGTGGTGAGCACATGTGCCTCTTGCACTGGAGATCGTAACTCGATTTCTAGCTCTAAGGCCTAGAACGAATCAAACTAAGAAAGAATGGTATGGTGACGCAGTAGTTAAACTGTTAGCCTTTCAATAAGGTAGACTAGGGTTTGATTTTGGGTTAATATACATGTCATAAACAAACAAACAAACAAAAAAAGCGGAGATAATGTTTAAAACTGATTACACTTGTCTCTTTTCAAATTATTACTTAGATTACAAATACAAAGGTGGACTGGGTTTGATATACAGTTAATGCTGCCTATCGCATACTAGCCTGTAAGAAAGCCAAACAAGCAAAAGGCGTAGGTAGAGCAGTGGTAAAATCACTATGTGTAGAGAACTACCTAACGGTTTTATGAACTGGCAATGCTATGTCGCATAAACAGTGCAGGATACAATCCGGCAACCATAATTTTTATCTTGTGGAACAGAGAAAATGCAATTTTACCTTGATGGATAGCAAATGAGTGCAGATGAATGACCTATGCATTAGCCTACCATAGGGTTATAACCACGAGGTGGAGGTGTGACTTTTATATTTTATTGTTTAGAGACATGGCTTTTTTGTAACCAGTAGATTTAGTATTTTGTAAATATTCATTTTTGTAATTGTAAATAGTGGAAACATTTTTTTTGTAATAGTAAATGTTAAATGTATAACTAAAAGTTATTTGGGATAAGTGTGCATGTCAAGGATAAATAGCGTGGTTGTATTTGTTTTCAAAGACAGGTATGGTTGTGTGAATGTATGACTATAGATAGAATGATAGAGAGAGAGAGAGAAAGCTTGTGTGTGTGTGTGTGTGTGTGTGTGTGTGGGTAGCATTGATTTTTCAACCAAAGCAAACACGGCAAGGTAGGATGGTGGGGTAATTAATGTATATAGCAAATGGTAAATAGTATACTATATTTTTTAACACTTGTGTTTTTTTAATGCAGCAGTAGATAGGTGTTATTTTGTAAAACAGTCTTACCTACAGTAGTAGTAGTAGTAGTAGTAGTAGTAGTAGTCCTATATGTTTTTGGAAACAAACAGAAAGAGAATGCACTATTGCCATGGCCAAGCACTTCCATTAAAGTGATTTCAAGAACATTTAAATCAGCAAATGTGTGTTTTACAAAACTAAACATTCAGCATGGACTAAATCATAAACGTGTCTTCTGTGATATGGAAAAAATAGGAAATCCATGTTTCCATATCATCACAATTTAAAAACTTAAAACTGACATTTAAAAAATGTAAATGGGAAATTGGCAAATGTGTAAACAACAAAATGGAAAATTCTTGTTTCCATATCATGAAATCCAAAAACTTTAAACTGACATTTTCAAATCGTGTACATGGAAAATTGACAAATGGCAATGTGTGAAATGTGGAAATGAAAAAATATGAACAAATGGCTATCATTATTTTAAAAAAATAAAAAACCGTCGTGTTCTATCGTTAAAGTGTGAATCAAACCACATCTACTTATTTGGATCACCCGAGACTGAGTAGACCTGTTTTAGTCCTAATATACTTTTAAAATTTTATGTTAAAGCTCAATTTGAACTCAAGAGCTTTAGAGTGCCAGCTAACTATTATAACCGTTACGTCACAAAGACAACTTTACACTACTCTTAATAAACAATAATAAGAAAAAGAATAATAAATGTTGATTTTTTTTTAAGGATGAACATGGTGACACCGTTTCTGTTGCACAGTCTGCTAGCTACTAGCCAGCAGCTGGGGTCTTAGAAAACGATACAGTTGACATTTTGTAATGAGATGTGACATGTTTCAAAGTACAGTATTATGGGTTGCTGCTGAGTAAAAACTAATCCTGTACAAGGAAGCAAGGGTTCGAACCCCTTACCTAACATTACTATTGCCTGAACATGGCTTGACGACACTGTATTATTATGATACTCGGTACACAAACCATAGATAGAGTGTATTGTTTAAGATCACTTTCTTTCTGAACATAGGTGGAGACTGTTGATGGTTAACAATGGCATTAATATAGTAGGACGTGGGTATAGCAATTAAGAAAAAAACAGACAATACCCATACAATATTTTTATTTATTTAATATAAGTACTTGTACAATAGTTACATTCAAAATACATTTCTTTTTTCTCTATTACTATTTAGTCCTTTTTGATTCTCTTGCATATGAAGGGTAGATAACCTTGTAGTTCAGCCCCTTAAAACAACAACAACACAACCTTTTGCATAGTCTGTGATGTTGACGACTCTTGAGATGTGGAAGATGGATTAAACATAACTTTTACAGCAGGGGTTAAATGTTGCTCAATAAACACTGCACTATTTTGAGTAGCAAAATTTTTTTCTTGTACTAGCTTTTTAGCATTGTCATGATTATTTGTTGACACCAACAGTGTTTCATTTGGTACACCACATTGATGATCACTCACACTTAAAACCTTACCATTTCTACTTTTTAGATTGCCTCGACATCTTTTTGACCTCTCTTTTGAGCATTGCCAAAATATTATTCCTTTTACATTTTGACGATTATAGTTATAAGAGTAGCCTTTATAGAGTACACGTTGTTTACCTTTGTTAGTTGTAGTAAGTTCCATAGTAGCAACTAACCTGTTAGTATGATTTGCTCACTACAAAGGTTATAACTGTTCTGATAATAAAATCATTTAGCGTTGGCTTTTATATTTAATATGTATAGTTTGAAGTGATAGCAAAAGTGAGAGCAAAATGGTAGCAGAGTGGTAGAAAATATAACATGTATTGTTAAGAAATAGTTTAAGCTGTTATGTGGATCCATTACATAATAATTTTAGCACGACGAAGCTCATTTTCTATATCCAATAGTTCTTCCTCATATTCAGTATAACCAGCCTGTTTATAGACATGCAGTTGCTGAAGCCGCCAGATTAGCTTACTTGGATTGTTCCAGTAGACAAATTTAACAAATGATTTTTTAGTTGTAAACAAAGCATTACCATTATCATTATTATCTTCATCATCAACATCATCATCATCATAACCATTATCATTATCATCATCATCATTATCATCATCATCATGATCATTATAATCCTCATCACTATTACTATATAGTCCTTTTTGATCCTTTTGCAATACCACATTTTGCACAGTCTGTGTTGCTCTTGATAATGTTGGGAGTTTTTCAGACATTGACAACTGTCCTAACACGACTTTCTGAGGAGATGATACATGCTTCTTAACAAACAATGCACTATCTTGAGCTGCAATATCTTTTTCTGGGACAAGTATTTTAGCATTTTGAAGAGTTTTTTTAAACAGCAACGATGTTTTATCTGGTACACTACATTGATGATCACTCATACTTAAGACATTGCTATTTTTACTTTTCAGCTCACCTCGACACTGTTTTGAACGATGTTTTGAACAACGCCAAATAACAGTTCCATTTTTATTGGTTCGTTTTACAATATATTTATATCCTTTATAGAATGCGTATGGCATACCATTGCTATTTGTTGATACTTCCATGTCAATTGTCAAGCATGAACTAATCTCTAGCAAAGTTCACTCGATAATATAAATAATTTCTAAACCCCAGTAGTGAATAGTCAGTTGTTTTTGATCTATGCAAGCGTAAACATGTCACATACACTGGTGATGGATACTCAAGGCTTTAAGGTCAATGAAAACAAGTACAGTATATATTTAAATAGGTGGCTATCATTGATTGCACAACACGCGGGTCACCATATCTTTTTTTTCTTTCGGACTAGTGTTTTAACATTTGAAGAGTGTTTTAAACAGCAACGATGTCTTATCAGTCACACTACATTGATGATCACTCACACTTAAGACCTCGCTATTTTTACTTTTTAACTCACTTTGACACTGTTTTGAACGATGTTTTGAACAACGCCAAATAACAGTTCCATTTTTATTGGTTCGTTTTACAATATACGTATAACCTTTATAGTATGCATATGGCTTACCATAACTATTCGTTGATACTTTCATATCAATTTTCAAGCATGAAATAATCTCCAATAAATTTCGCTCGATAATAGAAATAATAGTTTAAAGTGGGTGCGAAGGTGGGTGCAAAAGTGGGTGCAAAAGTGAGTGTAAAAGTGAGTGTAAAAGTGGGTGAAAAAGTGGGTGCAAAAGTGAGTGCAAAAGTGGGTGCGAAAGTGGGTGCGAAAGTGGGTGCAGTTTATAGTAGGCACTATTTTTACTAGAATGTGATTTGAGTAAATGTAATTTCTAAACCCAAGTAGTGAATAGTCAGTTGGTTTTGATTTATGCAAGCGTAAACATGTCTCATACACTGATGATGGATACTCAAGGCTTCTTGGTCAACAAAAACAAGTATATAGTTAAAGAGGTAGCTATTATTGATTGCACAACACTGAATCTATTTTTGAAATTTTGACAAAGGGTCTAAGTGCACTTTTGTTAATATCTCGCGAACCAATAAGACTACGGCATTGTATGAGGTATTGTTGGACTTTTTGCCGAAGACTGCTGGTAAACACTTATGTTCCCACGACCTTTTTAAAGATGGCGGCTGACCCACGAGGGGTGATTAAAACGTATTCCAAGCGACGCTTGTCGATAAGCAAACCAATAATCAAAGGGGGGTGTGACAGAGCTTGAGGCGATAACCCCTTTTGATTGATCCCTGTTGATTTGCCCCTTTGGACTGGTCCCCGTTGACCAGTCCCTCTGAACGGGTCCTTTTTGAAGGGAGTCATTTATGACGGGCCCCTGCTGACGGGTCACTGTGGACGGATCCCTGTGGACAGGTCCCTGTTGACAGGTCCTTTTGACTAATCCCTATGGACCTGTCAACAGGGACCTGTCCACAGGGATCCGTCCACAGTGACCCGTCAGCAGGGGCCCGTCATAAATGACTCCCTTCAAAAAGGACCCGTTCAGAGGGACTGGTCAACGGGGACCAGTCCAAAGGGGCAAATCAACAGGGATCAATCAAAAGGGGTTATCGCCTCAAGCTCTGTCACACCCCCCTTTGATTATTGGTTTGCTTATCGACAAGCGTCGCTTGGAATACGTTTTAATCACCCCTCGTGGGTCAGCCGCCATCTTTAAAAAGGTCGTGGGAACATAAGTGTTTACCAGCAGTCTTCGGCAAAAAGTCCAACAATACCTCATACAATGCCGTAGTCTTATTGGTTCGCGAGATATTAACAAAAGTGCACTTAGACCCTTTGTCAAAATTTCAAAAATAGATTCAGTGTTGTGCAATCAATAATAGCTACCTCTTTAACTATATACTTGTTTTTGTTGACCAAGAAGCCTTGAGTATCCATCATCAGTGTATGAGACATGTTTACGCTTGCATAAATCAAAACCAACTGACTATTCACTACTTGGGTTTAGAAATTACATTTACTCAAATCACATTCTAGTAAAAATAGTGCCTACTATAAACTGCACCCACTTTCGCACCCACTTTCGCACCCACTTTTGCACTCACTTTTGCACCCACTTTTTCACCCACTTTTACACTCACTTTTACACTCACTTTTGCACCCACTTTTGCACCCACCTTCGCACCCACTTTAAACTATTATTTCTATTATCGAGCGAAATTTATTGGAGATTATTTCATGCTTGAAAATTGATATGAAAGTATCAACGAATAGTTATGGTAAGCCATATGCATACTATAAAGGTTATACGTATATTGTAAAACGAACCAATAAAAATGGAACTGTTATTTGGCGTTGTTCAAAACATCGTTCAAAACAGTGTCAAAGTGAGTTAAAAAGTAAAAATAGCGAGGTCTTAAGTGTGAGTGATCATCAATGTAGTGTGACTGATAAGACATCGTTGCTGTTTAAAACACTCTTCAAATGTTAAAACACTAGTCCGAAAGAAAAAAAAGATATGGTGACCCGCGTGTTGTGCAATCAATGATAGCCACCTATTTAAATATATACTGTACTTGTTTTCATTGACCTTAAAGCCTTGAGTATCCATCACCAGTGTATGTGACATGTTTACGCTTGCATAGATCAAAAACAACTGACTATTCACTACTGGGGTTTAGAAATTATTTATATTATCGAGTGAACTTTGCTAGAGATTAGTTCATGCTTGACAATTGACATGGAAGTATCAACAAATAGCAATGGTATGCCATACGCATTCTATAAAGGATATAAATATATTGTAAAACGAACCAATAAAAATGGAACTGTTATTTGGCGTTGTTCAAAACATCGTTCAAAACAGTGTCGAGGTGAGCTGAAAAGTAAAAATAGCAATGTCTTAAGTATGAGTGATCATCAATGTAGTGTACCAGATAAAACATCGTTGCTGTTTAAAAAAACTCTTCAAAATGCTAAAATACTTGTCCCAGAAAAAGATATTGCAGCTCAAGATAGTGCATTGTTTGTTAAGAAGCATGTATCATCTCCTCAGAAAGTCGTGTTAGGACAGTTGTCAATGTCTGAAAAACTCCCAACATTATCAAGAGCAACACAGACTGTGCAAAATGTGGTATTGCAAAAGGATCAAAAAGGACTATATAGTAATAGTGATGAGGATTATAATGATCATGATGATGATGATAATGATGATGATGATAATGATAATGGTTATGATGATGATGATGTTGATGATGAAGATAATAATGATAATGGTAATGCTTTGTTTACAACTAAAAAATCATTTGTTAAATTTGTCTACTGGAACAATCCAAGTAAGCTAATCTGGCGGCTTCAGCAACTGCATGTCTATAAACAGGCTGGTTATACTGAATATGAGGAAGAACTATTGGATATAGAAAATGAGCTTCGTCGTGCTAAAATTATTATGTAATGGATCCACATAACAGCTTAAACTATTTCTTAACAATACATGTTATATTTTCTACCACTCTGCTACCATTTTGCTCTCACTTTTGCTATCACTTCAAACTATACATATTAAATATAAAAGCCAACGCTAAATGATTTTATTATCAGAACAGTTATAACCTTTGTAGTGAGCAAATCATACTAACAGGTTAGTTGCTACTATGGAACTTACTACAACTAACAAAGGTAAACAACGTGTACTCTATAAAGGCTACTCTTATAACTATAATCGTCAAAATGTAAAAGGAATAATATTTTGGCAATGCTCAAAAGAGAGGTCAAAAAGATGTCGAGGCAATCTAAAAAGTAGAAATGGTAAGGTTTTAAGTGTGAGTGATCATCAATGTGGTGTACCAAATGAAACACTGTTGGTGTCAACAAATAATCATGACAATGCTAAAAAGCTAGTACAAGAAAAAAATTTTGCTACTCAAAATAGTGCAGTGTTTATTGAGCAACATTTAACCCCTGCTGTAAAAGTTATGTTTAATCCATCTTCCACATCTCAAGAGTCGTCAACATCACAGACTATGCAAAAGGTTGTGTTGTTGTTGTTTTAAGGGGCTGAACTACAAGGTTATCTACCCTTCATATGCAAGAGAATCAAAAAGGACTAAATAGTAATAGAGAAAAAAGAAATGTATTTTGAATGTAACTATTGTACAAGTACTTATATTAAATAAATAAAAATATTGTATGGGTATTGTCTGTTTTTTTCTTAATTGCTATACCCACGTCCTACTATATTAATGCCATTGTTAACCATCAACAGTCTCCACCTATGTTCAGAAAGAAAGTGATCTTAAACAATACACTCTATCTATGGTTTGTGTACCGAGTATCATAATAATACAGTGTCGTCAAGCCATGTTCAGGCAATAGTAATGTTAGGTAAGGGGTTCGAACCCTTGCTTCCTTGTACAGGATTAGTTTTTACTCAGCAGCAACCCATAATACTGTACTTTGAAAACATGTCACATCTCATTACAAAATGTCAACTGTATCGTTTTCTAAGACCCCAGCTGCTGGCTAGTAGCTAGCAGACTGTGCAACAGAAACGGTGTCACCATGTTCATCCTTAAAAAAAAATCAACATTTATTATTCTTTTTCTTATTATTGTTTATTAAGAGTAGTGTAAAGTTGTCTTTGTGACGTAACGGTTATAATAGTTAGCTGGCACTCTAAAGCTCTTGAGTTCAAATTGAGCTTTAACATAAAATTTTAAAAGTATATTAGGACTAAAACAGGTCTACTCAGTCTCGGGTGATCCAAATAAGTAGATGTGGTTTGATTCACACTTTAACGATAGAACACGACGGTTTTTTATTTTTTTAAAAATATTGATAGCCATTTGTTCATATTTTTTTCATTTCCACATTTCACACATTGCCATTTGTCAATTTTCCATGTACACGATTTGAAAATGTCAGTTTAAAGTTTTTGGATTTCATGATATGGAAACAAGAATTTTCCATTTTGTTGTTTACACATTTGCCAATTTCCCCATTTACATTTTTTTAAATGTCAGTTTTAAGTTTTTTAAATTGTGATGATATGGAAACATGGATTTCCTATTTTTTCCATATCACAGAAGACACGTTTATGATTTAGTCCATGCTGAATGTTTAGTTTTGTAAAACACACATTTGCTGATTTAAATGTTCTTGAAATCACTTTAATGGAAGTGCTTGGCCATGGCAATAGTGCATTCTCTTTCTGTTTGTTTCCAAAAACATATAGGACTACTACTACTACTACTACTACTACTACTACTGTAGGTAAGACTGTTTTACAAAATAACACCTATCTACTGGCTGCATTAAAAAAACACAGAGTGTTAAAAATATAGTATACTATTTACCATTTGCTATATACATTAATTACCCCACCATCCTACCTTGCCGTGTTTGCTTGGTTGAAAAATCAATGCTACCCACACACACACACACACACACACACACACAAGCTTTCTCTCTCTCTCTCTATCATTCTATCTATAGTCATACATTCACACAACCATACCTGTCCTTTGAAAACAAATACAACCACGCTATTTATCCTTGACATGCACACTTATCCCAAATAACTTTTAGTTATACATTTAACATTTACTATTACAAAAAAAATGTTTCCACTATTTACAATTACAAAAATGAATATTTACAAAATACTAAATCTACTGGTTACAAAAAAGCCATGTCTCTAAACAATAAAATATAAAAGTCACACCTCCACCTCGTGGTTATAACCCTATGGTAGGCTAATGCATAGGTCATTCATCTGCACTCATTTGCTATCCATCAAGGTAAAATTGCATTTTCTCTGTTCCACAAGATAAAAATTATGGTTGCCGGATTGTATCCTGCACTGTTTATGCGACATAGCATTGCCAGTTCATAAAACCGTTAGGTAGTTCTCTACACATAGTGATTTTACCACTGCTCTACCTACGCCTTTTGCTTGTTTGGCTTTCTTACAGGCTAGTATGCGATAGGCAGCATTAACTGTATATCAAAACCAGTCCACCTTTGTATTTGTAATCTAAGTAATAATTTGGAAAAGAGAGACAAGTGTAATCAGTTTTAAACATTATCTCCGCTTTTTTTGTTTTGTTTGTTTGTTTATGACAAGTATATTAACCCAAAATCAAACCCTAGTCTACCTTATTGAAAGGCTAACAGTTTAACTACTGCGTCACCATACCATTCTTTCTTAGTTTGATTCGTTCTAGGCCTTAGAGCTAGAAATCGGAGTTACGATCTCCAGTGCAAGAGGCACATGTGCTCACCACTATAGCATGTAATGGCTAGCTGGTATCATTAGACAACCGAAAATGATTGTATTTCGGTTAGCCAAGCATTTGTCATTTGCCTACTGTGTGAGCACTGCCAGCGAGACAGTTTAGTTTAGAACAAGCGAGTGCGTGTGTGTGTATAGATTATTAGCCTCAAGTATTTAAAGCTTGTTGTGTGTAGCGACCATCTTGCTCAGTAACCACTGAGTAAGTTTTAACAGTCAACTCATAAAAACAGCATAGGATAGTTGGTGATGTGTGTGGTTTCATGTACTTGGGAATATGCATTAGCACCATGCGCTAGCTTTACCTCACCCTCTAAAAGGTAGAGCGTTATCCCTTTCTTTGGACATTGCCAATGACTGCATTCCCCCACAAGTTTTACACTTAAGCCCTTGGCTTGTTCTTGATTAGGTTTGGTTTGCTTTAGGCTTGGTTTGGTATCAGTTGGGTTTGATTCGACTTGGTTCAGTTTAGTTTAATGTAGTCACTTTTTTATTTTTAGCTACACTCTTTAACCAATTAATTAATGATAGTCTACTCCATAATTCTTGAATCGATAAATTGAATTTTGTGTGCACCGTTTGTCAAGCCATGCCTACAACCTATACTCCCTATGTACTACACTCAGATCTGAAAACAAGTTCCAATGTTCAAAGACGTGTCAGTCACCATACATATATCCTACAATAATTCTTTCTTTACCTAGCTAGGTTTCGTCACTCACAGTAAACATCTAACATTATGGGTTTGCAATATATTAAGAAAAGCAAAAGTCTATGATCTTGTTGTTTTGGGTCTTTTTTGGGGAAATTCATAAGCATAAAAGAATGACATCACTGTCAAGTTCTGAGTGGACCTTGTATGTCAAAATCCCATTATCAGTTTATAAAATCTCAAGGCCATGCCCTAGCAGTTTTGGATGATTTCAATCAATGAGACCACCATAAGAAAGATCGAAAAAATAAATATCCTTAAACAAGTCGTCCCATGACCCTCTCCAAACAATGCTTCGCAAAATTTAAATTCATTCATTGAACATTGAACATGATCGGCGACATCATCCTAGCTTCCCCCTCCCACCATGGTTGCCATATCGTTTGACCTTCAAGTGTCCTCAGCATCTCTGTGCTTTTTTCATTGCCCTGTTGTCAAGTCAAGTCAAGGCATTCCAATAAGCTCAAATAACATCCACATCCTGTCAGTCTGCCCCAGCAAGTTTGTTTTCTATACTCACTTCAAGCACCATATAACCAGTAGTTCTGTTTGTTCTATCTAAAGCTAACTTCATCGGATCAAGGAATTATCATTTGCCATGTCACTCATAATCGTTTACATGTTAAAGACCCCCTTCAGGGGGTTTAGGTATTAGGTATTCCATCATAGGAAAAATCGGAAAACGAACCTCGACCCGCCGTCTCATCGAAATAGCGAATACTGTATTGGTATATCACCACCGTGGCCAGTAATAGCTTCGTTGAAACACGTGTCCAGTGTATCGTCTCTATCTGCAACCACTCTTCATGAACATTTTAGAAAGATTAAAAGAAAAAGTTTTAAAAACTAAAATGTTTTCAACAAAAGTGTCGTTAGACCCTTTTCGCATTTTTTAAACATAAATACTATATTCAAAAGGGGAGGAGGAAAGGGGCGTCACCCCGAGTCTACGACCCCTCGTATACGTCTCTGGCGTTATTGGTTTGTGAGATATAACAGAAAGTCTAAAATCACGGTTTTTTACAACAAAAAATTCTGTTTCCCTCTTCTCAAAAGCTTTAACCTATTACCAAAATACACAGGGTTTCGAGACAAGCCATTTGACACGTCATAGGACCAAATCCGACCATGCATTCGTGAAATATCAGAAAAAGTCTAAAATCATGGTTTTTACCCCAAAAAAAGCCTGTTTCCCTCATTCTCAAAACTCTAACCTATTAATAACATGTATAGGGCTTCGAGACAAGCGATTTGACACGTCACACGTCCATATCCGACCTTGCGTTTGAGAGATATCGACAAACGTCGTAGGAAAGTAGGCGACTAATCTGATTCTCTCCTCACCACCAAAACCT